>JBBMFX010000128.1:6985927-7007220 GCA_037832545.1 Rhabdalestes septentrionalis
CATGTATTGTTTTTTTGGCACAAAGGAGAGCACAAACGACCTGGATCTGCCACATCTTTCTGACATCCATTAATGGTTGAAAAAAATGCCCAGTTTTGAGCCAAACTGTAGTCTGAAGTGTAGACAGACTTGATCTGAGACTCCTTCTTGTGAAAGATCTTGTAAAGCATGACCCCTGTTGCTGATCAGTCTGATTACAGGACGATGAGTTGTGTTGTGTGAGGAGTACATCTGATGACTTTGAAATTCAGATACTGTGTCCAAGGCATTAGATTGAGAGCATCAACTTAGGAGTGAGACAATAGTGAATAAATTGCATAGATTTTAACACACAATTTTCCTTTAAGGCTCCCAATAATTGATCATTCTGATCCTAGTTTTACTACTGTATGTTCATATTTTCATATGTTCATATGTAAACAGACTTGGGTTTCTTATACGGCTCAATATAATAATAGATACAAGATTCAAGATTGTTTATTTGTCACATGCATAGTCATACAAGCCATACAACACAAAGTAGATTTCACAAAAGTAGATTTTCTGAAAAACAATAAAAGTAAAGAAATGAGCACGAACAGATATTAGTATAAATGCAGAAACAATTTTAATTAAAAACAACAACAATAATATTAATTATTGTAATTGTTACTATTGTTACAGCACCTTCTGAAGTTGTTTTAAAAAATGAAAAGGAACTGATATTTGTTAAACCAGACATAACTCTGGTAAAGCTCTGTCCCTTCGAATATATATGTGTGCATTTTTAAGACTTTTGTACCTTTTGGTTTCTACTGTTTGTACTGAATTGTAAGTTCCTCTGGAAAAGAGCATCTAGTTCATAACTACATGTAAACACGTTAGCATATTTCACAGGTAAACAAATCAAATGCATGCATAGCAGGTTTCCACTGTATGTAGATTCCACTTCATGTAGACACAGTATTTTCACACTCACATAATCAGTAACATTGGAAATAATGTAAATAAGTATTCAGTCACAGCCACATATTACTATTACTTACCCACTTCTTCAGAACTATTTTCCAAATACCAGCCTGTTAGGCTCTAAATTTGAGCTTTGGTAACTTATTGTGTTTTTTATACATTGTTTAGCATTTTTGTGCATTTCTCTGTTATAGACTTTTTAGTTTTCAAGCAAATGTTCCATATGTTCACAAGTGCAGACACATGTGTGCTTTGGTGTAAATTTCAGCATCTGCACTTATATGCATGCACAGAAGCAGAACACATCCTCAACCACTTTACAGTTTCTTCACTGAGGACCTTGCTCCTGGCCCTCCTGAATCTAGAGTGGCCTTCCGAGGTGGAAGATTCATTAAATTCATTCAGCACCTGTAAGGACATTGAAACAGCCATAATATTCACACCTACACTCTGCATGCCAAGGTGCGGATTATCCGTGCAGCCACAGGCCGCAGGTAGAGGGCAGGAACGCTCTACGGTTTACCAGCTTTGCTGCTGTAGAGAACTGAATGGCACAGGCTGCTCTGCTGACACTCTGACTGTCTTCATTGGTTAAATAAATGCCTTCAGGCTCTTTCAGTGTTCTTCGGTTCACACATGGTACCACATGGGCCTCCTGCTACATGGGTGATAGTTAAACATGCTCAATTATTCACGAGATGCACATTCTAAGAGCCAGTTTCACTTCCGAAAGCCAGACTTGCACTACATCACAATAAAAAGGGTGGGCATCCTCGAAACATTGCAAGCTTTCTGTGGAGAAACAAGTCCTGAATTATTGGTTTCTCTCTGCCGGACTTCAAGGGTGTTTTCAATCAGAATTTGGGATGAATGCATTTGCAGATGTATTCAAAAATCTCAGCTTATTTTAAGCATGCATCTAAAAATGTTCGGTGAATGTGAAAAATGACCTGAACGTTCATCAGACAGACCAGCCGAAAACACAACACTATTCAATTTGAATGGATTAAGTGTATCCGTCTCTAACTTGTTTATTCTTTACTACCCTTAAACTTTTACACAGTTTTGCAGTTGGTAGGCTAAGATCTGTCCACGTTATGCATCATCAGATTACAACTGAAGCTATGAGGCTAATACTGCTAATGATATAAGTCACTGTATGTGAACAGTAACCCAGATCTTCTCTCAGTCCACTTAATTTTTATCCAGACCTTCATTAAGGTGAAGCAGACTTGTGGACGTGGTTTAATATTTACTAAGACTTACTGTGTGATATAAAAATGAACAATGCAGAAAAAATACTACGTGTTGGCAAAAACAGTAGGCCTGCAGTGGATCGGATTCCTAGAATGAAAAAGATTGCTTTTACATATAGCCATACTGAGTCCTAAACCACATCTACAAGTCTGCACTACCGTAATGAAGAACTGGATACTGGCTGAGTGGGAAGAGTTACTTTTTGGGGGTGTATTTAAAAGACCTGAGTGACAGTTGACTTCTAGTGTCAGCAAAGATAGATTTGTAGCTCCTGTTCTGAACTAAAGAAGCAAACTCTGAACTCTGCGCATGTGTTCGCTGATCGACTACATCTGGGGAAAGTGGAAACAGTGCACATTTGATTTCTATGGCTTTAATGCCGACTGAACATGTGGTGAATATTACAACAGAATAAGAACTGTCACCTTGACTATAAATTGTAGGCTGCTAGACATGATATCCAGCCACAGCAGCACATCCCTCCCACATACAGGCACAAACACACACACACACACACACACACACACACAACCCAGAAATGATTTCTCTTCACAAGAGAAGGCAAAGAGATTCAGAAGCTAGAATTACATTATAAATGTGTTGGAAATCTGTACTAAAGTGCCTGAAATTCACCATATAGTGATAAAAGTTTCCATGCCTGTGTTTTCCATGGCTCTGCTATTCATTAATAATTTGATCTGTTATGCAAGACCACCAGTGAACCTACTTGTGTTTTCAGACTTTTTTAATATGTAATTGTAATGGTGAAAAAATGTTAATTAAAAAAATGTAGGTTTTCTTCAGGGACTATTTAGCTTCTCAACACCCTGAATGTAAAACTCGTGAGTAAATTTAAAGCATACAGTTCAGGCCAAAACCTTCCCAAAATGACTGTAAAACATACAGAACATACGACGGCTTCTTGGCTTTTGGAGGCATGAACCCCCTCAGGCGTCTGCTTTCTATCCCCACTGCTGTGAACAATCACATCGGACCACCCTGAATGAATTTGTTTACATCTTAGTGACTTGATTATGCACAAACTTTGGGATTTAAAAAAAAATCCCTTTTAAATATCAGCCACACACCCCAAGGACAACCAATGTGATCCTACGGATTTTGCATCAGACGTGTTTAGACCTTCTATTACCTCAGCAAATGGATTAAAGGAATCAGACTTCATGTTATTAAGCGTTGTGTCTTCTTCAAGTAGTCCATCATCCATTCATGAACTCGTATTCAGTCCTGCAGGGTACATAAACACATGAATGCAGCTGAAGGACAGCTTATTAACACATTAGCAAACTAATTGTATATCAAAGTCTCAGCCTACTTAACCAGCTGGCTGAAAGGAGACTGTGCAGAGGCTTTGTGGAATTGTGAACTGTCCAAACAAAGGCATCATGGATGAACTAAAAGACATTTGGAAATCCATATGTAATTATATCTAACATGACAGCATAGGCTGCTGTAGAGGTTGCATGTTATATAGCTGATATAAGTAGATGCATCTAATTTTCTAGGTCTGACACACACACACATACATACATAAATACACACACACACACACACACCACACGAGCAGATATTTACATGCCAGGTTTTATGCATTATTTGAAAACATTTAGTTTTATTATCAGCATCAGCAGAAACCCAGAGCAATAAAAAAAACAGCCCTCAGTTGCTTTCCCCACCATTCACGTGCTTTCTGTCCAAAAATGCCCCCCTCTGCCGGTGGAGCCTCCATTTTTATGAATAATTGATAGCTTTTTTTTCATGTGGCAAGAAAATTCAACATATTTATCTAGGTCATTCAGGAGCGGGTGCTTTAAAGCGCGTGCCCAGGACTTCTTCAATCAGCCCGTTTGGCTTGCGCCCAGACTCTCACTTCCATGCGGGTGTCGAGCAAGCCGGCTCAGTTCGCTGTAGAATCTGTATATGTGTGTGGTTTTTGTTGTTGTTGTTTTTTTGGGTTTTTTTTTTATTTTTATTGGAACCCTGAAAAAAGAAGACAGTTAATGCATGTCCCAGATGTTATTACCAAGAGATCCATTAACCGCATTGCTGGGTGAAGAATGGCTTCAAATTGCATGCGTGTTTATGGGTGCATTGTGAATCAGGGTGCTCTTTTCAGAGAAAGAAAGAGAGTGAGAGAGAGATAGAAAGAGAGAGAGAGAGAGAGGATCGCCCGCGAGTGCCTCATCGCAATCAATCAGTGGAAGCTGTAAGGCTGATTGGAATATTGTGAAACGTTTCAACAGAGACAAAAAGCAGCTTTTTTTAATGCTCAATACAAGCCCTACTGAGAAGATCTTGTTTCTTCCTTTTCTAACAATGACGAGTGGAAGTAGTTACAGCTGAAATTGCATACAGGACATTGTCATTCCCGACGACGGATATAAAACACTGCGTGGCAGGAACTCATTCAGAAGTGGCACAACAGCCAGCAGAGAACACAAATAGACTGGCTGAGTACTTTGCAACAACAAAACTTAAATCATTATCTTCGGTCACGGTGGGATGTCCCCCCCCCCCACCCCACCCCCCGACCTGCTGCCCTACCAAACTGGATTTGGAGAACAGCAGAAATAATGCACTTTCCTAAATGCCTACCTGAACAGTGGTGGAGAGTGGAGGTGGTGTACAGTGGGGGGACAGTAGGGGCCCTGCCCTGCCTAATGCCCTGCCCACTGTGGTACCCTTGCATAAGGTACCGTCCCCACACTCTGCTCCCCAGGTGCTGTTTCTGGCTGCCTCCTGCTTCGCTGGATGAATTTGTTAAATACAGAGAGAGAATTTCACTCTGTTCACACTATGTGATGTGCTGTGGTGTGTTCATGAGTGACTATAAAGGGCCACTTCACTTTACTTTACTTTACTTAGTTCTTTGATTGCAAGTATGGGTTTTGGCCACGAAAGTTCTTCACAAAAATTGATTCGTTGTCACAAATGACGAGTATTGATCGCAGAAAATACACACATATAGGCCAGTAGCACTCAGCTGATACCTCTTCAGTGGTTCTGTGTGGGACCAGTTTATTAATGAAGGCGGTAAAGTGGCCTGACTATTAATGAAGGCGGTAAAGAGGGGCTAACTGATGCAGAGACTACAAGAAAGCATGCAAGATGTTGAAAGCCAATTTCAGATGAATGCCACAAACATGATCATCTGCTATCCGTGCCTCAGGCCTACCCTAACCCATCCGTAGCTTTTTTATTTGACCTTATGTGTGGCATTTTGCTTGAATCTGATATTGTGGAATCATGTAGTCTCTACAGTGCCACCAAAATATACAGAAGTCATTATCATAAATTGGATCATGCTTCTATTACTTGTGCCTTTTTAGTACAGTTACTCAGGCAACCAAGTCAGGAGTTTGAGTGAATTTGGGAAACTGCAGACAATTGTGGTTTCCAGTGGAGAAGCTTTGCTTTCACCTTTGACCTGCATGTCCATGACACAGCTGCCTCTGCTTTTGACTGGGGTAAACCTACAGGTGCTTTGTTCCATCCCTCGTGAAGCATGACTCCTCCTAACCTGGCCCTGACCTTTAGCCGTGCTGTGTTGTAGCTCGCTCTTTCTCCAGGCAAACAGATGTCGGTGCCACCAGAGACTAGCATTAGCCGCTTGCTAGCCCGGCACATTCGGCTGCTGCTGGGTTACAAATCCATGGCACATGGAGAGAGAAATACTCGGAGCATGTCATAATATAAAAGCTTGTTGGGGCACCTCAGAGGGCCTTATTAGCTCGACTGGACTGTACAGCCTCTATTTCTCCCACAGATTGGCTCCACAACAAACTAGCCTAGGGTCAATCCCAGTGCCTGGCAAGGACATTTTCTCAGCTACCATGCCATTATAGCACAGTTAGTATCAGTCATGATAGAGGAAAAGCTACTTGACATAAAGAAGTGTGGAGAAAACCTTTTGGGGCATAAAATGAGTGCATTGCATGTCCACAATTGGTAGAAGCGAAAAAGCTGCCATGTATATTAACGCCAAAAGGTTTTATGCCACATAACTTTGGTCCACAATGAAACAGAATGGACAAGAATATTCCAAAGAGGAAACCTGAAAGCATCGATTAATAGAAGAAAATATCATTTTTAATAGTCCTGGAAAGGAGGACAACATTTTAGTTTTATGTGACTGGACAGTAGCATATATAAGGAATATTTTCACAGGTCATCATGCTTTATCTTCCTGAGCCCCTCATGCATGAATTCCAGCCGGTGCCACGACGCCGTTCAGGTTCATCATGCGGAAACTCATGCGCCGATTGTCCACTCCTGAATGCCTCTCGCCCATCAGGCTTTTGCAGCCTGTTCCAAGTTCCCTGGTGGCCAGCGGCATCGATCATTCCAATTATAACCATTATGACAGCGTTATTTCCTAAATCTATCCCGAGCGCCGGCATTGCTGAGCACGCTCCGAGGGGGCAGAGAGGCTGTCTGCTGGTGGAGATAATGCACTATTCTATCCTAGGGATCAGCTGGGCTTCTTTTTATAGCCCCTCGGATGAACTAGCACAGGTGAGGTTGGGGGAGCTCGGGTGCTAGAAGGGGGGTTTTTGGTGGTGGTGGTGGTGGGGCGGTGCATACTAGTTTGAAACCTGTCACCTCCCTGTAACAGACCAATAAATCTCAATAAAAAATACCAGGTCTTGAGAAATTGCAGCGCTATGCACTATTATGATTGATATTTTCTGCTGGATGTCTTGAGAAAAAGAGCGCCTGGGGTGCCAAGACTGGGGCTGACAGAGTGTGTGCATAGTGCACATATGTTTATTTTCTCATGTTTGTGTGAGAGCGTGTGTTCAGTTGTGGAGAATTAGAGATGGCATATTGGTGGGTGGTTATACTGGTATCGGTGGGGATCACTGTTGCACTGGTATCAGATCAAGGCTAGCCTGACATTGCATATACTCACCGTGTTATTGGATCTGTGATTGTTCCTGTAGGATAGTCGAGTGTTTGAGTAGTTTGAGTGCTCATTCTAAGATGGGATTTTAATGATTTGTTTCATTTTGAAGTTCTCATCTGGCCTGTTGCCTGAGAAAACCCCCAGAGACTTTTCAAGGGGAAGTAGAAGAGTTTGACTTGGCCACAAACTGGGAGACGTTCACAGCTGTACCACACTTTGACTAGGCCTTGAGCAATGAGGCTCTTCAGTGTGATGTGTACTGGGACACGAGCCTGGATCCTCGTCACCACGTTCACAGGGTGTGACTGGGCTGTAAACCGGGATGCGCGCCGCTACCGTGAGTGATTTTTCTCTGCTGTAGCCCAGTTTTACTGGGCTGGAAGCCAGGAGAGTCTCACTGCGGCAGCGGAGTTTGACTGGGCCGCATGCCGGGTGACTTTCCACTGTGGCAGCAGAGTCTGACTGGGCTGTGAGCTGGGTGACTATACATTATGGTAGGGAGAGTTTTCAATATGCCTGCAGGGGAACGGTTTGTGTGTGTGGATGTCTTCTTTGCTGTTGATTTGTAGCCTTGTTGGCATTGTAAACCATCAGTGAATATAATATTACTATTTATTATTATAATAAATAACTTTTAAGTGAAGTGCTTCAATAAAAAAAAATTTATACCCATCTCTGTGGAGAAGCTGTTCCCAGTCTTGAGTGCCCTGGCCTGATCCACAAGCAAATTCAACAGTGCCTTTGGCTTCTGTTGTTGTACCTGTACCACTGAGCTAATTATACCTCTATGAAATTTCTGACATTCTGAATCGGATGTGATTCTGACACGCGAAAGCTCGATGGCTGTACAAACATCGCCACGGATCGCCCGAGCGTAACTGCTAGGCTATTATTCGCAATCTGATGTCTCTTTTTGAAGCGGTGTAACACACCAAAAAATGCCGTATCTGTATTCTCTGACAGTTTTGGCACCAGCAGTGCTTCAGTGAAGTGTCAGTCAAATCAATTTAATCCAATTACTTCTTGATTAAAGCATAATGAACATTTGTAACACCATCTTCATATTCAATTGCCACTTAGCACCTAAGTAAATGGCAACCCCCGAGTACAGTGGGGAAACAGTTTTTCCTTTGTTTGCTCTCTAATCAGTCATACATTAATCAAATTATGCAAAAGCTCAGAGCCAGAAGCACGGCCTTGCAGTTAAAAGTGCCACCATCTTACTTGTCCCATTGAGATTCTGAAGTAAAACTCGACTGCATGGAAGCCATCAAAGGCAGCTGTCCATAACAGAGAAGGGATTTGCCTAAATTTCCCTTCTAAATCTTTCAATCAATCTCTCGACCACCTTGCTCAACTAACTTCAGAGCTCGGCTGGCACGGTGCTGGTGGCTAATCTCCTAGCTGGCTCTCTTGGACCTTCCAAACTTCAATGGGATCATGCTGATGATGGGCTAATCTAATCTATGGGACGGGAAAATTGCTGTCTGTCTCCGCTCGGCTGTCGGCGAGTGCAGAATTTAATGAAAACTTAATTGTTTCCCAACTCCTGCTGTAATTCAATAACACCATCTAGCCCTTTTTTAAAGACATGCTCCACTAGCGCCTTACATCACTCAGTGTCAGGCCTTTTGGGCGCCATGGCAAACTGAAGGGCTTTTTTTCAGGTGTGTGTGAGTATTTGTGTGTGTGTGTGTGTGTTTATGAGACACTGAAGGTACATGGATATCCGCGATAGGTGCTGTGGTGGTTCAAAAAGTGTTTGAAGTCGCTTGGGCCAGTGAAGCAAGGAAGCATCAGTGTTCATTTTCTCACTGATAATGATTAGCGTTGTGACCAAAAGGGAACCTAATGAGACTGTTTAATAGTCTGTTGTCTGAGCACCACAAATCTCTGGATTTCCGCTAATAATTAGACAGAACTAGCAGCAGGTAAAGAAAAGAAGAAGGGAGGCAAAAGCCCTGAAAACTATGAGAATTAAACAGAACTGTAACTGGTTTGGAAATGTTTGGGAAAATTCTGAAAAAATAATAGGTTGACTATGCTGATTCAGCTAATTGGTTTGATGAATGAGGTTAATTAGCATCCGTAGTCGACCATTGCTCTGCATACCAAATATTACAGAGAACAGAGCAGACTAAACGTTTCGTTAATGGTTCTCTTTACTAAAATACAGCGCAATTATACCAGTTTCACAAAAAAGCACCACCCAGGCATGTGTTTCTGATTTATTCTCATTTTTTTAAAATAAAGCAGCACTCAGATTTTATTGCAACTACACCCCCCCCCCACACACTTCCCAAAACAGGGCAACTAAACACTGGGAGCCAGAATGCTTCTATTGTTTGAGCCTGAAGCAAAAAAAAAAGAGTTCAATTCATTTTTAAGCTCATTAAGAGGAAAAAGAGGAGAAAACTGCTGAATCACCACGGCAGGCCGCCACATTATGGCACACCTTGACCTTGTTAAGCAACCCTGACTAGAAGCTTCCTCCAATCCCAAAGAAATATTGCGGCAACGGTCATTCACTATGCGAAAAAGAAAAAAAACACTACAAAGGCAAGCACACAAAGGCTGAGCTCCATCAATAGGATTGCTGTTGGAAATACATAGCCATAGTTTTACATATAACACACATGCATGCATGGATGGATGGATAGAGGGATGATTGTACGGATGGATATGTTTTAAAGCGTGTTGTAGGATCCTGTCTGTTGTTACTTCTGCAATGCTTTTTTCCACACAGCCTCTTCTTTAAAAAAAAAAAGAATTCAAGCAAAAGAAAGTCACCCTCAGAGTATCGTAAAATATTTACAATCCGAGTATTGTGCTTTTTCAATGACTTGTCTCAGAAAGAGGGAGAGGGACAAGGAGGGAAACCAAAGAGTGATTACCCTTACAACAGCAAAATCAAGAGCAGTAATCAAACACTCAGTGGTAATTTGTTATTCACAGCGTGACTTATAACTACAGAGGGGAATTGGCGCACTGTATGAAAATTAAGAGACTTGTTTTCCTCTGCAGCACTGAACTAATGCACTGGAATGAAATTTCACTTCACTAATGATCATGAATTTTAATTGGGGTATTTAACCTTAATCATGTACACAGGGCTAACCATATGGTTAATATGCGTTATTTTTTCACACATTATCTGACACGCCTGTTCTTGTGCATAGTACATACAACACCCATACAATAGGATGTATATCAGTTGTTTCCCTCTGGAGACCACATTGTTCCTGTGCTACACGATGCTTTATAAAACGCATTGACATATATGGCAATACATGAAAATGTCAATACTATTTATGGCAGATGCAGGAATGTTCACCTCTTCAGCCTTTATAAACTTTCTTTCTGGGCTTTCATACATTATCTGTGGTTTCTTCAGCAGTTTATACTCATACCACTTTTGTTTTTGCGATATTTAGAGCTTTACTAAGCTCTAGTGACCTCTGCAAACATCTCCCAGACATTTAATGAGACATAAAATGATAACATTTCTATAACTACTTCGGTTCCAAACCAGATATTTCTTGAAAATTCACAGTAAAAATAAGGTGGATTTTGCTGGAGTTTAGTTTTTTTATTCAGTGAGATGAACAGAAAAGACTTTGGAAGCAAAGTCATACTGAGAAGAATTTAATCCCTATTGGGAAGTATGGTGGTGACCTAGGTTCTTCTCAGTATGATAATCCCTTACCCACTGTTGTAAGTCAAAGTCATTCTATGAAGAACCGTTTCCTGAAGTATTGTGGTGGATCTGCGATGTTGTGAGGCAGTTCTTTGTAGATTAAAAAAGTAATGTCCTTGTCAGCTGTGCTGGGAATGATCCACCACCCATATAATTCCTACTCACTGGTGGTCTTTAGGGGTCCTGACCAGTGAAGCATGGGGGGTAACAAATAATGGACCTGAGGGACTACAGTCATTTGGCAGCATGTGAAGAAAAGTGTGCCTATATGGTCACTACCAGGGATTAAATGGACAGTGAGTGTTCTAGAGCAGCGGTCCCCAACCCCCGGGCCGTGGACCAGTACCGGGCCGTTGGTCACGTCGTACCGGTCCGCGGGCTGCACGGAAAAATTACAGTATTTCCTTTTTATCAACTATCAGAGACTAAACGATGTTTTATTTTGAAAAAATGACCGGATTTCTTATATTAAATCGGGTCGTGACGAAATAAAGTTTGGGAACCACTGATCTATGTATCAACAATGTTTGTGTGCATGTTTATTCCATATACCCTATAACAGATTTTGTTTAGTGCCACTTTTGTTACTTGCTATGTCTATAGAGCAAAACAAAAAAAGTACTTTCCTAGTGCTTCCATGTTTAATGCTCTCCCCCTTTTCTCTAAGAAAATGAAGGATGTTGTAAAAGGTGCTGAGGACACTGTGTGCCTCATGCTTTATTGTGTTGATGCAGAAATCTCTCGGTAGTTGTTACAGTGCTGCTGTGCTCAAATCTTTGTAGCAAACCGCTGCATACCACTGTTCATACATCTTTATTAAATAAAAAGCCCGGGTAAACTGGTTTTTGTAAAAGAATCAATGGAGCAAAGTGAAAGGTGATATTGCTCCCCTAAGAGTTACCCGCATTTGGAGCCTTGCTTTTGTCTTAGCAGCTGCTGTGGCATTGTGTACCCGTTCTACAGCAAACAAATCTTTTATTGTGCAGCCGAGATCCATGGTCCCATGTTGGCTGCAGTGGGAGATATGGTAACTTTTCACTTTCATCCAGATCATCTTGACCTGTTTCCCTGCTGTGTCTCAATATACAGCATGCTACACATATGTGTGCGTATGTATGTATGTGTATATGTATCATCCTGTATATATCTTGTTTCTGTTTACAACATGTGCAATGTTTGCGTTTGAAGATGCTATTGCTGGGCAGAATGTGCAATTATTTGTATTTTATTCATAATGTGCAATTTACACTGCTTATATTATACAGCTATGCACACTATATTACTAAACTGTAATTCGGTACATCTTAAGACTATATGTTTCTATTTTTTATAATTTAGTTCATTTTTCTTTTATTCTATTCTATAGTTTTTCTAAATTATCTATCATTATTTTTGTTCTGTCCACTTTCTGCCGTATTAAACAAATTTCCCACTTGTGGGACTAATAAAGGTTTATCTTATCTTTATCTTATCTTATCGTGTTTATGTATATACTACAGGTTTGTAGGTTACTTTCTACCTTCTACACTAAATATTCTTCCAGCCTGCAATAAATTACTGTCAATCAGTAAAGACATCAGTCTCAAAGACACAGTAACAAAGCAGCCTGTTAAATTCTAAGGAATACAGATAGATTGGAAAATGGTCAAGAATAAATGTATTATAACAATTTTTGATACATGAAACAACACGTGGTCCCCATTAAGAGGGAAAAGAAGTGGGCTCTTTAAAGAATAATCCAGTGAAAGGTAGTCTCTCTTCACCAAAAGTGGTTCTTCTTTGACATTGAAACCCTTTTGCATTCGTTTTTAATAGAGTACCAATGAGACACAGTTTCCTGGCATGCCTTTAACCTTACGCAGTAAGAAGATTGAGTAGGATCTCGATAAGCAGCTGAATGTATCTGTGAATTTATGTGCCATTTTAAACCATATTGGAGTAATGAAAGCTGACACGATGATTCTTGATAGCAAAGCCTATGAGTCAGTCAATGTAGCAGCTGCTGTGACAAATAGATAACACAACATCAGCTCCTGCATCTCGGCTCGGCTCCAAAGAAATGCTTCTGAATCCGGGGAAACGATTGAGGGAGTCCTAAAAAGCTCCTTCATTTTGAAATGCTTGCATCCAGAACGTTCATTTCCACCTAGAACCCATTAAGAACCCATTAAGAATCTTGGTCTTACCAAAGTGATGGTAGACGTGGTGAAGGAAATGACCTTTTTCTATTAGACGAGTGTGTCCTTCCCCGTTAAATTTGTCACCCCACCTCCACCCACAAACCACCTCCCCCCACGCTGCCCCGCCAACGCTCTCCTGTCTTCCTTACCCCCCTCCTCCCCTTCTTTCGTCTGGGACTCCCTGACCGTATTAAAGAAGCAAATTGTCCATTACAAAAAGTCATTAGACACTGAGAATACATTAGGACTTTGTTATGGTGCGGAATATTGTTTTCCGTTTTAATCAAACCATTAACACATTAGCACAAATCAAGGACAGTGCTATCATCACTCACTGGACCCTTGAGCTGGAGCTTCTCCTGTAGCGAGTCAAATTGAATTGAGTGAGTCACGAGGATCCACGGGCGTCCTGAGTTCACTCTGAAGTGCCAGCAGCATTTCAAAAAACCTTTTCAAAACCTTTTCAAGTGCTGCATGTGTCAGTAATAGCTTGGGCATTTTCCAGCTCCAACGCAGTGCGCAGCTCATCCAAAACATGCGGGCGATGAACAGCAAAGTGGGTGAAATCTGTTTGGAATTTTAAACGTCCAGACCAAGAACTAGGCACAGTATTCATGTGATTCATGCCGTGTGACGTACTATCTCTCCACAAGTATGTGGACCCCCTTCTGGCTATTTTAACATACACGAGTGTTAGATTCTGCACACACACTAATCTTCACAGAAATGTCCGGACAATAATATGGGATCCTCTGCAGCATCTGCTTGTGTCTATGATACCAAGCACATTCCAAGTGCCAGTGCCTGAACTCAATCAAATCCACACAGCAATGCTGTAACACCTAGATGTTTTTAGTCATGGCCACTGTTGCCTGTAATGGTTTAAACAATGCATATTTCCATGATATATCAAAATAAAGAAACACATGTGATGTGATATGGTGAATATTATTTATAATATTAGTGTCTAAGTTCAAAGTTTTTTATTGTTTATTTTAATTAACTATACTAAACTGAAATATTATTCTGTACTGACCTATGCTATTCTAAACAACTCTATATATGCAATACTGTACTGTACTATACTATACTATGTTAAACATCACTATATATGCAATGCAATACTATACTGTACTTTAATAGACTAGACTGTACTATACTATGTATGCAACTCTATACTGAACTTCAATAGGCTAGACTAGACTGCACTAGTCTACACTATTCTATACTATAATTTACTAGACTAGACTTTACTATACTTTACTATGCTATACTATACTATACTGTACGATAATATACTATACTATACTGTACTAGGGCATTAACGACTTCAGATTTTTAAGAAGTAACACAGGTGTCCAACACTGAGCAACTTTAATTGAAGTTCTCTGAAATATTAACAGTCAACATGACAATTGAACTAAACAAAACCGAGACTGATACCTTGACTGCTCTGGTAAAGTTTAGTGCACAATTGAAAGTGGGAGCTGCAGCACACCTCAGCATCCTCATGACTGGACAACTCTCTGCAGTGCTACCATTAGCATGTTTGCTAGCAGAGCCGTTTCAGAACCATGCAGAACTCCGGCTCTACTGCACTTTAACACCGACTTGCAGATTGTACAGGTCTCTGTGTTGTTTGTGTGTCTAGAATGAAGGATCTCCAGAGAGGTCTCTCGTCTTGTGATATAGTGTTTAGATTCCACTCGCGCCAAAAATATAGCCCTATTATGAAGGGACTATAATCATTGGTTTAATCAAAGAATGCCTGTCAGCATCAGCCAATCAGGGGCAGAGACTGCACAGAGAGGACAATAACACACAACTAGCTGACTTCTCTCAGAGGGAGTCTCAGGTCAACTAGTCGAATTTTCTGTTAATGCCCTATACTGTACAGTCCTGTATTTTTCTGTGCTAAACTATGCTATACTTAAATCTACTCTGCAATATTATCCCACAACAGATTATCCTACAATATTCTGTAATAGTCTATATTCCATAATATACTATGCTAGAATAAACTAGACCGTGCAATACCACACCATACTATTTTACCCTATAATATACTCCACTATACTGTCTTTTCATGAGGCTCACCTTAATGCATTCACTGAATGTTCTTTTTCAGAAACTCACTGTTGACAAGTTGACTAGGGAAAAAAAAACCTACTTGTTTGTCACATTTGACCGTGGGAGAAATACTATTGTTTAGCGTAACACTGCACATCCAATCGATGGACCTGTCAGTCTTTTGTGCGGTAGGCCAGAGACATTGTAGTGGCATTTAACCAGCCATCACTGACCCGAGGCTTTCAAAATCATCTAGAAGCTCAATTTGTGCAATTTGAAAGTGACAGTAAAGACTGTATGAAAAGACACAAAATCACATAATCAAGCTGACTTTGATGTAATGGAGGAGCAACAGCGCTCCGAAAGATACAGTTCACTCGGAGTTGTCAATCAGCAGCCAATTTGAATTATAAAAGAGGTTCATTTACTCATGGAGGACCATGTAAGGAGATTTATTTTATTCATGGCTACCAGGCATGGGACTGGAGATTTATGATTCATGCCAGATGAACGTTCATCACAGAACCCAGAGAGGACGGGGGGTGGGTGCGTGAGTTTGTGGGCTACTTCCAAGGCTTCGGTGGGCACTGTCATCTGGTGGCGAGTCCCTAGCAGTTTTATCATTATTTCAAGGCATCTTCTGGCTCGGTAATAGCTCATTTCAGAAAGGATTTAGCAGGCTGTGGATTCAGATAAACTGAAGGATTATTTCCCCTTGGTCGCCCCAGTCACTCAAACTGCAATCAGAATACTATGGCTGTCTTTATTTAGAGCTTTATAGCAAGACAGCCACAAAAGCAGGGCGCAGAAATCATGCCATCAAGAACACTCAGTAATAATAACCACTATATGATGCCCATATGCTTTGTCGCTTCTTTACACTACTTTATTTATTGTTTGATTTTCTGTTCCTATGACAAGAATGTGTGATGTATAAATGAGTCTCTGGAGAACATCAGCGCTCAGAACTTATAGCCTCTTACTAAACCGAACATGGTGTTCTTTCACACATACTTTTACACTTGATAGCTTGCCAATGATCTTCACATAATAGCTCCTAATTAAGCAGCTCCATATCCCAGACATCCATGAGAGCTTTTTAAAAGGGACCTTTCATTAAATTCAGTTGCGTGTCCATCATCACGCATGCAGCTCCTGATGCCGAGGACATCTTGTGAAACCACAATCTATGTAAATTACACTGATGACACAAAAAGGGCACTGTGAAAAGTACTGGGCCGCATGCATATGAGTGATGAATCCATAATATATCACTGTTTAACATGGCTGCTTCCTATTGCCACATTATTATTGCACAGCTGAATATTTGCATATTTACTGTGCATGCATTTGTGAATAATAATCAATGCAGGTTAGATGCAAGTAGCATTGAATTATTTCTTTTTAGGGCTGGACATATTAATGTGTTATCAACAGTGTTGGGAGGAGCTGTGTTGGGTAACTAATTACTGTATTGAGTTTGCTGTAACGCGGTAATGTAAGGCATTACAGAACAAAAATTGGTAATATTTTACTTGGTACAAATGTCAGTAACACGTGTTACAATGCATTTTTAAACCGGTTAGAATTTTTTTTTTCTCCTTCATAGAAATTCGCCAAAATCACCGCTAGATCAGCAGATTAGAAATGTAGAATTAGAAGAGTAGGGGGACGTCCTCTTTTTCCCCGACATGTCCTGTTCTTCACAATCTCAAATCTGGTCCCCTAGAGATGAGAGAACCTGCAACTGATCTAACGTCGGATAGTAGAGTGTTATGAGCTAATTGAGCATCATAAGCTGTATTTACACGCCAAATCCATATTTCCCATTATTTTGGTGAGAGTAACTCAAACGTAATGCAATACTAGTGTAAACACCTAACCATGACACTGCATTAGATACATCGACTTCCATACGAAGTGGTCCCTCTTTACAACTGCTTCAATGGTTCCACCCCTTCTGACCTGGACTCTAAGAATAACATGTTTTTCTATAACAAACTAGATCAAATAATGCCCTGCAGACATATTAACATTTATTTCATTTAGCTGACTTGAACTACATCTGTATTAAAAAGGAACCCTAAAGTCAATAGGCTACTTATTTTTTTAAAGCATGCGCGTCGCCACCATTCAAACTGAGGGGGGCATGTCCCCTTCACATGTCATAATTATTCTTTGGACCCCCCCACATTTAACATAAATAAATTGAATAGTTGAATCCACTCCACTAAACCAATAGAAGAACACACACCACTGATGAGACTTTGCAGCCCCTGCTGAGTTTGTACGTTTGCTGAATTAAAATAATTGTCTCTAATTTATGAGGTAGTTTCATTTTTATGGAGAGAATCAGCATGTCAACCAAAAATCAAGAAAACAACATTTTTACATAAAAGTTATACACTGATTTGCATTGCAGTTCAATAAGTGTTTGATACCCAAGCAAAACATGACTTAGTACTGAGTAGAAAAATCACATCTCAGGAGGGATATGGGTCCACTCCTCTTTACAGAAACTTTCTAAATCCTTTAGGTATCTTGGCTGCTGCCTGGCAGCTTGAAGCTTCAGCTCCACCACAGATTATTGACAGGACTGAAGTTTGGAGACTGGCTCGGCCACTCCAGGACCTTCATGTGCTTCTTTAGCCACTCCTTTGCTACCCTGGCTGTATGTTTTGTGTCATTATCATGCTGGAAGACCCACAACCCATCTTCAGTGATCTGGCTGAGGGAAGGAGGTTCTCGTCCAAGATTCATGGCCCCATCAACTGGCCCCTTAATGTGCTGAAGACACCCTGTACCCTTAGAAGAATCACATCCTCAGGCATGATGTTTCCACATCCATGCTTGACTGTGATCAAGCTCAGCATTTCTCTTCCTCCTAACATGGCAGGTCGAACTGATGCCACAGAGCTCGATTTTGGCCTTATCTGACCACAGCATTTTCTCCCAAGCCTTCTCTGAATCATTCAGATGTTCAGTGGCAAACTTCAGATTGACTGTACATGTGCCTTCCTTGGGGGACTTGCAGCACTGCAAGATTTTAGTCTATTATGATGATGTGTGTTACCAATGGTGTTTTTAGTGACTGTGGTCCCAAATGCCTTTAGATAATTTACAAGCTCCTCCCCTGTCATTCTGGACTGATCCCTCCCCTTTCTCAGGATCGTCCTCATTCACCCCATGAGGCGAGATAATGCACGTAGCTTCAGACTAAGGGCAACTGATGGTCATTTCATATTTCTATCATTTCTGGAAAAATTGTTATCACCTTCTCACTAAGCTTGTTGCTGATGGTCATGTAAACAATTCCAGCCTTGTGCAGGTCAATGACATGCAAATGCAATTTTTTGTTTTTTCTAGATTTTTTTAATACTATGTCTCTCTCCATACAAATGAAATCACCTCATGAATTAGAGACAGGTCATTTTTTGTAAATCAGTATACTTAAAAAGTCAGCAGGGGATCAAATAATTATTGCCCCGACTGTATCTGTAGTATTTGTGTCCAGTATGTGTGTATGTAGCATAGTGTATTTCATATTGGGTATTTTTTTTGGATTTATTTAGACTTCATATTTATTTAGACTTTATTAGACTTATTTAAACATTTTATATTGTTCTCGTCTCTATGTCTCTGCACGTCTCTGCAGGCATAAGTCGTGAGCAATGTCCTCTGGGATCAATAAAGTTTTTGGATTCTGATTCTGATTTTGCCCTGAAAAATATATGACTGCTGTTTGGCGGTTTGGGGGGGCACTGGAAAGCGAGACCCGTTCAGTCTTACCCCCCTTAGGGTGTTATTTAGAGGCCCTAATAATAGTCTATGAGCATAAAGTCAATCCACGGCATAGCAGAGTCGGTTAGCTTCACTCCACAAAATATATGGTCTTGTTGTTTGGATTTCAAGGAGAGTTAAAGCACATCGGCATGACTGATGTGAGACCCTGCTGAAATAAATATGAACCTTTGAATCAAGAGAAACCAATGAGTGAGCAGTTTTTATTCATCAGCCAGAGTCAATGTTTGGCAAGGCTGCACAATTTCATTACATCCCTATCATTACAATTAAACCACTAGAGACTGGGGTTGTGAAACACCTTGCAATAAATTAAACACATTAGTGATAATGGGGCATGGTTAAAGGCTGCCCAGCATTAATTGTTTAGTTCTGTGGGGCTGAATACCTTGATTCATGACCAGCTAGAGGTATCAAAACTAAACCTCAGAACTGTGACTGATGTCCTCCTAAATGTGGAGCACCACACAAATTAGAAGACTAGTTGACTAGTTGAGGCACTTTTCCTTTGTTACAGTGGATTTGTGCTGCAATGACACGGAACTTGCAGCAGGCTTTAATTTTCCAGTGTATTTGAGTCCGTCAACGAATATGTGATGTATCAGGAGTGCAATTCTCTCCCCACAGTTTATGGCCGGTCGTAACTAAACCGCATCCCCGGAGCTGAAACAGCGGAATTTTTTCTGTCAGAAATGCTGTTGATAGTAGTCTTTTATGATTGAGTTCTTCATTTTTTTTCTTTATCCGTGTGATGAAAACCTAACCCAGATAACTTGTTAGTGATGTGCTGGATCATCTTCACATTTCTCACAGCAATTAATTTCTTAGTGTCATAGAAAAATTCCGCTGTAACGTATCTCCTGCACAAACACAATCGTACTGACATGTTTTACTTTCCAGTTGTTAGTTTTCATCAGCTTTGTTGTGTTTTTGTACACAAAGTCACTAATCAGAAAGCAGTGAGGCTGTCAGCTTGGCTGTGGCCCACTTTTGGCCCTGCCATCAAGCCACTTAGGTACATGTCAATCAATGCTTTCCTTCTCCAGTCTCCTAAATATAAAAAGTTTGATATTTTTGTTTGTTTTTATGCTCAGAAGCTCTGGAATTTTTTTGCCTTTGTGCCAGACCATCAACATCTTTATCCTCAAGTCATATCTGTTTATTTCTGTTTGTAGTTATGATACATGTACTGTACAAATATCTTAGCAACACTGTTTATCTCAGCATCAAGTGTGTTTTTGCCAATAAAAATCTTATATTGGACTAAATACAGTAAAAAATAAATGCAGTAAAGACTGTTTTTTGTTTTTAATGCTTAGAAGAAGACCACTAGAAGGATACAGACACAGTTCCTGATTTTCTCTGTGCTCTAAAGCTTATATGTGGATGAAGTTCCAGTTCCTGGTTTGTTTTTGATATTTGATGGTAACTGTACACGTGGGACTATTTCAAGGAAATGGTTAATACATTGGTATTCAAATTACTGATCACATTAATTCAGAAAATCTAGTTAAAATAATTTTAATATTGGTGTTTTTGAAACCAATTCTCTCTTACTGCCCAAATGAATTGCTTTAAATGTAATGTATTTATTACTTTTTCATAAACTATGTATTATATATTTCTATTTTATCTAATAAAATATCTATAAACGACTTTGTCACAGTCTACCTTCACATTCCATTTTACAGATCTTTTGCTCAAATATTCATGTCATTAGTGTTAATGGCCCTGTGCCCTAAAATGGCCTGAATGTGATGCTAACTAGGTGCTCAAACTCTCATCAGCTCTGATCATGATTAGGGGAGAAGGTGGAAGAAGGACAAATGCTTTAACCCTTAGAATGTGAGTGGCATTGATCTGTGTCGGCAGTGCAACAAATGGTAAATTGTTGTCATTTGGCAAAACAGCTCCTTATATGGAAGTTGCCGTGGATTGTCCTGATGCTAGAGGTGTTAGTCATCATGCTGAGCTCTATTTGCTGTTCCTGTGTCACGTAGAGCCTATTAATGTAATTGAAAAACATTCAATAATAATGACAACCAGTGCTGGGGTTTGAAAAATGGCGCCACACACAAACATAAAGAACAAAAATGGCGTAGACATGTGATTTAAATTGTTATATGCTAAAATAAACAAACAGAAAAAACTCAAGATCTTTGAACAGAGGACAATTTTCAGAATAAACTCCTCCCACAAGTGGAGGGGAAACCCCGAAGAGGGAGGGGGCCTGGAGAGCGGCTCAGGTGTGGTGCGCCGAGAAACAGAGCAGCAATCAGTGAGCATGTAGGAGAACAAACACTGGTTCTAGACTCGTTTACACCAGTTATATTTACTGAAATCAGAGTTTACTGATACACTCTGAGTTCTGAGGGTAAACACCGGTTCTAGACCGTTTTACACTGTTTATATTTAC
>JBBMFX010000128.1:7016047-7026999 GCA_037832545.1 Rhabdalestes septentrionalis
CCCCCCCCCCCCCCCCCCCCCCCCCCCCCCCCCCCCCCCCCCCCCCCCCCCCCAACTTTCCACCACACGACTGGCCACATAAACTACAGATGGTCAACAGTCTCTAACAGTATGCTATCATGGTACACTAGCAGTCAAACATTTTGGCACATTCTAAGATTTTCTACATGTTTATGTCACTCACATGGTATTTATATTTACAGTACATTTGTGAACATTTACCAGCCAGGCATATGTATTATTAATCACTAATTACCTACAATAAGCCACCTAATATAATTAAAACTGTAACCAGCAGCATTAGATAGTGTTAGATGTTATAAGCTATTAAGTGATAGTCAGTGGGATGAAACAGTTAACAAGTGCAATTAAGGTCAAAGGGCAGATTTTGGCTTCGCCTCACCATAGAACTGCCCACAAAAACTGTGTGCTGTCATGGTGCACTAGTGGACACAATTTTTGCTTCGTTTGCATGTTACTCACTCAAGATTTACTAATAATTCACTCACTATTCTTTGTGAACAAATAGGTTTACAGTAATTTCACCATTTGAGAATCTTTATTAGACAGAAAATGTCATTTTTTTTATCCATCAGTACTCCAAAAACAGCCTGATATAATAAAAATTATAATGTGAATCATACGACAAGTGTCAAACTGTTACTGAAACAGTTAACAAGCACATTTAAAGATAAAGGACAGTCTAGAATTTGAACTGGCCACAAAAGTACAGATGGTCTACACTGTGATTATTTTTAGACAATTCATTTTCATATATAGTTCTTCACTTCACCACTTTCCAATTTGAAGTGTGCAAAAGTGTTTGACTGGTTGTATAGATGTTTCTGGTAAAGTACCAGTAAGTATTTGAAAACTTGTGTAACTGATATGCTGACCGTTCCCTGGAACGTTTCTGCCCCGAAGACCTTCCTTAGCCCAGTATCTCATTACTATATCATTATTTTGTTTGTCTCAGATATTAAAAGTCTATTCAAACCAAACAAGATCAGGATAAAGATATTTAAACACATCGTGAGTCACCGTAGTTATGTAATCTTTACTTAACAGAGTCAGGGACAAATAAAACATAGTATGTTTGGTGCATTTATATTTGGAGCCGGCCAGAAAGTGTGGCTACTGCTGATTTAATATGCCAAATATTATTA
Organism: Rhabdalestes septentrionalis; assembly: GCA_037832545.1. Classification (NCBI taxonomy): domain Eukaryota; kingdom Metazoa; phylum Chordata; class Actinopteri; order Characiformes; family Alestidae; genus Rhabdalestes; species Rhabdalestes septentrionalis. Next base: position 7,017,214 of record JBBMFX010000128.1, read on the forward strand.
AATCGGTAGGAAAGTTACGAAAGTGTCAGGAGCATAAGAAGATCCTTTATCTTTGCCAGAATCTGTGGGCCTCTAAAAGGTTTGCAGGCCAGAAGTGAGATATATTACAGAGAACGTTGTACGGTGGAGGTAGCTCAGGTAGGTAGGGTACTTGCCTCTGGACCATGAGGTCCTGGGTTTGAATACTACCTCCAGGTTAAGGGTCATGCTCAGCACCACCACTGGGTTCCTGAGCAAGACCCTTAACCCCAAGTTGCTCCAGGGAAACTGCCCCCTGTAGTTAGGAGTGGAAGTCGCTTTAGATAAAGGCGTCTGCTAAATGCCGTAAATGTACGTCTACGGTCTAGAAATAACGTGACTGGAATAGTGCTGTTTCAGTTCAGCTTACTGTTATCTCATTACAAGGTGTCATTCGCTATCTGCAAGTCATAGTAATTGTCGACAGACACGAGCTTTGAAAATCGTGATTGCTGACTTCTTGTGTGATGACATCTGTAGCTTCGTTTCCAGTGAAATAGGGGGCTTTCAGAAATGGGGGGGGGGGGTGAAATGAGAGAGCCCTAAAAATGAATCTTTCAGGTAAAACACAGTCAGCAGAAAAATCCCTGAATAAATAAATAAATAAATACAGTGTCATTTCAAAGGTAGGTTCATGAAGCTGCAACATTAGCTTAAGGGCAAATAAGCTAATATGTCAGTCTTGGAATGGAAACTAATGAAGGGCTGGAGGATGGGGAAAAACAAATTATACAGAAGCTGTATACTAAATATTAATGCATATATTCATTTTAAAGGATGGTGATGATAGATAGATATAGAGATAAACAGACAGACAGAAAATTTGACAACAGACAGACAGACAGACAGATCGATAGATAGTAGGTGGGTGCAAAGCAGCCAATATTTGTGTCTGTATTTGTATTTGTTAAAAGGAAAAAATATTCATATTCGTATTTGTATCTGCATGTGACCGGGGAGCATGTGACCGGGGGAGCAGGGTTGCAAGCGGAGTATCTCAACCCGATCTCACGAGTGTCTCATGTGCAACCATCATGAAACACAATTGAATCAAAATACATGCTCTGATCATGATTAAGGGCTTTTTTTTTCCTGCTAGGACCATACTATACTACAATCTGTATTTTCACGGGCACTGAGTTAAATCACCAGTATCTGAGCTAACTGGTGACTCTTACTGTTAGGTTAGATTAAGGTTGTCCAGGTTCCCGAATACAAATATTTTTTTAAGTATTTGTCTGAATACCGTATTCGGGTTCGGCTCCACCCCTAATAGATACATAGACAGATAGATAGATGGATGGATAGATAGATAGATAGATAGATAGATAGATAGATAGATAGATAGATAGATAGATAGATAGATAGATAGATAGAAAGATAGATAGATAGATAGATAGATAGATAGAGAGTCATATGCAACAGGCTGCATTTTAATTAATAAATTATTATTTATATGGGAAAGTCATACTTGTTTCTAGATCTACTGAATAGTTTAATACATTCTCCATTCGCACAGAGCTGCATTTATTTGATAGGCTTGTTTACAGATTTAGAATTTTTTATTTACCTGAAATTTCTTTCTGTCTGCTGTTTTAGGCTCTAGTGCACCCAGTGCTTTCTGCACAGAAAGAGTTAATGCAACACTACATTTCAGTGGCAGACTTAATTATCCCTTGAAGGTGCAGTGTGACCTGGAAAGAGAATTTCAGGTGCCGAGAAATGAGAAAACCCACTCGCTTCTTGAAGGCAGCCTGACGAGAGCTGGAGTTTAGCATCTTCAGACTGATATGAGAGGCGGTCTGTGGTCCGGAGAGAAGAAGGAGTCAGGAGCCTCAGCCAGTTGCGGTGATCAAGGCCAAAGCTGTCGCTTTCAATGTGTGTGGCGCCTCGTCCGTGGAATCACAAAGAGGTCCACCATCTGTTGAAGCCCTCCACCTGCTCCCAGACGGCTCACGTTCTGTCTTTGGTGGAGATTCTGCAACAGGGTGGTCTTAAGCCCCTCAGATCCTCTTCATCTACCGAGAGACGGGTAGATAGCCACTCAATTATGGGTGAACCAAAGGCTGTCTCTCTCCAGCTGAGAGCAACCATGGCAGGGCAAAGTGGCAGGTTTTATACCCTGCTGTGGAAGGATCGCGGCTGAGACGCTTGAAGAGCCAGATGCCTCACTTGGGTGCCTCAAGTGGTCTCAAAAGTGGAAAGAACCAAAAGCAGGCCTGAACCGGAGATATGTGTCTGCGAAATCATAGCTAAACTGCACATTCAACTTGCATTGGTAATACTCAACCTGATTTCCGAAAGGAAAGATGAATGAGCGTTACACCTAAGACGGTTGGCGGTCCGTCTCTGCCTAATAGGGTTTCTTCAGGATAAGCTTTAAAGAACATAAACTGTCACGTGACTTTGTTCCTAAATTATTTAGCTGCATCTGTCTGGCTTCACCAGCCGTGACCAATTTAATCATAGCCACTGGCCATTTCTAAGCTGTCTCTAAGTCCACTTAAAAGCCTTCAAAACATCTCCCATGCCCCTTAGGCTGTGGCTACACACTCCTGCTGAGTGGAAAGCAGATGCATAATTTAGCATGACGACGCATGCTGCTAATTGATCGAAATCGGAAAAAATAACGTCCAGTTAACCAGAGCACTACCTCCGCTCTTCCCCCACCCTCTGCGCCGGCAACCCCGCTCAAACAGAAGAGGCAAGGAATCGAGGGAGGAAAATATGGCTGGCGGAACGGCTGCGCCAGGTCAAATGATTCATGACAAGTTTGTTCAGCGGGGAGCCCCGCAAGGGCTCAGGAGGCGATAATAGGAGGAGAGGAGAAGAAAAGGAGAGAGTGTCCTCGCCTTATCGGCGGCTTCATTACTTTCCCCCCGCCGCAGGAGGGGCCAGGGGAAGTTTTTCTTCTTTTTTTTTTCCTGAAGCAGGTGAAGCAAATTTGGTCAGATCCGTGACTCCATCTGACCTCTCCATCCCCGAGACATTAAAACATGATTCTAACAGGTGACAAAGCCCGACTCACGGCGGGTTTTGAATTAAAGCCGCAGGTCAGCCAAAGCCAAAGCGCAAGATGGCTGAAAATGGAAAAAGCAGGGGTCATGTGATAACTTCTCTTGATAACTGCCGCATAGGGACCCGAGGCAATACCATGCATGGGCAATGAAGTTAGGGGAATTAAAAAAAGGTAGCTGCACATGCAGACGCATACTAGTCATCACCGAGTGTGGCTAATCCTTTGGTGCTGGACCAAACCTTGTGATATTCTGGTGACAGAACTGCCTAACACCTGCAGATACTCCGGTGCCTGCCGAAAGCCTTGAGGGTTACCTCGGTGTGTTAAAACTGCAGAAATCATGCCTCTGACTGGGCCTGGCCATCATGCAACTTTGAAAGCAATGTTTTTGCAGATTGAGAAATGTTCAGTCCCCCTTGCCTTCCAATTTTAATGCCTTGATTCCTTGATTTTCTTTGGTTTTAAACAGAGTCAAATACCGAAAACTTGTTCGAATTATCTGCTTTTTGAAATGTTTGTCATGGTGTTTTTTCTTCCCTCTAACTTTTCTCCATTTCTCATTATTTAAGCTTCTCACTGTCTGGTGGTGAGGGTGTGGCTCAGGTTTAATGGAGAGAGGTTCTTCTACTTGGTTTTTCAATTTTGAAATAATTGATTCAGTCAGGCTTAAAGAAATAGATAACAGGACACCTGTGTTCTTTTGGGGCTGGAGATGCCCAGACATGTAGAACCTGGGGCAATGAAGAATGCATCATTCTGAGAGTGGAATAATGAAGCGCAAATGGTCTTATTCTCTCTCTGGTGCGCTTCACCTCTATATTTTAAGCAAGGTAAGAATGCTGATTAACATAATCAATCAATCTTACCTCCCAAGGTGTGGGGTAAAGAGAAGTAGTCGAGATAAGAGCACATGTAGTTGAGCACTGCAACAACCCAAAATCCCCTGGCTACAGGCAATCAAAGGATGCGAAGATCTGGTTTTAGGCACCGTCTTCCCTCAGAAACTGAGATGTGTTTGGTCTTGAGGGCCCAGATGGTTCGGTTTGAAAAGGGGACTGTGTGCAAGGCAAAAAAAAATCATTCAGCGGAATAACCTCAAGTGCCCTCCTACAGCAGCATCTCTCATATCTCTCCCAATCTGAGCGATTTCATGGCGGATTAGGGTATTGTTTAAAGGCATGCTAATTCCACAATATGTAGCTTTATTTTTCCTCTCACAGACTCTGAGCTGTAAATCAATTAGGCAAGCTAATTCAATCGTGTTAAGTCACTCAGCCAGGAGTACCTTAAAGGCGCATCAACAGACCTGCGGTCAATTTGTAAATGAATTTAAAGCTGGAATTGATAGGGAAAGGAAACAACTTTTCAAAGATAAACTGCTGCATGATGCATGGCATCACCAAAGGCACACTCCAGCTACAAAATACCAAAACACTTTCTGTTTCCATTAACACTTTGCATTCATCAGCTGAGTTTACTTATTATAGCTGAGTTTACTCCTGTCATGGTGTACTACTTGTAAAGCAACGCCTCATCCAATTCCCCATTTGTCAGTTTCTCACCACTGTACCAACCTTAACCAGGCATTGTTTAGGTGGAGTACCATTCTCCACACAGCAGTGACATGGTATGTGTGTGGAATTGGTGCAGATATATATCAGACACAGACATTTTGTAGGGGTTTTACACACACCAGCAGCACTGCTGAGTTGTGAGTGGCACAAAACCTATAGCCAAGAACTGACTACTGATGAAGGGCTAGAGGATGGCTAACATTCTTCATGCATAAGTACATGTGCTACAGTAGCATATTGGACTCAATGTATAAAAAAAATTGTTTGGTGTCTACATTTTTCTTATTTAGCTTAGTGCTATAGCTACAGAGCTAAAACAGCTAACATTGCTACAGATAAACAAAACATGACAGGCAGTCTTTCAAGATAACAAGGTCTGTTTGTATAAAATGCATATAGAGTAGGCATGCTGAGTTAAAACTGGTCTTTGTGGAAATCAATATGGAAGAATCTGATCTAGGAACAATCTTCTCCAGCACTGTTGTTTAACAAACTGGCTGTAGTGGTGAGGTTTGTTCTTATTTTTATGCTAACAGTAAATCATGCTGTACTCTAAACAACATTCACAGGCTTGCGCCATCTTAACGAGGAACTGGACGCTGTTTGAGCATGTAGAAAAATGTTTTGTGGTGAGGGATACTTAGGGAACAGTTTGGCTCTTAATGTCCAGTGTTTGTTATCAACATTGCCTCATGGATCCAGTTTAAAAAGTTTTTAATTAAAATATGAATGGCAAACATGAATTGGCTGACTGACTATTTCAGTCACTGCGAAACTTAATTTTACCCCATAAATTTACCCTAATTTTTTCTTTAATGAAGGAAAGTTAAAGGAAAAATGCAGAGTTTAAGGCTGATTAAGGGGTGAAACTGCTGAATATTCCTCTTATTCAACTTAATCCTTTAAATAACATCATGAATTCACGCCTGAAGTTTAAGATGAAGGAGTTTTACGTTCATGTCTTAAATCTAATTTTAAGATAAAATTGAGCGGCCCGTTTCACAAATTAATGGCAACTTCATTCAAATCAAAGGGTTAGGCATATTTTCAGGGATAAATTAAGGCAGAGTTAAGCCCATTTTAAGTAGATTGTGTTTGGTAGTGACTGGAGAAAGGTACATAAAATGCTAAGATGCCAAAAAAATAAAGGCATTGTTGCTACTTGCCGAGTGTGTCTGGTCATTATTCGAGCTGTGGTGTTGCGGCTGAGTATGAAGAACTAAAGGCAAGTTTGGAAGCAGGTGTGGGCGCAGGTGCAATTGTGGGGTAGAGGGTGAAGTAGCTTCTAAAGCTTTTTTGAATCATTGTGAGTCCATTTCCACTACACTCACCTTCCTTTGACCCCCTTTTTTATTTCTCTCAGCGAGCCCAGGGGCTAACAGGCATCCGCAGATGCTATTTGGGTCAACAGCATAGCAGTGTAACTGCTCTGCCCATTGCTGAGAATTGAGTCCACACCGATGTGAGACTCCATGTGAAATGCTCTACCCAAAAGCACACGAGCCCTAATAAACAGTTCCTAAATGAACACAGCCTGGCATGTTAACAGGGCAAAAGCTCTTGAATTGTCCAAGAATATTATGAGGAACTGAGGAATGTGTCACGGCGGGACTAGGAGCTGAATGTCACATGGTGATAAAGTGGGAAACTGCTTGAATCTGTGACAGGACTCGGCAGTGTCTGTTGTTGTTGTTAATAATGCAAGGCGAGGAAGTTGCGAGAGACTGCTTGAGCCAGCCTGATTAGCCCCCACATTTAGTCAGGCATTTGGGAGAGACAAATCACTGCTCTGCAAGCACAGTTGTCATGTTTTGATGAGTCTAATGAGTGCCGAACTAGGATGGGACTTCTACAAAATCCATTGTAATCATGATGAGAGCAGAAAAAGTGTCAGATTAATTCATAAAAAGCAACCTGGACATTTTTAAACCTGAAAGGGCCAATTTTTAGTCATCATTTAGCCGCACCCTTTATGCTAGCAAATCTCTAAAGAATAGGACACAGCTCATTATTACTTCAATCATACCTAAGTGTATAAAATCTTTATGGAAGCATTTTAGATGATGCCATGCTTCTGTGTTTCTTCTGTGTCTTTTCTACATGCCTGTTCTTTCTAAGCAGTAATTTGTGCTAGCACGCTAGTGAGTAGTTGTGTGCTCTTTTTATTCCTTTTTTTTATGGTAGAAATTATGTAGATGTAAAAAGGACAATGAGATAAAAAGCATTTAGTATTCTTTTGGCTTGAGTGTTGGTGGCCTCATTGTCTGCATCCTAATAAAACACTCCACAGCCCCTGACCAGGGTAGCGGACAAGTTGGCCATCCCTGTAATCTTCAGATGTGACCCTAATCGATCTGAAATATGATGAACGTGCTAACCAAGCCCTTTCCCCCTCGTAACACATCTTCAGAAGCATCCCTCTGTTTGCTCTGAAACAACATTAAAGTTGTGCCATAAACTGCAAGTACAGATTTAACGACGTGTCATAACTTCCCACCTGGTTGCCGACTTTATTTCCCTCATTGGTGGAATTAGAGGTCCAGAGCATGTTCTAGGGTTACTGTGTCCCCTTTTTATTTGCAGTCTGTGTATTTTGGGCTTTTTTGGACTTACCTATAAACAGCAGCCAATTAAATATACACAAAATCATTGTTTTCTAAAGGTTAACCTCTTAAAAGTTGATTTTTATAAATGGTCCACATCCACTATTCCACCTTAAGTAGGAGATGGTTTGAGAGACACTTTGGAGAACGGATTTAGGTGACTATTGACTTCTAGTATTAGCAATGTTAGCCTCATGGGGGAACAAATATGTCTTGGCTCAGCTACATCTGAGGTGGGAGACAAATGTGCCATGAATTTGATTTTATAAGAAACTATTCATTTAAAAAAGGTCTTACTATTTAGTAACTCCAATGAAATATTCAGTAATGTTATGCAGATTGGAGAGTGTGGGTCCTGCGACCATTTTAAGCAAAAATGCTAATGTGATGCAAATGCTAATGAAAGGAAGCAAATTGCCACCCATTTGCATTATGCAAAACTGTCATCCACATGAGCCTGTGTGGCCAAGTGGCTGCCAAGCTGTAGGGCTTTCGGTGTGACATTCCTGGCTGTCTGTGTGTGGAGATATCTCTCTTTTTTTCCACTTTCAGACCTTCATCAAGAGTTCTGTGTTGGAATTCCAGCAGCGAATCAAATGGTAGGGTCTCAGCTTCATTTTATATAATCAAAGGCTGCACCTTTTAAGACGTGGGAGTTTGTCACCGGAACACCGGCGTGTACAGGCCCAAACCCACACCATTCGCCACCTCCACAGGCCTCTAAAGCCAGCAGCGAATGTGCAAGCTGAGGGCCATGTAATCCCATTACAGCTCCACCTGCACCATCTCCAGGGAAGCCACGAGAAGCAGGCTGCGGATCAGCGGCTGAGACGAAACAAAGTTTTATGGGCTTAATGTTGCGCGAGCTCCGGAGAACGAGACGCTATCAGATGCCAGGGGCTTGGTGCCAGCGCCGGAGATCCTCCATGGGAAGCGATCAGCACTTAAACAGCTGAGGAGGCCTCCACCAGGAGCTGAGGTAGTCGGAATGGCTCTTTGGAGAGGGGGTAGAATTCCCCATAAGAAGGAGGTCACGCTTTGCAGACAGCTGGGATATGGTTCGCCATATGCCAGTCTGGGATAGCGGGAAGGTGCAAGGGGGAAAGAGGGAATGCCATGACTCTTCAGCTGGGAATGTGAGTGGGTGAGATATCGAGCCGTGCAACTTAATTAAAGATTTTCACGGCCGAGAAAAAAAAAACAAGCTGGCAAGGAGGAGAAGGAGGGAAAGTGATCGTGATGGTGGGCGGCGTGCCCCCAGATAAGGAGCGGGGAGAGAGAGGGGAGGGAGAGGGCAGGAAAGTTAGAGGATAGGAAAAGGAAGAAAGAAAGAGAAGGCAGAGAAGCATTAGTCAAATGAAAACAAGTTTCCCCTTCTCAAGCCGGGCACTTGTAATGCGGCAAACAAGTTACAGCCATATCAGTGGCGTAGGTGCGGACAAGCCTTGATTTGATGCGTCAGCAGAGATAGAGCAGTGGAGCGCGATAAGAAAATATGAAGAAGAGTCCCTCGCTCTGTTCACAATGAGCTCCTATTTATCACCCTATCTGACCTGTCATTATCATACACATAAATATACATATGTATCTAAGAGCAAATCAAGGCTCTCCTGGGCCAGGAGCTTCATGAATAACTCAGATTAGGTCTAAGGGGAGGACGTATTTCCATACCGATCACCTCGGCCTTTATTATGCTGAGCTATTCGGGAGAAAAGAACAGACTCTTCTTCAGCGTGCCGGCCTATTTTCCTCGAGAGCCACCTGAACATCCTGGACCCATCAGACAGTGGCTCCAAAATCCAGCCCACTCCTTTTACATACATGCACACACATGTTCACACATGCACACACACACATCCTGGTGGCGGTTTCCACTTAATGTGTGGAGAACGGACAAACCAGGAAATAAAAATGAGACTTTTTTACTCAATCCGCTGTGTGACGGCCTGTGAAGAATACATTTGCCCACTCGAAGGCTGGAAAAGCAAGGACGAGGGACGGAAGGGCATGAATTTAGATAGGACTGAATTCTATATGCCTTTCGATTCAATCAAACCACACTGTATGCACTCAGCACAGTGACTGTAAATGGCTTCAGGGAGAGAGATACATGTGCTTGGAAATTCATGAGGAAAGAATTGGAAGAGAAACGTAAAGCAAAAAAAAAAAGGAGATGCAGTAAAAACCCAAAGCCATTGAAGGGGATTTGTTATGGCAGCAGTGTTGACGTCTCCATGCGTTCCCAACGGCTTTGTAGGCTACTGGAGAAAATGGATATGATCTCTGAAACTGTTTAAAAGAAAACAGCAAGTCTTCAAAAAAAGTTAGTACATCTGGGGGTTTTAATGGTAGATACGTGCCAGAAAAACCTGATTTCTCTTATTTTAGGTTTTTTGTCGCACATGATCGTTTCAGTCAAATAGGAGGCAGAGAAAGTACATACAACATGCACTTTTTAGGAGCCTCTCATGCATTGAATGAAAAAAGTTATCCATCACCAGCAAGTCCTGTGTGAAAAAGTTATTGCCCCCCCCCCAATTACTTGATTAACCAGTGAACCAAACAGTGAAAC
>JBBMFX010000128.1:7030193-7040241 GCA_037832545.1 Rhabdalestes septentrionalis
AGAGAGACAGAAGGAGATAGAGAGAGGGAGGAAGAGAAAGTGAGAGGCAGAGAGAGGGAGAGAGACCAAGGACGAGAGAGAGAAAGAGGAAGAGAGGGAGAGAGAGAGGAGCTGAGCTGCATGGCATTTAAAATCAGGCATCAGTGTTTTATTCAAAAACTGTAGGAAACAAGTGAGGAGCAACACATTTGTATGAAGGAACAGTGGCAGAAGAGCTGGACCTCACTTGAAGCTTCCAAACAGGCATTGCAGAAAGAAAGCCTGAGATAAGCTGTGAGCTTACCAACAGAAAGTATGGTCAACATACTGATGCAGCCAGAGAACTACAGCATTATTCTTTAGACCATTTCGAAATTCCAAGTCAGAAAACTGGTCCACTCATCAAATTAACTGCGCAATCAAGCTTTAATTCACGCAAAGCTGAGGGTGGGTCAAAATTTAGAAAAAGTTGCTAGTCAGAAACAAAATTTTTGTAAAACAAAAATTTTATCACACCTCTTGAACCTCATTCAGTCTTTTCTTAAGGCCTCTCAGACTTGTCAGTGTGGCTTAGGGCACATTATGACTTACTGTGAATCTGTCTTGGCAGGCTTGTGAGAAACCAGACTTATCGCACATTGTTTTTGACAGCAGTTCCCAAACCGAATAGTGTAAATCTCCGTATAAACTTCAGAGACTTCTAATCTTGAGAAATGTCTTCAGCATTAGACGTCCTGTGGTAAAATAACCTGACCTCCCTGCGTGAGCTGATCCCGTCCTGATGGTACCTCAGTCTATAAAGAAGTCTGAGTGTGAGATTTCTGAAGTTCAGCCCGCCACTAATTGCCTTCCTGTTGGTTCTAGACTGACAGGGTGACGGAGTGTCACTGAATATAATGATAACTGACACTCATGTTTTGACAAAAAGAAAAAAAAGAAAGAAAAAAACCCCCATCATCTCATTCATCATCCATCACCCAAAAAGTGTTTACAACAGCTCTCCCTGAGACAGGAACAATCTGACAAGCGACCTTGAGAAGTCGTTCCTCCTTCTATCGCCTTTTGAATTGCAGAGTCTGCCCTCCATAAGGGTGCATTTCATGTAGGCTAGCTTTTGTAGAGCTCCAGAAGCGCCTGAGTGCTTTGCTGTTCTTGCATCATTTGTTCTAAGTTCAGACGAAACGTCTCCCTGCGACCTTGACGAGTGAGACTCGCTCGGTTGAGGTAGAGCAGTCACTTTGCGGTGACCTTCCTGCCACCGCCAGGCCTCCTAAAGTCTACCAGTGAGGAGAAAACCATTTAGCTGTCACCGCCTGATCTGAGAGAGGCGCACCTGCTGACGGAGACTCACTGTGAACGGACACACAGGAAGGAACCCAGCATACCAGGAGCCCAGTCACAGATCATCTCTGCCACATTCATGGGTACCTGTTTGTTAATCCTGGACTAGACTACTGTGTAATTATCAGTATTTTATTTTCTGAACAATGAAAACTGGTACTGCCTTATTTTTCAGAAATCATTTGTATCCTGAGAAGTGCAATGCAAACTTGTCTATATAATGAATAAACAGTCCAATCATTAGATCATTAGACATTTGCGAACCTCTAGACACACACAATGCAATATAAATACATATAATTATAAATGCAATGTAAACATTAATTTACTTATACATTACATTGGTGAAAAGCAACATAAACTTTTTCAGCTGAAGCTACTTGTGGTATTTACTCCCATCGCTCACTGTAATGCCATCATTGTAATTTAACCTTTAAAACTATTAAAATTAAATCTGAGCAATCTATAAAAAAACATTAGTTATGAATGGACCTATATTTAAGCAGTAACAGCTTCACTCTAATCTGTCAATTCACTCAATCAATTACAATTATAACTTTACAACACATGGAAATAAACATCAGTCTGCTCCATCTCTACAGAGCAGAACCCATTTCAGTGCTGGTTTAATCAGAAGCTTACCAGGGCGGCTCGTGGCCGGGTGGTTAGGTAGTTGCCCCTGCAATCAGAAGGCTGTGGTTTCGAATCCCAGGTCTGTTAGTGGCATCACTGAGGTAGCCTTGAACAAGGTATGGTCCCCACACACTACACACTGCTACTGTCACTGGATGCCTGCTTATTCACTAAGTGAATGGGTTAAATGCAGAGAAAAAAATTCACACTGTTCACCCTGAGTGCTGTGGTGTGTTCACACGTGACTATAAGGAGCTACTTTAACTAATTTATATCAGGGATACAGGCACAACTGGTTAACACTTCATACATCATTGTGGTTAATGTAATAAATACAAATAATCCAGACATAAACTGTAGCAAGATATGACAGCTCAAACTGACAATAACCAGAATACCAGGAAACTCAAACATCAAGGTGTAATCTAATATAACTTTAGATATAAAACTCATAACAATCAAGCACATTTATGATGGACAGATCTTACTCAAACCTGAAACTGACTCAACCTCATTAAAAGTTACTTGATTTTTGAGCTCAGTGTGTTTTATTCAGTCTTTGTCAGTAATGGCTATTCCTCGGTGAAGTCTGACAAGTGTTAATGCATTTTTTTAGTGAATTGTTTTTTTAACTGTTTGTAAACTGTCATTTATCAACATTAGTAAATGGTCAAACTCTGATGAACCGATGATTCGTTCACGGCTATCAATAGCCAGTTAATGGCTGATAAATGGGAGTTGTTTCAAAGTGCTACTGTTCTAGGGGTCAAAAACAGCTGAAGGGCGGAGCTGAAGGCAGGCTTCCCCCTGCTTTTACCTCTCAAAGCTCATTTGTCTAGATGACAGACACAAAGAGGATTTAGATAAATCGATGCTATTGCGATCCACTGGCCAGGCCTGCCTAACTGGTGACAGTGACCAATTGAATGCGAAAATGCACTCGCACATGCTCGATATTCCTCCAGCACGGAGGAGCAGATTGGATCTTTCAGCTATTGATGGACTCCCTCGTCTGTCCAGGGTTGTCTCCCGCCAAGTCGGGCCACGGCTAGCCGGGAGTCGTCGGGCCGTTAATTGCTGATATTCTGCCCTTTCCTGAGGGCCTCTTTTCCTCGCCGATCCCTTGAACTCCCCCCAAATTTGCGAGGGGAAACTGAGGGCCCGACTTTGCAAATATCAATTCCGTAATTAGCCAAACACTTCCCGTGCCCTGTTTAGAGTGGAGGCCATATTTATCACAGCTAATTTGCTCTAAAACAATTGCCATGCTCCCCTGACTTTTCGCTTGGCGCCGATCTAATGAGTCTCACGCCAGCCGGGGTGCCGCCGCCGCATCTGTCACTTTGCTTATTACAAAGTATTGTTTGTCATTACCATGACCCGTCCATGTCACAGCCCTAATATATCTTCAGATGCAGATGACAGACCCGATTCCAGGCAAATTCGTGTCATTTCAGGTGACTCACTTTGACCCTGGAACCTTTTGATTGATGCTTTGGGGTTCGCTGCATGCATGAGAGGAAAGACGCAGCGTTCCGGAGCGGGAGCTGACGGAGCAGGAGTTTCTCTGTGCAAGACACATCAGACACACCGGAACGCGCTTCCCGGCATGCGGCCGCTAATGTATTCTGCTCGCCTTGACCCTCCGAGTAGCTCGCTGGCGCGATCAGGGGATAACACTCCGCTATTCTATATTTATTTGATATGTTTCTCTTGAGGATGGAAGAGCAGAGCAGGTTAGCAAGCAATGACGTCATAGAAAGATCACAGGGTCCAAACCAATCAAACACATACGGAGACACAGAGCTAAGATCAAAGCAATAGAACAAAACCAGAAGAATAAAAACCATAAATAGATAACAATCTAAAATAAAAAGCGGTACTCTGTACATTGACCCTAGGTGTGCTGGTGACTGTCCAGGATGTACCCTAACCCCCCCACCCCCCTCCCCAACAACCACCACTGACAAATGGGTAGACTGGATGGACGGACGTGTGTGTGTTAGTTTTTGTGTGTGTGTATACATACATATTATATCTCCTTGGGGCTCCTTCCTTGATGAGAGCCAGGTGAGCACCATTAAGGGTGTAGTCAGGACTTTTTAAACCATGGGCTCTCAATGAGTACAGAGAGAACGAGGAGAGAAGAAGGACCAGAGAGAGACAGGACTTTGGGACACGGAGTGATTTCAGCCCTAATTGATGGTGATTTTGTCTGTGTTTTTTAAACTGTAATGTCTTTTTAACTGAATAATGTATTTTTGCTTCCGGATGTGTGTTTGGGCCTCCCAGCTCGTTGGTGACTCACAATACACAACACAATACACACCACCGGTCAAAAGTTTTAGAACTCACCAATCTTTTTTGTTTTCTAATTCAAGCAGTTCAGTGTCTCATTGTTCATTCTGCAGGAAGTTCCTCCCAACGATGTTGCAGAAGTTCCCATAAGTGTGCGGCACTTACAGGTTGCTTTGCTTTCACTCTTCTGTCCAGTTCATCCTACAGCAGCTTGGTGGGGTTTAAGTCTGGAGATTCTCGACACTCCATATTTTACAGTTTACCATCTTGTTCTGTTTTCTGAGGTAGTTCTGGCAGAGCTTGGTCATATGTTTTGGGACAGTATTTTGCTGTAGGATGAACCCGACCAACTCGGCACATAACAGAGGTCCTGCACGGAGCAACAGAATAATTTCCCACTTCTGGGTAACCTTACGATTTTTAAATTTCTAACAGTTCCGCACTGTCCTTTGGACAATTTCATGCTATTCATTGGGATCGAACTGTTTGAATTTAAATAAATCAAAGCTTGAAACACTGTGGTGTTCTAAAACGTTTGACTGTTAGAGTATATATACAAGTGAATAACACTGATTATCTCTTTACAGGGCTGAATATATTGAGATATTGTGTTGGTACCTGAAATAAGTGGTGAGCAAAAAGGTCTGAGCAACTACTCGTCCTGTGACAGGACTTGTGGGGTGTACAGTGGTCCAAATGTGGTCCGAAAAAGGACAAATGGTGAATCAAAGGCTTACCCGGCCAATGGTAAGCAAAACATAAACCCTCTGGTTCGTTTCCTCAGAAGAGCTACTGTGGCATAAACTGCTGAAAATGTTAATCCTTCCTGTTATAGAAACACACCGTGCTCTGCAGGATATAGAGCTCAGACCAGTCAGGGTGCTCATGTTTGACAAGCTTTCTTTCTATAGCTGAACATCAGAAGAAGACCTGTTCTTCTGAGGCTGCTGCTAGTTCAGCAAAGCAGCATTTTTCCTGAACTTCCCCCCCTTCAGTTACTCCGTTTCTCGACTCTACTCAAGGCGTCATGTCTTGATAACAGCCAGCGAACTCATCAGGGCCAATTAGTTCTGCACTGACAGCGGGGACAGATAGCAATTATCCTGCCATTCTATCAGGAACTTTATGCAGATTGACAATCAAGATGAAATGACACGATAAAGAGTCACGGGAAATGTTTGACTATGTCGTAACAGTGGAGGAGTCATTTATTGGAGTATATCTGACCTTCTAAATGATAACAGATTACCATCTTCATGCCATTTTTCCCCGAAATGGACGAATGTGCAACTCCGGCTGTGCTTTAGCATTCAACGAGGGTCCGGCTCTTCCAGACCAATCTTTCTAAAAGTCCAAATAAACAAGAGCTACATAATGACTGACATGATCAAATAGCTTTTTCATCTCGTATGTTCACCTCTCTATGATCTTAGCATCAAGAAAGGCTTTGAAAATGGAAGAAATCGACATGAAGCAGCACCTCCATTGTGTGTATGCAGCCTGTGAATTTTGGAATGGCCACATTCCTTGACGCAGTGGATGAAATGCAAAACAGTTATCTGCAAGGTTTTTTATTTTTTCCAGATCGGGCAGGGTGTTAAAATCTTATCGGAAGGTGTGAACAAACACCAGCGGATCCTAGAAGACGTGCGGCAGGAGGCCTGAGCCCACACAGGTCCGGAGCAAGGAAGTTGTAGCCTGGCATTCGGAAATGTCAAAAGGATAGCATTTACAAATACGGTCAGGTGCCGGGAGACTCCGTTTTATCAACACACAAATGAACAGCATGTGATATTTCCAACACATCGGTGTAATGTCAGCTCGGAATGTTAATCAAACCAGACGTGTGCAGGGGAGTTTTCGCTCAATCAGCCTTTGATGCGGCCGTGTGCCATGAATGGCAAGAGATGGGAGAGTCCAATCGTAAAAGAAAACAAGGATCAAAGCGAGAGAGTGGCAAGTCAAATGGAATCCAAGGAGGTGCAGCGGTCTTAATCATCAGCCCACTCCGCTGGCATTCTTGACACTGGTTTTGCTAGAGGACGTTCCAGATTGCAATTGGTTATGCAGACCCTGGATATTTTAAGGGGACACATTTGATACTCGATACAACAACCGGCTTCCATCAGCATTGCCTAAACTTAGGCCTTGTTTGGCCAAAAATTATAATTATACACTTTTCCTCATTAACCTTACCCTACATTTAGGCCTGCAGGGAGACAGGAGTTGGCTTGAATTTTTATTATTATTATTATTATTATTATTATTATTATTATTATTATTATTATTATTGAATTCATATATATTATTATGGGTTTTTTTTATTGTTCCCTGACTTTCTCACCCCTAGGAGCGGCCCAATATCACACTATACCAGCAAGCTAGGATGGAACGTGTCAAATAAAGTAACAAAACATCTTCCTGAGCCATCTTTTCATTGAATGCACCAACACGCTTGAAGGAGAACACTAATTACCACTTCTGTCATATCAGGTCACGGATATGTGCTCTGTTAGTCCAGTGTGGGGAAACAGGAGGGCCACTGCACCCACCAGTCATGTGCCAATGTAAACTAGTAATGGAAGTTGCAAAAGTTTGAACACTCTAGGCCAAAATCTCCAAGTTGTTGCATACACTGCAGACAGAAAGCTTACATATGTTAAAATAAAATTTTCTGCCAATTTTAGTACATTTCGCATTCATTTCATAGAAAGATAAGACAAAGCAAAGATGAATGAAAAATATCAAATGAGCCATTACTTTTGCATGGGCCATGCTTTTTTTTTAACAATATGTTACATTCAGTATATAGACAGAGTATTAAAATGTGGAGACCTTTGTTCTCTGGAGAGCCACTGGTTTTTATCTATGATGTCTAACATACTGTTATCTATAAACATGAAATGAAAATATTTAGGTTTCTGTTGGTTGTGACATAATTTGTCAATTTTTATAGCTAGTGGTGAGTCATACAATATAATAAACCACATGCAAATTTTAGATTACTTAAGGAATGAAGATTTGGGGAAAGTGTGTGATTACTCATATTTGCACGGTGCTAATTGTTGTCTTCTAGCTTTCATTTCTTAACATCCTGACTTCAGGCTACAGGAATGTCTCAGCTGATTGAGTACATTGAATGTGGAGAGGAAATGGTGTACTTTTGATTTTTGACTGCTCTATTCTTTCTGTAATGTTTAATCCTCTAAATTTCTCTAATAAGAGAGAATGGAGTTCCTTTAAACGCAGCATGCTGGCGGGTTTGGGTACCCAGGAGCCATATTAGACAGCGGCATCTCCTGATTACAGCCCGAGATGTGGCTCATAAACAAAGCAAAATGCCTAATTGTGTCTCTCTCAGTGGACACTGGCATAAAAATAAACAAGAGTGCACACAAGAGTGTATGTAGAAGCTTTTATCAAGCATAACTCAGCCAGCTGTGAATGAATTCAGCCTGAGCGGGCAATACTTCATGTCAAACTACAGCGATAATTTGATACTAGAAGTATATTGTTGTGAAGAGTACTGTACATAACAAATGTTTTACAACCCAAATAAAATACTCAATTGCCACTTTATTAGAAACACTCACTGACTGCTTTTGGAGTTATAACTACACAATATGGAAAAGGTTTTGGGACATACCTGTTTTTCCCAGTTTGAGCTAGACTCACCATTCAATCATAAGGGGAATTTTTCCCCTCACATTTCATAATTAATTTTTTGGATCCCCCAACATTTAACATAAATAACCCAGCGCTGTTGAATCTTAAATTGTTTGCAAAAGAATCCACTCCACTTAATCGATAGAAGAATACACACCACTTTGTGTGGAAATCCGAGCAGCCTGTCTCTGCACTGACGATTCTCTTTAATTTCATGTGGTGAGTTGGAGGAAAACCCGGAGCGGATTTCCATTGGTGTGTGTTCTTCTATCGATTAAGTGAAGTAGATTCTTTCACAGAAGATTCAAGATTCAACAGGGGTTTCCAAACACCCCCACCCCCTAAAAGGGTGAGACTTTGCAAGCGCAGCAACCCCGCCCCCACCAAACCCCGCCCCATGTCCAAACCCCGCCCCTACACATGCCCCTCACATTAAAAATGCTTTTGACGCCCTTGCTTTCAGTGAAGGACAATCTTAATGCTTCAGCATAACAAGACATGCTTCCAAATTTGTGGACCCCGTTCGGGGAGGAAACTTTCCTTTTCCAGGAGGACTGTGACCTAGTGCCCAAAATAAAGAATATTAAGATGTGGCCATAGCAGTTCAGTTTGGAAGAACTTGGCTTGCCCACACAAAGACCGGACCTCAACCCTATCCGACACCTTTGGTAAACATTTTGTATTTGGTGTACTTTTAAGACAATTTAACAACCAAATGGCCCTCTACTACTGTGACATATATGAAAAATACTTTAATACTGAATTACAGCAAACAAGCAGCAGTCTCTGAGAGACCCTGCTGTGAAAAGTTATGTATCTGCATTCTATAATCAAAACATTATACCAATAGTCAAATATGGTGGTGGTAGTGCCAGAATAAATAGAACCATAGCAGAACTAGAAATTCCTGCCAGTACATTAGTCCATGATCTGAAACTCTGTGGAAATGAAGTAAAATTAAGGTTTTGAGATGAAAATTAAGGTTTTGAGATGGGCTAATCAAAGTCCTGACCTGCGATGATGAGACTGAACCTCATCTGGGCAGTTCGCCAATATGGTTCTGCAAATATTTCTCCACAGCGATGTGCTCTCCAGTTATGTTATGTTTTCCTTCAATAAAAGAACGGATCATTGAAAAACTGCTTTCTCCTGTTCTGCCTTTCGAATATCACAGTTCATATTAGGATCCAAAGGCAGTTAATGGGACAAAAATCAGAGGAAATCAGGAGCAAGCAGGTTTTCTTACAGCTGTAGAAAGTACACACCCCTTAAATTAACATGTTTTACATAAACTAACAGTTGTGCTGCACTGGAGTCAATCATCAGGAACACAGTGTCAAAATACAACCTGCTTTATGAGCACAGCGATGCAGGAGGATGGCAGTCATATGCTACAGTGTGTCAAGGCAGAAAAATGTTGTCTGTCAAACGCTGTGCAAGAACGGCAGCTCCTCCGGGCTTTTCCTTGCTCTCCGCTGGCAATCACAATCCTTCCCCGCCAGATGCTAAAGAAGGAGGGAGAGAGAGGAGGAGGAGAGAGGGAGAGGGAGAGAGAGAGAGAGAGAGGGAGAGAATCTCATCTTTCATTGCATGGATAGGTTCATGGTGAAAGCCTCCCTCCAAATTACCTGCTGCGGATAGAAAATGATGAGTGACTGATCGGCCACGTGACCGCCAGACTGTCCTTCGCAAATTCCAAGGTGAAATAATGACACCGGGAGAGACAGCAGACAGAGGAAGAGAGACAGACAGACAGAGGGAAAGTGAGAGATAGAAATGCCAGAAGCAGCTGTGAGGGGAAGCATGTCGTTCTGAAGTGTTGAGCACGCTGTCAAGGTCTCTGTGGCTCTGATACACACACACATAACCACACAAACACACACACACACACACACAATCCTACACCCACACACACAGACACACACACACACATCTCCTTAGCAACATCATCACAGGCTTCCTGCCATAAGGACGACACATAAAAGTTCACTCATTAGATTTATTTAGCTAAAAGGCTTCGTGATGTTTATGTATATGCATATATATGTATGTGTATTTGTGTGTGTATGTGTGTGTGTGTGTGTGTGTGTGTGTGTGTGTGTGTGTGTGTGTGTGTGCGCAGAAGAGAAAA
>JBBMFX010000128.1:7040341-7058502 GCA_037832545.1 Rhabdalestes septentrionalis
TGTGGGTGTATGTGTGTGTGTGTGTGTGTGTGTGTGTGTGTGTGTGTGTGTGTGTGTGTGTTAATAAGAGCAAACATGATATGCAGGACCTTGTCCATGCAACTGTGGCTCAAATCTGACGAATTACCTGCTGAACCGTTTCACATAATTCTGTTCACACTAAACCCGGACTCCCGGCACACACACACACACACACACACACACACACACACACCACTGTCCATTTTGTTCTTGTTTTCAGGAAATACCAGAGCGGAGGACTACAACTCAGAGACTGTGTGTGGCACGACCTTTATGACTCATTCCCCTTTAAATAATTCAGACTCTTTCATTAGAATTGATTTGATGCAGGTATTACAGGATCCGGCCGGGTGCTTGCGTAAGCCTGACGCATCAATTAAAATTTCACATCCGGTTCACAAAGCCTGCAGTGGGTCTCCAGCAAACATAAAGGAACATCTGACGTGGCGGGTGACACGTAGGCCTGCGCGTGCCAAGGAGGCGCGTTTGGCGAACATTAATGCGCTGTGCTTAATGATTCGGCCGACAGTCCGCGTTGAGCAATTTGTTTGGAGAATGGGAAACATTAGGCCCTGTGACAAACCAAATCCGTTATCTTGACTGATACATTCTCCATTCGGGCAGACCCTGTGTTGTGTTTCGGGGCTTTTCATAATTTCTTTCTTTATTTAGTCTTAATTTTGCCGCACAATGCTAAAGGTGGGCTGAACCAAACCAAAACAACACCAGACAAAACACAGGCCAATATTTTCATAAAAGGCTTCATTAGGAGCGAATAACATTTGGAGGGCTTTTGTGAGTGTCTGACAAGGGCGCGCAAGGATTTATGTGGCGGCGTTAATGAAAAAGATAGCATGAGTGTCATCCAGCCCGCGACTGCAATGATCCAATAATACAGTATGTGTTAAGCAGCCTGGCGAAAAGCTGCTTCTAATAGCCATGATCACACTGAAGGGCCATTATGGGGTTATCAACACTGCATTAATTCCCCACATGGCCGACGAGATTTACACTGCCGTTCGCCGTCTTATTAAGTCCAGAAGAGGTGCTTGTGCCGATTTGTGTGAGTAAAAACATTTGGAGGAGGCCGAATTAGCCAGCCGTGGATTTGGATCACCCGGCGTGGACGAGGGATCAGCTGCTTTCTGCTTAGTGGAACATGGGGCCGCGGGTCCCCTCATTCTGGGGGGAAAAAAAATGACGTGGTCATAGAACAGTCCCTCACGGTTAACTAATGGCCCAGAAATAATGGCATGCATGTAAAAAGAGCAAAATAATGGGACCCAGCAGGCAAGCCAGTGACCCGAGAGAGAGAATGAATTTTATTATGCTTATTAGATCGTCGCAAAAGTCAGCCCAGTTCCGCACACCCCTGTCCTGGGTGAACATGCACAACTGGGACACTCCGGGGGAAAAACTCAAAGAGCTGATGGCCTGGTGGTGAGGGAGTTGCCCCTGTGATTGGAAGATTGAGGGTTTGAATCCCAGGACTGCCATTGGCACCACTAATGTACCCTTGAACAAGGCACTCCCCATACACTGCTCCCTGTGAGCTGTGTTCCTGGCTGCCCTTTGCTTATCTTGACCAAATGGGTTAAATACAGAGAAAAATGTCATGCTGGTCATGCTCTGTGTTGTGGTCAAGTAAGGACATGCTCTGATTTCTCAGAAATCTCACTTAGAGACCTAAATGTTAGCTCCTGCCACCTTAACATTTGTGTGGATATGTTGTGGAAAAATGCAGATTTCTGGATCTGAAGCCATTAAAAGTCCTGTTTACATGTTTAGCCGTAATCAGGCTCTATGCTCTATGTTTGTTCTCCAACTCACTCATCGTTTGTTTACTCTTTCTCTCACTGTGAGGGTTTTTCCCCACACACTTGTGGGCGGAGACCATCCTGAAATTTCTCCCAGTTTCAAAGACCTTGCGTTATTTTCATTTTTTTCGAAGACCCAAAATGAAAGAAATGTGTTCATTTTGTCTTTCATGTTAATTTTATTATTATATGTTTTTCAAATACAAAACCTGAGGTTCTATATGACATAGGAACACCAAACATATCTGTTTTTCTGTGTGATGATGATTTACTCCTTGCAGCTCGTGCTGTAAAGTTTAATGAGATCCCCACAGAAAAAAAGTGGGAATTTTTCATTTCTATGCTTTGGTGAGTTTCTTGGGTAGATGCTATTCAATGGTTAAGCTGTATTATGAGTGTTGTTCATGTAAATACACTAACATGTTTCTTTATTCTGGAGCCAGTCCTATAGCTGTGGGGTCCAGTGGTCGGTAGAAATGTCCCAAAGCTGATAACCTTTGCCTAAGTACATATTTCCTGCCTGACTCTGGGTCCTCCGTACGATGAGCTGGTTTAGCAGTCAAGTAACGCTTAGCACACACACACTGCCCTGTACACTAACACTAACATTGCATGAAAGTGAGGACAGGGTGAGCAGACATGTTCTCTATTTCCCAGACATGTCCTCTTTTTGAGATCTGGAATTTTAGAATCGTCCGGGAATTTGAGCTCCCTAAACATTCCCGACCCGAGATGCGGCCGAGATAAAACATATCACACCCCCCACCCCGCCGGACCACACCTGTCAACACGAGACGCGAATACCCCCAGGTAAAAACGGCTGAACCTCTTTTTCACAGTCCCAAATCTGGTCACCCTAGTGAGGATGAACCTTCAGAATTACTTCTAACACCACCTACTGAAACTACTGATCAGTACTGCCAAAGCAACTGAACCACCTCACTACCTCACTGGACAAAGCTTTTTGAGGTAATTTGGTGAGGTTGCCAATTGTTTACCATTTTTTCAATTGATTATTTATATATGGGACATAATTATTTGATCTCCTGCTGAAGTTTGCTGCCTTACAAAAAAAAGAAATGTCTCTAATTTATGAGGTAGTTTAATTTTTATAAAGAGAGAGACAGAACCAAAAGTCAAGGGAAAAAAACATGTTACATAAAATGTTACATCGATTTGCATGTCACTGAGTGAGTTTTATTTGGAAATATAGCTGAATTTACATTCATATTTATGTTACATGTTCATGTTTGGGCTGTGTGCTTAGCAACCCAGCACAAGGACAAGGGGGCGTGGCAGATGAGGCCCAGACATCACAAAAGTAAAGAAAAACGCAGAGAAACGCAGATGGTGATGATATGACCTTTCCTGTAGCGCCACCGTCAGGTCAAACTTTCAGTTTTAGAGTTAGTGTATCTTACAAATCTTTCATCCAAATCTTTTCTACTTTGGGGTGCACATTCATGACTCTCACAGAATGAACCATAATGATTGATGTTGGTGACCCCCCCCTTTCCCTCTCGTAAACATATTTATTTATTTTCATCTCCGTTTTTTGTCACATAGTTAGAAAGTCTAACTCCCCCTTCTTCTTTTTTTTTATCTGGGCTTGGGACCGGCAGTGGAGGCAGCATCCCTTGTCACGTTCTCGTCGGCCCTGCCTTGTTTGTTTGTCACCAAAGCGTTTGACACCGGACAAAACTTGAAAAGTCTTCAGAGACATGGTGGCTGGAAATATTGCGCTTCCAGTCTCAGTCTTCACCTTTTGATTTATAAACCCCGACCAAAATGAGCAAGCCAATGTCGGCTTCCAAGTCGACTACATCCAAGTCTTTCCAAGTGTTCCCACAGATTCGCTTACCCTCTAAATTCATCATCCCAAGTACAATATTCTCAATTGATGGGGTTATGAAGAGTTCGAGTGATGACTTGATGTCTTCAGTGTGGCTGATTGCGTATCTTGTGGGGCCTGGAACCATTATGATAAGGTTAGTAGCATTGAGTCTACCCTGCTGTTGACTAGGGAAAGGGACCATGTTATCTTTCCATTTTTGGAGCTGACCGTGTCTGTTGGTTGTTGAGAGAATACAGGAGGGTCAACACTCTCATTCTCATCAGATGAGAATCCCTCAGAATCATCAGGGTCCTCCTCAACACAATCCTCTGTCTCAGACACATTCTTTCACTGTCAAAGAGCTACTTCAAAATCTCACTAACAGTGAATCTTCTCACGTGAGAGAGCGTACACACACACCCACACACCCACACCCACACCCACACCCACACCCTCACCCACACACTTCATGTATCAACTGCATCTGCACCTGCAGTTTAAACAGTTAAAACAGCTTGGGGTCAAATTGACCCCCGAGGAACACCAATGTGTGCGATATGTGTTCAGGACATTGAGAAAATATTATCCTGAACATTTTATGCTGAATCCGTTGTCCCCATCAAATTAAGAAAAGTCATGAAATATGAAGCAAAAAAAGGCAACTATTAATGTTTTGTGTGATAAACATTGAAAGGGGTCAAATTGACCCCAAGGAGAATAGGAGGGTTAAAATACTGTATATGCTTATTATCATAATTGCTTTTATTACTCTTATCAAATTATTGAGTGAAAGAATAAAAGTAATAATAATTTTTATAATTCTTGTCATATTGATGACTGAAATGACAACTACTACTACTACTAATAATGATAATAATAAAGTCTAAAACCATTGTCCTGAGTGATGTGGTTTTGTTTTTTGATTTTGATATCTATCTATATAAAAAAATAAAAAAAATAAAAAACTCATGCGAAGACATCTGTTAGGATTTTAGGCCTAGGCTGGTTGACATTGTAGGTGGTGGTCATCAGAGAAGATGAAGAGCTTGTTTTTCCTTCAAATGTCAAAGCCTAGAATAGAAAAAGCCTTGTATTTCTTTTTTCTCTTCTCTGCAA
Organism: Rhabdalestes septentrionalis; assembly: GCA_037832545.1. Lineage (NCBI taxonomy): Eukaryota > Metazoa > Chordata > Actinopteri > Characiformes > Alestidae > Rhabdalestes > Rhabdalestes septentrionalis. The sequence goes on from JBBMFX010000128.1 coordinate 7,045,130, forward strand.
GAAAAACAGGGCCACTCTCGCCACCACAATCGCAATTTGAGGGGAGAGTTGAAAGCAATTCATAGCTATTAAGGAACGCAGTGCTCAGTTAGACTCCATGTATCAAAAGGAATGAGAGAGCGATGAAAAAGGACTGTCGGCCTGTTAATTTCTCTTTTAAATCACCGCACATCTTTTCTCCTGCTCGATGCATTGAGGGCCTGATCATGTCCCTAAATCAAACAGCATCGGCTATAAACCTCCATTTAATCAAACATAGATTTCAATCACATTTGCTTTTTTACATCTAGGCCAAATAAAAGTCAGATCCTTCCATTACTTCATTCAAGTTGGTTTACCGTGTTTGTTACTTCTCCTAAACATCGGGCGAAAAAACATCAGGCAACTGCATCAGATAGATGGGCACAGAATGGGCACCTAATTGGTAGAAAACTGTTACTAACAATGTTAATTTATATCGTACATTGTCATTGTGGTCCATGCAACTTAATATTGTCTATTACATTTTTCTGTTGCTGTACTGTTTATTGTCTTGTCTCGGATTTATATCCCCTTCACACTACTGTTACATTCCTATGTTTTATGATATTATTTACTGAACTGTTTGTCATCCCTTGCTCTTTTCTCAATGTTGTACCTCCCTCCTGTGTAAAATCATACTTATGGTGCAACACTCGTCACCCTAGAAAGTTAACGTCCTGTTAACACTATACTGTTACCTTGATGTGGTATCATTTATTGTGTTGTCTGAGCTGTTTCTGTTGTAACTTGTGCTCTGTTGAATGCTGGATGTTGCTATATGTTGCACCGTGGTCCATGAATAAACATCTCATCACACTATGCACATATTCACAGCTGCTGAAGACAAAGAAACCTTGAAGCCTGAACCATTAGTAGTATGCTTGGTCTCCAGAAGCATAGCTGGGCATCATCACCATTCCTCATCCCGCGCAGGAACTTTGGAAGAAATCCTGCCACGTCCTCAACATGTATTGTCCCAGGTCCAGGGCGCTAATTTGCACAAGCCACAATCCATTTATGAAGTGACACATGTGGCGTACAGAGCCTAGAACCACTGAAGATGCTGCAGTAGAAGTGGAAATGTGTCATGCAGTGTGTATCACAGACAAAGTGTCAGCAAAAGCAAGTCAGCACACTCGGAACGGAGCCCACACTAGAGCCTTGAGGAACCCCGCTCAGGATTTCAACGATGTTGCGCTTTGGAATAAATCCCGCCCCCCACCGCCGCACAGAGCCAGAGATGCTCCGCTTGATGTTGACAGCTGTGTACTCGGCAGCGGTAGATCAAAAACACATCAAATGGAAAGTGTTGCTATCTTTTATTTAGTCCTGGAATTTCTTTAGAGGAACAAAGACAGTGGCGGGGGGAAAAAAAAGCAACGTTATTTCCCTGTTCGTTTAAGCGTACCCTATCGAGGCTTTCGTTTCTAGTGCATGAAACCTGGCTCCTAGTGCACTACAGAGGCATTAACCACTTTAAAAAAACTTCACTTCTGATTATATGAACATTAGATTGTTGGGGGTAATGAAGGTGAACTGCAAACTCTCAATGACGGTGGATATCCAACGGTACAGTCGGACATCACAGGGTTACACACGGATTAAATCCAGGACTAGACTGTACTGTACTCCCTTTAAATCAACCATTAAAATCAGCCCTATGTAGAATTAAATGGATTTTAATGAATGTATAGTCCATTACAAGCCAGCCAGAAATACAATATACAACTTGAACATTGAATATTTTTGAAACCACACCTTTTATCTCCAGAGAAAGAATCTCCAAATGTGAAGAAAAAACAATGCAATTTTTGTCTGTACTTATTGGTTGGTTCCTTATAAAATGTTAACTAAAAACTAAAGTCAGATGCTGTTTGCAAATTATGCAAATAAAGTAATAAAATGACAAATATAAAACTAAAAGATTTTTTATGAAGGATGAGCACTGAGGGTTTGAGGGGAAAAATGATCCTTTTCAAACTAAGCATGGCCAGTTTTTACACAGCCCCCTGTTGTGTGTTGTAGGCTTGAAAGTAAAGCTCATTCATCCTAATACTTGCGGCTAAGTAAACACTACACTCAGGAAACCGGGCCATCTGTGTGTTTCGGTGGGGGACTGCTAAAAGACAGCTTGCCTTTAATCATCATCTGCATCCAGAACTAGTGCTGGCTCTGTAAACTGCTGTAAGGATGTTAAAAATGGAGGGAACTGGGGGAACAACACAAAGGCCAAAAACGCCCCAAAAACTGAAGTCTCCAGGTTGCCTGAAGTAACAAGAAAGTTTCAAATAGATGCATTTCCCAGAGAAAATGCAAAGTGTGATAATAAAAAAAAACCCATCAATTTTATGAGCAAAAAAAAACTTGTGTTAAAAAAAATCACTATTGCTTTGGACCACCACTCTTCTGATTCCGAGCCTTTAGCATAGTGTCCGGGAAGCAGTGTGAACTTGGCTGCTCCTACCAAGACATTTATGGTTGAGGACGTCTGAACCATCACACACGTCACTTTGTATAACTGACCTGAGCTTTAGTGTCTTGAAATCAGTTTATTAGTCTGCTGTGAGTTTTGCTCTGCTTTGGTTTCTCCAATTTTTGTCTCTTTCCAACCTCGTACAAGTGGCATCGCTCTTTCCGACATACATTCTGAAGGCAACTCAACTGTCCTCTCTCTCGCTCCATATAATACAGTGAGCACTCAACCACAAAAATCGATTTATTAAACAATCAAGCTGTGTATAACTGCACTTAAGTGGTTATGTTGACATCCAAATTCCTAAAAACTGTAGGAAGAGCAGAGGTGGCAAATTCCTCTGCAAAACAGTAAAATTAATAAAAATAAAACTCAGTGTGACTGCTGACACAATCCCGCTATTGTTCTTCCTAACAATGAAGGGCCAAGAATCCAGAACTGCTGAAGAAGCAGCTCAATTAAGTTCAGTCTCTCTTATGACTTCTGCCTTTGAGCCCATGAATCCTCCTGAGACGGACCCAGAGTTCCACTCATCAGCTCGGGCGTCCTGGGGTTTAAAATGCCTCTAAAGTACTCAAAAGAACTGTTTGACGGAAAAGGTTCTTAACACTTGTGATACTGGCCGAAAAGAGAAGAGGCGGATAAAAAGACCCTGTATTCATGTTCACAACAAAGAGCACTGGTGGCTTTTATCTTTGCTGTTTGTCAAAAGGAGACGCCCGGCCTACTCAGCTTCCTCATTTTACCATCTAGAGACGGAAAATGCACAGGTATAATGTTAATCAGTTCCTTTGAGGGGTAAAGAGATGATGGGGATCTTATTTTTGGTATATGAAAGTAAAAGAAAGGCAAGGCCCAGCCTTAGCTTCCCTGCTGTTTAGGGGTTTGGAAGCAGTTTTGATCTCATCTAGGGACCTGCACACTTTCAAAAAGAGAAAGTTGACGCATTAGTTGGTCTAAAGGGGAAGGTTATTGAATAGGAAGTTTATAGCGGTGTGGAACCTTTTAAAAGGGAGTTGCTTTAAACAGAAAGATGATTTACGGTAAATGGGTTTAAGAGACACATACCTAAAGACTTTTTTTTTTTACCCCATATGCAGTTGATCAGCCAAAGTGTTTGTGGTCCAAAGTTTGCTTCATCAGCTTTGAATTGATGGAGCAAAGCCCGTGTCACACAAGTAGCCCAAATTGTTTCACACAAAATACATCACCTAAAGTTCTCTCAAATTCCATCAAACTCATTAAGGTTGTGCAAAAATTCTTTTATGATGCAGTGCTCTAAATTACAACTGCTTCAAGAAAAGCAGCACTGGCATCGTCTGAAAACAGGCAGAAGATAGGTTTTGTTTATTTTATAGCTCCTAGTAAGCCATACGGTGTCCCAAACCACTCCCACAAACTCTTGGAGAATTTTGCTAAGGTATTTGCAGAAATTATTTGGGCTGTTGGGATCTAACAATGTTAGCCACAAAACTACAAAACTACTTCCAATCTACAAAGAAACACACCATGGACACTAAACCTGTCTTTTCTGATTGAGTACACCTTTCTGATTGAGTAAAACTTTTTTTCACTAGTTAAGTTGATTTTTTTTTCACTAGTAAAGTTGGACAGTGTTGCAAATATAATATTGTATTTAGTTTTTCTTTGGTGGTTGTTAACAGACTGATCTAAATGTGCTTTGCACATTTGTCGTTAGTTATAGACAAAGTTATGTCGAGAATATTTTCAAAGTTAAAACAAATAACATACCATAACATTTCCATGGATTTTGCATTAAAATGTCCAGATGTGTTCTTTGTAAATCGAGTACTGAACCAAACATACAGTTTAAACAGACATTTGTATACGACTGATGTTATATGTTTCTTTATAATGTCCAATTAATGATACTATACAGTGGGTGTTAGGAAACACATGATGATCAACAATGAAGAAACATTTTTGGTGAAAACACTTTTGTTTTTTAATACAAGATTCCAACATACAGTGTCTAGTGGCATAAATTAATCAATGCTATTGAACACAGAAAAAAAACAAATGCATTTTTGTATGCATCCTCCGTGTTACTCTGTACTCGAGCATTTAACTCAACCCTCTCGTCTGGATCATAAGCTGCGCTAATTAGCCGTAATTGTCAGGCTTTTCACACAGTGTGAACAAGCTCCCCGGTTCTGCTTTCTAATTCGGCGGTTATTGTTCTCCATTATCTCTGGTGCTCGGTTATGTACTAGGTCCATGCCTCCCACACAAAGCCAGGTGTTAAAATTAAGTTAACTCGACTCCGAGCAATGCGAAAACGAGCATTAGAGTAGAGTAAAGAATCTGGGGACTGAAAAAAGGAAAGAAGAACAAGATGAAGCAGGGAATTACCTGCGTTTTTCCCCTCTCAACAATGCATATGCAGATTAACACGGTTTCATCAACCCTGTATGGTCATCAGTGTTGATTATCCACAGTTCTATGGATTGGCATCTTCTCTGATTTAAGCCAAAACAAATATAAATAAAAATAAAATAAAACCAAAAAGAAACATGACCCCAAGAGCCAACCGAAAAACGCCATGCAGTCGCCTGACTTGAGACACATGTGAGGTCTGATATGACACCTAAGCGTGACGGGACGCTTTCAAATCGAATTTCCAGGCAGCTGAAAACAGCCCAGACTGAAAACATGAAGTCTGCACTGTACAGATTTAATGGGAGGGACATGTCCACGAGTGCAGAACTGCGTTCACTTTACTCTGTGTGTGCTATCCCTCATTATATTGAGGAAAAATGAAAAAGAGCAACATGTAACAACAAAAACAAGATCATTGTTAGCTAGTGACACCACCTGACATTTTGCATCTTTGGTTTTTCCATCTAAATACGGTGCCCAATCCATGTTACATGTAAGAGGGAGGACAGACACATCAACTATGCTAGATTCATCTGTGGCTTTAACAAAACCATACTAAATTACTAAAAAATTAAAAAGGCCACGAAAAGGAAAAAAAAAAAACTCAGAATCTCAAAAAAGCAATTTGATGCGTTTTGATTTATGTTTAAAAGAAATCAAAAGTAAAGGAAGTTCTTGGGCAGTACTGATTGCTGATTGGCCCAAGGAGGTAGAGAGATGATGTTATGTTTGCAAAATACACTTTATGAAGCATTTCATGAATAAAATAAAATACAGAACAAAAAAAAAAAATACTATATATTTTTTGTTATTGATCAAAGCAAAGGTACTAAACATATTTCACCCCATTGAAGAAGCTCAGTAGGCCCCAACTGGTAAATCCAAACATGGAACACATTAAGCCAGCGGTGGTGAAAAAAAAACAAAAAACAAGCCAGTGAACCCGAACAGATATCAGCATACGGAAGCATTTCTCAAAAAGATTACAACAAAAGCAAACCCCAAAAAGCCCAAACTTGGCTACATAAAAATGTGTCGCTTCAGAACTGAAACAGCCCAAACTTGAAAATATATTCGGGTCATGCCGATTTGAAGAATCGGACTTTACAGGGGGTATTTCATAAAGGTCCCCACAAAGTCCCTAATACATTGCTCATCAGAACACACTAGTCACAACAGTGCCGCACCTTACATTATTGCGAAGGTTCAGTTCCAAATTCAGATCCAAAGCTGAACAAATGAGGCAGTTAAAAACACAAAAAAAAAAAAATCAAAAGAAAAAATCAAAATTTATCAAATGGCAATGATTACATGTGGTGATGTTTGTTTGAGAAATGTCCCAAAATTATATACTTTGTTAAAAATAAAAAAAATAAAAAAAATAAGTCACCTAACAGGCCCATGAGGACAAATACGCTACAATGAATAAATCACCTAAGCTAAGCTTTTACAAATTGCAATACACTATTTATTGTTTTAATAAAACATTTTTGAGGCTGTATCAAAAACTTTATAAAAATTAGACAGAAATTTTATCAACTTTTTTTTGTGTTTGTTTGTTTGTTTGTTTTCTGATGATTTTGTTGAATGAAACCAAAACGCTCTACCTTTCTCTTCCTCCCTTCACCTTAAGCAGCTGTAACATCTGGGTTGTGAATATCCCTACAGGTCATTTTTTAATAATAGAATTTATTATACCTCCCCTCGCCCCCTCTCATAAATGTGAGACCAAGTCACTACATAAAAAAATAATTAACCCTCATCTAAAAGAAACTGCAGGAGCCCCAGCCCATATCTGATGTACACACTTCTTGGACTATAAATACAATTATATCCACAGGCAGAGTATTATTTACAGAAGACACTTGCTGCATTACCACCAAGGCAAAAAATGGCATTCAACTGCAAATATTGTATGACCGTTACATTTAATAAATGTTTCGAAGATGATTCGTTATCAAAATCTTCAGTCTTTATTTTCAGTTAATTTGAGTCAATCCAAGGCATACATAATTATTATTGAAAGTAAATGAAAGAAACCAAATGAAAACAAATCAAAACCAAAATAAAAAAAAAACCATACAAACAAAGGTATGTCATCATTTGAAAGCCTGTTTATTAGGACCGGTGCTGAATTATCTGACTGGTGCAGAGTGCCTGCCTGATGTGAATTTTGACTTTGCCCGTTTGATAGACTGCATCAGGTCTCATTCCGACTTTAGCCTGGCACAGAGCCGCGTTTCTACCTTTTTAAAAAAAAGCTCCAAGTCAGACTACAAGTAGACATCATCATATCTACCTGTAATACCAGTCCAGGCTTAACATGAATCCCCATGAGGAGAGACACTAGTCCAAAAACAAATCAACATGTATATGTATATACCCACCGTGTAACCATTACTTGGGGGGGGGGGGGGAAGCAACTTTTCTGCAAGTTATATCAGTGTTACTTTGACACCCATTAAAAAAAAGAAAAAAATCTAGCCGAACAACCTTCAAATATACAAAAAGGTTCTATCTCACTCGAGCTTTTTGGCTACTTCTTGTTATGCTCATCTTTACTAGACGTGAATAAGGATAAAAACAGTATAATTAATGTTAAAAGGCAAACTGTATTGAATTCAAAACAGCTCATAATTGTCTGCATGGCTGTTTAGGTTCCTCTGGGTCATGTTTTTCCCCCATTCATAGAATGTCCCTATGAAACACTCACACCTGCAGCCAGTTTACTTATTGTCTTTATGTATTATTCAAAAACAAATAGTTCAAAAGATAAAAAGAGTGCTGTTAGGCAAGTAGTTGGATTCTGAAGTCAGTCAAAAAGAAATAAAAACGATAAAACCAAAAAAAAAAAAAAGTCCATCTAGACACAAAAGCGCTAGGATTGGAGGGCACATCTCCCAACTGTTCAGCAGTAGCCAGAGTAGTCAGAGGCTGAGGTTGCTCTCGGTGTCCTTTGGGGACTACCTTGTTGCATCCCTTAAACCCACCCCACCCTGCCCCTTCCCCATAAGTCTTTTTTTTTTGTTGTTTGTTTGTTTGTTTTAAGAAACCATTCCAAACCTCCCAATGCAAATGTCCCAAACTGCAGGGCCCCTCCAACATCCAAATATTCAAAAAGACAACGATGGAGTTGGAACTGCACAAGTTCCCTGTCCTCCACAACCGGAGGGATCAGTAATCATTAGGGTGGCACGTATGGGGGTGGGGATCTGTAAGGGGTCATGTTCTTGGGGCGAGACCCTTTACCCTCCATGGGCACTGAGAAGGGTGGGGGAGGCTGGTAAGGAGGAGCATTAGGGTCCTCATCTTGTAGGCCTGTGTACTCACCCAAAAGGTCCTGGTTTAGAGGTGTTGTCTCTGGACTGGCCATGTTGGGATACTCAGGTGGGGGAAGAGGAGGCTTTTCCTCTTGAAGGATAAGGGGCATGCTAGATGATGGAGGTGGCTTAGAATCATCAAGTTCATCGGCAAAAATAATGGGCACTCCTTTCTTGATGAAAGTTGCCTGGTCTTCAATGGTAAGCTTCCCCTTGCGCTTCTTCCGATAACAGATCATGGCAATGATGCCTGCAATCAGCAGTATTGCAGCAACCACCACAGCTGGTATGACCGTGTGAAGATAAACGTCATCTGTGCTCTGTCGACCTGCTCCTACAGCAGGAGTCACGGCAGGTGGAACCGGGTCATGGATCTCGCCTGGAGGGACAAACATGTACTTGCGGCAGCTTCCTGTCCCTTTGATGGTGACGTTAATCGGTGTGAAGTCTGGGTCCATCGTATTTTTGAAAATTGGTGAAGGTCTTCCATCAGCATCAGAAATCCTTCGGCTCATGGCCTGGATCTGTTCCTTGGGGCATGGGTGCTGCTGAAGGCTGTTGTTGGTCCACTCCACTACAATGGATCCCTTGGTGATATTTCTGAGTGTAATGGAACTAGAATTGCGGTCACCAAAAGAGTTGGCTAGCTTCTTGACAAGAAGGATCTTTTTGTGGATGTCACTTGTAACAGTACGAGGTTCTCCTTGGAAACGAGCTGCAAACAGCACTGGTGATTTGACGTTGTTTCCGAAGCGACTGACTCGGACCTCAAAGGCATCTGTGGCATAGAGCCCACCTTTGTCAGTGGCTTGCATGAAGTACTCATGTTTACCCTCATGCTGCCAGTCTGCTAATCCATAAAGCAACTGGCTAGTGCTGTTGAACTGAATCCAAGAGTCTTCTCCAACAACTTCATTATTCTTCCTCAGAGTTAATCTCAATTTGTCTGTCGTGCCATCTTCTTTGTCAAAGAATGTGTCTGATGGAATCTTCACTTCAAAATAAGTGCCAATGTATGCCTTCACCTGGTCAATTGGGTTGCTAAGTTCTGGTTTCATGTTGCTATCAGGGAAAGCAACTGAGGGAGTGGTGCGTCTGGGTGGCTTGGCTGTGGTGGTCTTAGGCTCTTTTGGCACCGGGGTGGTCTTGGGTTTCCTGGGCTTCTTTGTTGGTTTCCTTGTGGTTGGAACTGGTGGAGTTACAGAAGGGCCAACATACGTTGGTCTGCTTGGTGTGGGCTGGATAGCAATTGTGCTGGTGGTGTCCATAACTCTTGTGGGTTGGGGAGGCCCTATTGTGGGAGTGTGAGCAATTGGATCTCTGGTACGTTGGGTTGGTCTCACTGGCCATGGTACAGGGCCCCGCACAGGTGGTGCAGAAGTGTCTGAGGTTGGTCCAAATGATGGTGATGTAGGTGTAGGCACAATGCGGCTGGATGGCTCAGGATATGTTGTTGGAGGAGGCAAAGAGGGAACAGGTGTTGGGGTGTTGTTAAGCTGTCGTCTGACCCTCTTAGGTACATGAGGCTTTTTGTTAGCAATGTGCCATCCAACAACAGGGAATCCCAACTGCGCGGACATTGTCCCTTCCTTTGCTGGAACCTGAACACTGCTAATGTTCGGAATGTTGCTTTGATCCAGGGCACATCCTAGTTTCCAGGACAAAAGAGCACCATTTTCCACCACCTTTTTGGCATTTCCTGGTCCAGCCATAAAAGCAGACATATCGAACAAGCGATTGTTGACGACTGGCAAGATTCTCATATGCTGAAGCCCTACACCAGAGAACTTTTTCATCTTTGCCAATAGATCCACTCTCTGCCTGGAGCTCATCTTTGTAAGATCTGCATCCAAAATGACTGTGAGGACTGTAACAGGCTCTTCATTACCACAGATAAAAGGGTGAGAATTGCCGTTGACTCCCTGGGTTGCTAATAGAAGAGGATCGGCATCAACATGTTCCTCTGGGTGAACCTCTATGGAGAATACATCAGGGCTCTGGGACACATGACTGGCATTTGTGATGGAGATGGATATGTAATGGACACCCTTGTCTACCTCCAGAGGAAGTCCTTGTAGGGTGCTACTCATTGGATCCCAGTGCAACCATTCTGGAAGTGTATCTTTACCTGTCTCAGTAACCTGGGAAGGGAAAAGAACACAAATTAGTATTATGGATGGTGATGAGTCACGCTATAAAAATAATTAGCAATACCAATAATTATACTTATAATTAAACAGTAATGAAAAGACAAAAATCAAAACTACTTCAAAGGTTTGTTAAGTTGCATCTAACATTTGCAAATTCTGAAAAAAAAAGATAGTGGTGAGCTAATCAAATATGGGGCACTAATGCTCTTGCCAGTAGGACTGACTTCAACTTCATCAGCTGCACAGCTGGAGAGATGTTCAGTGGGCACTCACAGTCAGAAATGTGTAATAATAAATCAATGTACAGCGAGGATTCATTACAATAAACAAACTGCGCTACAGATATAAAAATGTATCTTCTACATTCCCCTAATCTAGTGGCTAATAAAACAGAGTTGATAAATAATGTAAAAATGATGCTACCGAGACAGATCATTAATACTCTAACCAGTACACTGCAGTCACTGGGAGAGCATTTGTTATAACAGCTGGGATTTTTATCACTGTCTCTAAGCTTTGGGGCTCTAAGAATTAAACCTCTTCCAAACCTTGCAGCATCTTGTCTTTTGCAGATACATTTTGGTCATTTGTTTCAATCCAAAAAGTTGTTCTCTCATCAGGCCAATCCAGTGGCTACCTACCAATTCGTTCACTTAGAAATGTGTTAATAATCCCAGTGGATTAACTATAGGCTGATCCGTAATCCAGTTGATTAATAGTGTTTTTAAACCCCCCAACATTTCTGCCATGAGAAAACTTCGAGAGAGCCCTATACAGGTGCCATTTTAAAGCACTAAAAATAGAACTGAGACATATCCATCAATTAGAGTATTACATTAAATCCAGGAAAGCAGGGAGTTGTTGTTTATAGTCCCTTAAAAAACAAACTTAGACTGAGGCTTCTATTTATTCTTATTTCCCTTTGCCAATGGTTCCTAGTTAGAGGAAAACTGAGTAAGCTCTCCATCTGTTCAAAAGTGGCACAAAACATTTGAAATGGATTAAAAAAAAAAGAGTTATTCTCCCTCATGGGTCCTCAGGTCTGAACGCCCTTAGGTTCAAAATATATGTTTAGGATTAGCCCTTACTGTGGATCCTGAAACCAACATCAGCATAAAAATCACTGCCAAATCTCTAAACTCACTGACATTTAAGCTACCATAGTTTCCATACTGATGATTCATGCAACCCACTCTTCTAAAGAAAGTGAAGTCTCTGCCAAAGGCAAGCCTTTCTTGAATTAGAAGAAAAGACAGAGGAATAATACGAGAGACAGGGAAAGCAACGACAAAACACATCTGCGTTCCTTTATGGTCTTCCGTTTTTTTGGACTTGAGAGCCTATATCAAGCTTGCCATGATAATCCTTGGGCCAAGGTATATGGTGAGTGGCTCATGAAAAAAAAAATCCATTCGCTGCCTGCAACACAATGGTGCATACACACCTTAACAAAATAAACCAGAGGACAAGCCTGTGATCTCGGGAGCCTTCCATATCTCCATCGAAAGAAGACTGAGGAGAAGAATAGAATGTCCCCCTGACATGAAGGATTTAAAAGGAAAGAAATGAAAACTCCTCCGTGAAAAATGAAGAAAGGAGCCCATTGTTAGCGTGTACTTGTGGAGGAGCCCACAAGAAAAAAGGCCCCATTGTTGTGGTGTGAAGACAGCTGAAAAGATAAGATTCATAGTTTTGAAGGAGTAGGCTCAGGCATGTCTTTGAGATATGAGGGTGAAATGGAGACTGAGAAGAGACAGGGGGAATTGGCAGAGCAAAGTCTTTCCACTGGAAAATTTCAGGAGGCTGGACCCTTTAGCCTGGCCAAGTGGCTGTTTATAAGGAGCCGGTTTTCCAGCCTAACTTCTGCTGCTAAAAATGCATAGAAAACTCACCCGTTGTACGGCCTTACATGTACATGCACTCAGGGGAAAAGTGGGATGAAAAAAAAAGTGTAGACAAATTTTAGTGGTAGACACAGGGCTTCATCTTAACACAGATGATGAAAGTGTCCTTGTTCAAAGTAATCCTCCTGAGAATCATATTGCTGAATGGGGGTCTTCTAAGTCACTAGGAGGGACACAATAAAGGGACAGGCTAAAAACGAAATAATGAACAAAACAAGGAAACTGGGTTTTATTCACCAAGCTTATCTGAAATACTTGGCGGTAGGAACAGCCAAGGACAGACAATCCTTTACTAGTCTGCCCTCAGTAGTGCACTCTTGTGGACGCAATGAGAATAAATGAGTAGCCTCACGCACAAAATGTGGGTTGTTCTCCTCTCTCCTTACTGTTGTTACTGCTTCTGTGTCTGACTACAAGGCTGTGCGCCAGTGAAACCAGAATCACAGTCTTGCCAGTGTTACAGAAATATTCTTCAAAGGCTACTGGTGCATGAGGGTAATGCTAGCCTGCCATATGACATTGGCACCACATGGCTGGTTGCTATGCACAACAAAAACACAGGGAAGAACCCCTGAAATGAACTGGCTTAACTTGGGGTGATTTATATTTGACCATAAACACAAGATGACTCACATTTGCGAATTGTTTCTTATCCTTTTTTCTTTTTTGGTCTGGGCTGCTGGAAGACAGCGTTTTCCGCTACGGCATGGCCGAGGCTAATTAGATTTCAGTGCCAGTCTTTGTGTTGAAAGAGGGAAGGGCTGGGGAATGAAGAAGGATCCTGCAGTCACAGGCGAATATGAAGGCACAGGAGGAGCGGAATACAGACACGGGAAATGTGAGAGGGTGTGTGTGTGTGTGTGTGTGTGTGTGTCGGGGGGGTTGCACAAGAGAATAACTGTGCATTTCTTAAAACTAAAATAATGAAATAAATGAATGGGACGACAGCACTGACGGCTGAAACATCTGTCACCTTTTCTGAGCCCATGATATGGATGTTTTTTTTTTTTACAGGACTGTTTTTTTTGTGTACTACTACTACTACTACTACTACTACTACTACTACTACTACTACTACTAATAATAATAATAATAATAATAATAA
>JBBMFX010000128.1:7070551-7082780 GCA_037832545.1 Rhabdalestes septentrionalis
ACACACACACACACACACACACACACACACACACACACACACACACACACACACACACACACACACACACGCTGGATCTGTACCAAGTGGCTGCAGAGAGAGTGAATCCCTGATCCTGTGAATGAGCAGTCGAGCTCAAACAGAGACGATGCCAGCGTGTTAAAGGCAGGAGCGTGTTACAATACTGTGAAGTCGCAAATCAACATTTTTTTTACCCATATGATAAAATTTCGGATTGCATTATTATGTATAGAATATAATAATCTAACTCCAATAGCTCAGGCTCTGTCAATATTATTAATATTCTATGTTTTTATACAGCGAGCGTGATGAACAAACCTACTTCCACTAAATCTACATTGATATATTTATTCAAGCTCACTGTACAAAAACATCAGTCCTAGACAAAGGAATGCATTATACAAACTCCCAATTAAACATGAGTCATACTGAGAAAGTCATGCTGTTAACCAGAACTCTTTTAAACCATGTAATTGAGTTTAACCAAGTAACCATGACAGTCCTCAAAGCAACACTACAAGTAGCGAAATTGGATGTGTGGTTAGAGTGAAATCGGCCTTTATGGCCACTGCATATGACTAATATTCAGTTCTTCAGTCAGGTGAAGAATACTGTCTTTTTTCTGCTGGGCAAAGAATCTAACTTCATCCACTTCATCCGACATGCCGCATGCATGCGTGCTGTGTATATGTGTGGTGTTAAAGGGGGTGGGGGGTGTGTGGAGAAAGGACGCGATGCTACGGCACAGTAAGGGTGCGGCAGCAAGACAGCACTTCAAAGAAGATCAATGTTTGCTCAGAACAAACCGCAGTACAGTGTTGTGGAAGGAAGCAAATCTGTTTTCACTCTCTGTGTGTTCCGTACACAAGTATCAAAGCCGCGATGCTCTGGGTGCAGGACCAGCGTTACGCTTCAAAAGGAAAAGGTGGACGCCATGTGCCGAGTGCTGCGTGACGAGTGATCCCCTCCCAACGCCCCTCCGAACCGTCCTCGCTGGGAACCAGATGGCTCCACGGAGGTCAGAATTACAAAGCGCAAGTTAACTTGCTAAAAATAAACACATCTGTTAGGCCCATCCTGGACCGAAGACCTGAGTCAATAAACAGTTTAAACATGCACAGTAGACATCAACAAACTCGTTACGTGCTGTAAACTTAGGCAACACTGTGTGAGGTGTTGAGTTTAGACAAGAACGCCACCTGTTTGGTGCCTGTGGATGGGGGGGCAGTGGTTTATTATAGAGAGGATTAAAATACACCCTCAGGAGACAGATACCAGGAGAAGTTATTACAGTCTCGTAGACATTAAGTCACCAACTCAGGCTATGCTAAGAAGGAAAACAAAAGTATATCTCATTAAAGACAACACTGAGAGAGGAAAAAAAAAAACGCCCAGACACTAAAAGCAGCCAAATGTGAAAGCATCCACAATGCTGGGACATGGAGTTAACCATTGTGGCCATTCAGGAAGAACATTCCGGTCCCCTTTGTGGAAGCCAACTCCAGGTGATTCCAAAACAGAAACACTTCTGGAGATCCAAGCACATAGTAGTTGGCTAGAACCACAGGTTTCCACTCCAGACTTGAAAAGAGTGGCAAATTACAGAGCTCCAACCTAGTAAATAGCTGACAAATTGTGGCTTACAATGGGACAGTGATGTGGATCCACATTTGCTGGTATAAGTATGCATCACTGATAAGACTGCATGTTGTTTGCCATCATACATCATTCACCAGCCAGACTATGGACACACGCGGCTGCATTTCAATGAAAGCTCTTTGCAAAGCCAAGAACCAAGTCATACCTTTGCATAAAGCTCCAGTCCCACCACACATTCTGGGCCTTTCTGTTCACATTCTAGAATCACGAATCAAGCAGGATGATGCTGATGGTCATTTAAAGAAGGGCTAGTTTTGCAGGGCTAGTCTGCAAATCTGCCTTTTGACCAACCAGCTGAACTGGCTGTGCTGAACCAATGCTATTCACAATCAGGAATCCTGCTATTGGAAGTAGGATAATGCTATTGGTCGTTATATTCATTAATTTAACGAATGATAGAGTAAGAAACTTCTCTGTACACTCTAACATGTGAAATGACTGTCTGTTTTAAAAATCTAAATGGAAGTAAATCAAACTGTGAAACTGCCTCTAAAATTTGAAGATTGACTTGTGGAAAAAGGACTTAGGCTAGAAGCTAATCTGCTCTTACCATCAGCCTTGCTTGAGCCCCGGAGAAGAGATTTCCAGGCCGATCTTGAAGATTTGTCGGAAGAGGCAAATCAGGGAGAAAATCGGGTGAGAAATCCAGCAGCGTGCACCGGGCTTAACGCCCTCAACCAAAGCAACGGGCTCTTTTCTTTGTCAAATAGACATGTGCATCTAAGCCCTACCCTGCCTTGCCCTTATGAAAAACCACAGTGTGTTTCTCAAATGCACCACACTGTTCGAGGTGAAGCCTTCGCCTGCTCTTCACCCACGCCGGGGCAAAATGAGACTTGCTGGTCTGTGTATGAGTCAGACACTGGTCTACATTGTAGTCAGTATGCGAATGAGTACGAAGGAAAAAGAGCAACTTTTAAACATTAAAAGCCTTTATAATAATAGTCAGTGCATCTCATCGTATCATCTTCTCAAGCCAAGGCTGATGTATTGTTTTCATGGCCTTAATTCTACTACTGTGTGTAAACAGTGTGTCCAGTCCGATCTTTCTTATCTGGCTCATTTTGAATACAACTGTAAAAAGAATCCAGATAGTATGAAATGTCATGCATCCGATCGCCCCCATTAATGAATGTGAACCGTCGGTTTGGGTGGCCTAAGGATCGTCAGTACCAAAATCAACACCCTCCCCAAAAAACCCTCACTGTGCTTATGAAGAGCCCGGGGTCAGCGAGAAAAACAACCGCTGATGTTTAACTGAGAGAAGTAACACAGACATGCTCTCTGGTTTCCTGGTCTCCATCGCAGCTGTATTTACTGGGTCAGCGCTCTCAGAGCTGAGGGCCAGGTGGAAGATTTCATTGTTTGCTGGCGTCAAACACATAACCTGGTCTACCAGCACCCGCTCCATCTTTCTTCAAAGCACTCTGTCTTTCTCTCTCTCTTTCTACTCTTCTGCCATTTTCTACACCTCTCTGTCTCTGCCTTTCTCTCTCCCTTCTACTTCTCTCTCGCTACCTCTGTAACATGGCATATCCGGGTCCGTAACTCTCTCTCACTCTTCCTCCTCTTCTGCCCTATACCTCTCAGTCTCCTTCTCTCAACCTCTCTTCCTTTTCTTTCTCCCTTTCTCCCTTTCTCCCTCTCTCTCTACCTCTTTAACAAGGTTTACCCAGGTCTGTAACTCTCTCTCTGCCACTACACCTGTACCACTTTCTTTCCCTATCTCCCTTTCTCCATCCACCTCTCTCTCTCTCTACCTCTGTAACATGTCTTATCCGGGTCCGTAACTTTCTCTCTCTTTCTCCTCTTCCGTCCTATCCCTCTCTGTCTCGGTCTCTCAACCTCTCTCCCTTTCTCCATCTACCTCTCTCTCTACCTCTTTAACAAGGTTTATCCAGGTCTGTAACTCTCTCTGCCTCTACACCTGTACCTCTTTTTTCCCTATCTCCCTTTCTCCATCTCTCTCTCTTTCTCCATCCACCTCTCTTTCTCTCTCTACCTCTATAACGTGGCTTATCTGTAGCCAGCATCGTGTCTCTGCCGGGCTGTGTGAATGGCTGGTGCGCTCTCCAGGCGGAAAGATTTCGATGTCAAGGTTGTTTAACATTTTGAGGGCTGCCGGGGTAGATGAGCCCTATCTAATGATTACCTCTTCTAGGCTAATAACGCCACTCGCTTCTCCCCGTCTCCCAGAGCACAGCGAGCTGCATCCGCCTGGAAACAATACAAGTTCTTCGACTTTATGAGCACTCCCAGTTCCCACTTTCATTCCTAATTAGTCCGGGAAGCCTACGGCAGAAGCAAGCTCGAGCAGGAATTTGTCTACCGAGGTACAGTGCTCAAAGGTCAAGAAAAACGGCTCCCAATCTACAGTAAGACTTCCCTTTTATCAATAACCTACAATCAGGTTTTAATATGGTACAATTAATAAACAATTAATAGGTAGTTATAAACAAGTTATAACAGTTGTTCTTTGTATAACAGGTCTTTGTTTACATGCTACTAACAAAGGCTTGACAAAGCTCAATGACTAGCAAGATCTAAATGATCTAAATGAGGTTGCATCAATGTATGCCAACTGTTATAACGTATGTAACTTCTTTGAAAATGTCCA
This sequence comes from Rhabdalestes septentrionalis, assembly GCA_037832545.1. Lineage (NCBI taxonomy): Eukaryota > Metazoa > Chordata > Actinopteri > Characiformes > Alestidae > Rhabdalestes > Rhabdalestes septentrionalis. The sequence continues at coordinate 7,074,849 of JBBMFX010000128.1, forward strand.
TCTAGACTGAAAGAAAAGCAAAGAATACAAGAAGTCAGTGTCTTATTACGCACAGCAAGTCAGGCTTGACTACTAAAGAGGCCAATTCCTAGGAGTACACTGCATTTATTTGAGATAGGCATTATGAGTGCAAGCCCCTCTGTTGAGTTAGAATGGGTTTGGTTGTAAAAGCCTTTATCAGCACTCCGAATAATTCCTTAAATAAGATTCTACACGTTGCCGCGTGAGCATTTGTCTGTGGGGAATATCTTTGCAGAGCAGCGGCATTCTTAAAATTGAACCGAGGGCTTTCGGATTTGCCAGGAGTGGCCGATTCGCAGGCTAGCTACATGTCCTGAATTTCAAACCCACATCTTGGGCACTTCTCAATCTGAATTGCTAAGCTTTAATTGCCAATGAAACAGCTCACCGGGAGACCAAGGCCTACAAAGAATACATCAAAGTCATATTTCTATAGCATAAAACTTCTAACTTCCATTTAGCAGCACCATTTCTAAAGCAGGATTTCAACATTAGAAGTTATTCATTCATTTTCCAGGTAATCTCAAATGAAACAAAAGACAAATGTCATACAAGGTGCTGAGCTACATTTGGGTTTAAAACGACACATCCCGAAATCAAACAGAGATCAGTGTCAAGGACACAGCTCAAAGGATATCGTAGAGCAATCGGGTCAAGGAGTTTGCAGAGGAACAACAGTCTAGACTCTTATTTTCTTTATCTGGAAAGATAAGAACGCCTTTCGAATCTGTTTAGCAGGCTTAGTGTTTCCCCTTCTTTTTTTTTTTTTTAGATGTGACTGATCAAACTGCGGACTGGTCTTCAGAAAAATTGATGATTAACAGGGTAGTGGCCTAATCTTCTACTTTAGGCGAGATCCACACATACTTCCATAAACTCATGATTTGCATTTAAATGTGGTTTTAAAAAAAAGGAAACCTAATCTTTTAGGTTAATGGGTTATCAATTAACCCGAGCACTTTGCAAATGATTCCTGCCGAGGTGATTTCAAAAGGAAGCCCACATGAAGCCACATTCCATTCGTATGACTACTTCTTTTGTGAAAGAACAGGTGGGTATGAATAGGCAGAGCTCCGAGTCCAAATGACATTTTCCTCAATGACCACCCTCACTTTCCCCTGCTGCTCGCTAGCCTAATCTGTAAAGTAATTGCAGGTGGTCCCTTTCTTTCACTCTCTGAGTTTGGGGTGGGGGGGTGGTGGGGTCTGAGCAGCGGCAGTGCCGGCTTTTGGGGTTTAGCGGTTCACTGAACTCAGCGTAGGCAACTCAACAATTACCCCTCTCCAGCGCACTCCAAATACATCACCACAGACACTCTCTCACTTCAGGAAAACCTAGGCAATTTGCAGAGAGGTCAAAGAGTACCTCAACCTGCCAGGACTGAGGAGGTGGGGTAAAAAGACGAGGGAGGGGAACTCCTCCCCCATTCACGGACTGCTGAACACAAACCAGTTCCGACAAACATTAATTGGCAGTGTCCACAGTGGTGATCTCAAATCACAGCGGTCTAACCGAAGGCAGAAGCCTGTTTACAGCCATACCTGTTTGACGAGGCGCGAGGAAATAAATTGGTTGCATTATTATACAGTCCAGCCAGAGAGAAGACTAGTCTATCGCATGTAGTCAAGGTACTGAACAGCAGCCGACCTACTAATCACTAACGTTCTTTAAACTCGTATTCTACTGATATTCAGTCCGCTTCGGTTGACGCTATAGAAACAAACATTCAGGGAATGGAAAGAAAAATTCAGTGGGCGAGACCGAGGCGATCCTTCTAACACTTCGCTCGGCATTCTAGCTATTGAAAGGCCGTTTTATCATAGCATTGTGGGAATGCTTCACAGAGGCGAAACCGCAAGGTCATATGTCTACTTGCAGCTGTTTTTTCTTTCAGACTGTCAAAGCTCAGGTTTAGACAAAGCCAAACAGCTCCTTCCGCATCATAAAAATCTTAGGGTGGGAGATGGTAGGTTTTTTCATCCCAGATCCAAGGCCAACAGTACAGCTGTTGTTGCCAGTAATGGTTCGGTTTAGCCAATTACACAGCTAATTTTTGCCCATTACAGGCCTGGACATAAAACCCACTAAGCAGAGTGGATAATTCTGAACAATTAGGATTGGATTTCTCGAACGGGGGGCGGTTGGACCAGTTCATGGCAGAACAAACAGGCCGTAGTCTAAACGATAAAGCCATGTTGGTGTCGAACAAGCGGTTGAACAAACAAGCGTGGGGTGATGGTGGCGGTATAAAACAAGGGAAAATATATATTTTTTAAGACAACAGTCACATAAACTGCCTGGTAACATCATGAATGCCTTCCATATCAGTATTTATATAGTTTTTCCTCCTGGACCTTCAAATGGCCTAAATTTCTGGTCCAACCCAAAACATACAATTACAATTAGAAGAGAAGTCAAGAAATTGCTACAAACACTGATTTTTTAAACCAAGCTGGCCAGATTATGATCATTATAGTTTTTTTCCCACTGATATACAGGAACCGTGCTGCACCTAAACAAAACTGTGATGCAAGTAAGTTGCAGTATGCTTTGATTTTCCAGCGTCTCTCAATATTTTGACCAATCAGAAAGCCGTGAGGCTGTTAGCTCGGCTGGGCCCCGTTTTCATCTCTGCCGTCAAGCAGCAGGGGCACGGCTCAGGTATTATCTGTAATGGAAAAACATTTGTTCGCGGTACGGCACGGTTCCTTGCGCCGGTGGAAAAGCGCCAGTATTGGCACTTCTTCAACGGATGCATCCTCTTGTCTGCAGTAAGCGCCGTACTTGGCCTGTCAAAAGCCTGCATACAACGCAGATCTGTTATAGGATCATACATTACATAGGATGAGACGCTCCTGCCCCCCCTCCCTTCCCTTTAAAACAGAACCTCGGGTTATTTACAAGCACTACTACAGAAATCTAGGTTAGGCTGCAATTGAAGTGTGAACTACTGCACAGTGCTGCGCTGCAGCAGACAGTGCCTCAAAAGGCAGGAGCAGCTCACAGGAAAATAAACAAGAGCTGTGGTGTTGAAGAAAGAGCTTCTTATGCTGCGAACGCGCAGATACCTCCGTGCACCGCAACTTGTGTTTGCCCGCCCGCACTGTCTAATCTCAAATCCAATCATAACTCCAGCTTACATGTTTGATTATGAAACAAGGAAGCTGTGTAATGGGGAGGCAGGTATGACTCCGTGTGAAAACACACTCCCCGGCTACGGAATTTCACAGGACCTTGCCTCTAGGTCAAAATGATAATCCCAGTTGAAAGACTTTATTGCTGGAGACTTAGGCTGAGGCTGAAGGCTTGCCATCAGCGAACCAGCCTACGTGTCACCAGTAGAAATTAATGGCTCTTTTTTTTCCTAGCTATTTATAATAGCAAGTGGGGCAAAGCCTCATAGCTAACATTAGCTCTCTATAAAAACGGGGTCACAGATTGCCCACAAACATTTGCATTGCATCAAAGTGCTACCTAGTGCTGTACAACAAAACATTTGACTGTAAGGTAATAAACCGACCAAACTGAAATTAAACCATTTAACATTTCTCAACACAATTGTTCATTCCTGGGCTTTCTTTATAAATGTACCATCATTCATTTATAACGGAAGGTCCAAAGTTATTGAGAGGTCAACGCCAGAATACATTAAATGCGGCCAAACCTGTGTGTCAAAAGCAACAGATTCAGGGATTCCTACACATTGATTTATTTGTAGCCGCTCGATGCAATATCAACATTTACCCTTCCCTCGACATCAACCTCAGCACTGACTGTGGAGGTTACCACGCTGTTTACAACGGCTAGTCGATATCGATGGATAATGCACATGATCTCAGAACACACATGGCTTTGTGTTCATCTTCCCTCCCTCAAAACACACGCCACGTTGTACATAGCGGCTATTCAATACTGACTGCTCCGAGTTTGGTACACTGAAGAAAAAGAAAACAGCAATGGGGCCCCATCAATCAAGCAATTTTGGGTAAGATAAATAAATATATACACCCAAGACAGATGCACGATACTTGACCAGAATGTTATCTGTATAACCTTAAGAGGATTTATCCCAAAAATCAAACCAGTCAGAATCAGAAAATGAGAAAAGCTAAGGAAAATATGGTACTTGTTCCAAAACAAACCACTTCATCAGAAAAACCGTGGCATGAGCAGCAAAGCTGGACTTGCCATCCCTGAAGACCTGACAGTAGCAGGACAAATCCTGAAGCATCTTCACTGCTTGGATCTAAAAAAGAAAAAAACAAACCCAAATGCCTCCATAACCAGTGGATGGCACTTCACCATGCAGCAGGAAAATCCCAAGAATAACACGCTGTTATTGCAGCTACGGAGATTTTCCAAAGCTGGAGCGGAATGTTATTAACTGGTGATGTCAGGCCTCTCACCTGAACAGAAGGGGGTGTAACTACACACATTTTTCCAGGTTCAGTTCCATTAACAATATTTTCTGTGGAAAAAGGTTTTGATTCTAAAGCTAAGGGTAGATCATTATATACACCTTAAAAAGAGGGGGGAGGGGGTAATAAATACACATTTATTTAAAGTAGCAGGTGCTTGAGCATTACACAGGACACACACAGACCTCTATCTTGTTCACCGACTGGTTTCCACGAAGGACAGCAAGTAAGCGCCCCTCAAGAGAAGAAAAGGAATATTAATATTCAGTTTTACATTTTGTATCAAAATCATTACACAAAAGTAAACTAAAGGCATGGCAGCATTACAGGCCTGCGAGAGCTTCACGAAGACAAGACGGAAAAAAATGCATGTTAACATTTACTGTAACAATTTGAAACTAAACCTACACCGATATTTAGATTTTTGTTGCTAGTTGCCGTACGCACAAAAACGTCAACAACAATTTCTAAAGGGAGTATAATTCTCAAGCACGTGAGAGCCAAGTCTGTTGTTCTGAGGACAAAAACAATCAATATTGCTGTATATCTGCTTCGGCACAATCCACCAAAACAGCCTTGCAGGGCAGCAGCCTAGAGGGCCACAGCAATACCCCACCGTCGCAATTATCCCAAGGACACCCGTGGCAAATTACACGCACTTACTATCTTTAACAGCTCGTTGGAGGTATGAGAACAAGTCCAAGTCAAGAAACGCAACGTTGGTGGGGCACTGTAATGCGACTGAGAAAGCATGTTCAGTATGTGAAACACAATCTGTAGTGGCGTCATAGACCTGAGAGCAAGTAAAAAAAAAAAAAAAAAGAAGAAGACATTAGGAAACTTATGCCTGTCTTCTAATTTTATCCCACCTCCTCTAGTTTTTCCCCTGAGGGGGGAAGAGGGAGTTGGCAGAAAATAGCCCGTGTGCATGCCAACATAGAGCAGCCTACATGCCAGGACAGAACTACAGCGCAGCAACATATAGGCCAGGCCAACGTCTCCTACAGGCGGGGGCACGGAACAATACAGCCTGTCCTTCTCTCAAAGGATTCTTCCTCCTGCAACACCATCCCTCCCTAACGGGTTTGACTTCGGTATTTTGATTAATACTGTACTATTTATTTTTTCTGAATCCTCCATTAATCCTGCTTGGGAAAGTTTAACAAAAGCACGGAGACAAATGGGAAAAAAAAGCACATGGTTTCTCTACGCTGGACAGTATATACATTATATTTATTCTACCTTTTGTCAATTAGAGGAACCAAAATCCAAAAATAGGAAGAAAAGTACATGATCTCCCTACACTGGACAGAATACTAGCCATATTTTGTTCCCATTTTGTACATTAACGGAGCCAAAATCCAAAAATAGCAGGAAAAGCACATTGTCCCTTTACACTGGACGGTTTATATGTCATATTTGGTTCACATTTCGTCAAGCAAAGGAGCCAAATCCAAAAATAGGAGGAAAAAGGCTCAAAAAGAACTTAACCATATCTGGGAGAGGTAAACGAGATTAAGAGGATATCTTATTTGGAGCACTCGCTTCCTCTGGGTTTAATAAACTACAAATACCTGGGCCCTGGGATTAAGGAGCAAGTCTAAGGCACGAATCAATAGACAATCCTCATAGACTCCAACATTAGTGCTGATTGGAAGAAATAAATAACCGAAGAACAGCTAAAAGAGTGAATGGGAATAGCCAGAGAACATGCAAGGAGCCTCAGATCCACATTTAGGACCTCAAATATTTTGGCCCGGATAAATTAAAACACTTTAGGTTGGCTCTTATTTTCCCATGTCCCTTATTTGCTTGAAAAAAGCAAAATGAGAAAGATCAAAAGAAAAGATCAACATTTCTCCAACTAGTTTCAACGACTAAATTAGAGAGGTGACATTCACAGAGAGGACAGTGTTTTTGCTGGGCTGCTGCTTCTGCTGCTGCACAAAAAGGTGGGGGAAAACGTCTCCATGGAGAGCAGAACGTGATAAACATGATAAACAAGAATAAAACCGATGTAAATAATGATTTATTATTATTAGGATAAGCCAAAATCTCCGAGATCATGTGAACACTGGGTTAAAACAGAAGCTTACATACCCCCTCTCTCTCTCTGGACAGTTTGGAGTAAGTATCCACAGATTATGCTGTTTCCTCTCTCTATCCGACACTGTCTCTCTTCTCACACACACACACACAAGATCGTCTCACAGGCCACTGAATATCTGAATGTCAAGCCAAAAAACACTGGATCTCTTCAGAAAACGGGCACATAAACTGAAGCCAAGAAGCATTTCAGCAAGAAAACGACCTATTTACCCGGAGCAGCCTTTACTGTTAAATCTAAAGCTTCATTTAACAATTTAATGAAATTAAACTTTATTTCAACTAAAACTTGACGTTGACATTATGTTACAGCGCTTCTGTTCAAGATCCTTTCCTTGGTCCATTTCTCACAATTCAGAAGAATAATTCACATTAAATTGTGACTAATCTGATTAATGTTAGTTTACATGGCAATGTAAGGTGTAGATTTGTCTTCGCAATCTCATTTAACACCCTGATTTCTTTAAAGTGGACATTTTTTGCCGCGTTCCACCTTAAATTTTCCACCGTTTAAGGTGGAACGGGGCAAACCCAGCTCATCAAGGACGAAAGGGGAAAAAGTAAGCATGTCATGTGGCTTAGATGGTATTAAATGCATAAATAGATGCATATGTAACACACAATGGTGTAAAACAGACTAAACAGGTCGTTAAGGTGGTTTAGTGGCTCTTGGAGCTAGCTACCGTGCTAACACCTGTTCAAGAACCTGGACGCTAGCAAAGCTAGCCTGGCAGGGGCACAAGAAGAGACAGCTGGCTTTACATGGATACAACAAATAAAACACAGCACGTAAATACTCGGGGAAAAGTGTAAAGCCTTCTGCTACACGGTTCTTTACGTCAAGACTCCACATAGCAGCTAGAAATGCTTTTCGTTCTGTGTTTATCTTCTGCCAGGCTAAAGACGCCCTCTTTCTCTGCCCCTACTGCTAACACAGCTCGTACGTCCTACAGAAGAACCCCAAAATGCCCTCTCCTTCAACAGTTAAGCCAAAAAAACAAAAAATAGGACTTTCAGCGCGTCCTCAGTCAACTCTAGTCTAGCGGAGACTGTAAACCCGAAGGACTAACCCACGTCAAGGGCACATTCATGCTTTTTTTCTTAAATAAGAAGAGAAATGGGACTAACCGTGGACTAGGTCAACTTGATAAACATCCCTCCGGCGTGTCTTCTCGGAGATAACAATCAGAAAAGAAGCATCCAGCGATGCAATAAAAATGTGTATTCTAAAGTCTCGAAGCTTTTCTTTGTAAAAACTCCCCTTTTCCCTCCAGCACTTTCGTTTTCGTATTCTTCTTTCCCTTTTCTTCACACAGAGGCAAATCCAGCGAGGTGCTCTCTATGACTGAAGCTGCAGCTCCTGGTCGGACTGAGAGTGGCAAAGGAA
>JBBMFX010000128.1:7090061-7103290 GCA_037832545.1 Rhabdalestes septentrionalis
ACATATCGTAGGAACGGTATAACCTTTTTTTTGCGGTTTTGATACCTTGACTTTTTAAAACCGCGGTATACCTTGAACCCAAACTCTGACTAGTGCCACAGCAATGACGCAATTCACTTCCCCTCTCAGTAGTTTTAATGTGGTGGCTTATTAATGCAAACTGCATGCAAGTTGGTTTAGCGAAAGTCGACTTTTAGCAACTCTGTATTATGCAGTGGTGAAACGATCAAGACGCTGGGGAGGTATACAGCGCGCAGCACTGCACTGTTCTACGTTAGAAGAAATCCATTTGAGTGTGGCTAACGTAAAGTGACAAAGCAAAGTCCCTGAGAGCCTTCGTGTTCGCAGGGCTTCAAATCCGATTTGCTTTTTCACTTAAGGTATTAAATATGACGACAAGGGCACACACAAAAAAAAACAATGGCATCTTGAGCTCCTTGGGATTCGCCTCTTTCAGTCGAACATGCTGCTCAAAAAGAAGTGGGATCTGCCCCCCCCCGGTTTACAAGCAGCCATGACTGTTTGGACATGATTGCACATGGACGGCAAAGAAGAGGGCGTAATTTCGGTTTTATGCTCCTGAATGTGTGTGATGAACTCTTGCATCAGCAGGAGAACATCTCAGAGAATGTTTACTGATTGTTAATACTGCACATTATCAGTACAGATCTGTGAAAGGCTGAATCCGTGGCATGCCACTCTGCTTTGTTTTTATCCAACCAGAGGCAGGAGAAACACGTAGCGTTATAAAAGGCCACACCAGACAGAAGCTCAGCTGTTCATATCTTCAGCGCAGGTCCATATGGAACTAAGTGTGGAAATTATTTCTGCGCCGCAGGAGGATGCTCCTGGAGCACAGTGTTACTGGAGAAGGAAAACACGGAACTTGCGCAACAAGAATTCACTTCCAGCTGCTTTTCAAATTGTCCAGCCTTTACTGGGTCTGCAGCTCAGTGGCCATCTGAAATGTGCTCAAGTAGAGCAACATCAGTGCATGCATTCTCACTTATGTGACTCATTATATTAGCTGTTATAAGATGAATTATATCTTAGCTGTTTTTTTCGAGATGTTTCTCAAAAATCAAGCAAGCAAACCTTACATTCTTCACCAAAGGGTGATGTCTAGCAGGTGGTGTCTAGACAATACTGGAGCTGTGTCTTAGCCACAAAGATGATTTGTACCAATTATTATTGAAAGCTTGTCAGATTCCTATGATTTAGCTGATACACATAATCTGTGTTTGTGTGGGAATTTATTTATAGCCCACTATAAAACACTCTAGCTTCACCATTCATGAGAACGGTGTCTGAAATCTCATCATAAGGAACCCTGGGATGTCTTCCACAAGTTCCTCTGGATGTTGTTCTTCTGTGAGTTGTTGTTCTGCAGGTTGGGGCGAGCTGCTTGCAGTGTGGCTGGATTAGTTTGAGAAGAAACCGAGGATTCCGCTTTCTGGTTTATGAAGTCTATGCGCACACGCCCCCGAGCCATCTCCCTGAGGTCAAAGATTACTGGAGTTTAAAAACGATGCAAACTTTCTTTCTCCCGATGAATAAACAGCCCAGAATTCCCAATCGGAGCATGCTGCTTGCGTGAGAAGTGGCATGAATTTTTAATGCTTGGGACATTGCGTTTCTAATCAAGATTATGGTCAGAAGCTTGCCGTTCATGCAGATCATCAAAAACGATGACCCGTTTGGGTCAGCTGCAATTTGCAATGCGGAAAAAGATCAACATTTGCAGGTACTGTTTGCAGTGATGTCTGTGTGTGTGTGTGTGTGTGTGTGTGTGTGTGTGTGTGTGTGTGTGCATTCTTTTGTAGAGGAGATGGAAAAAGGGAGCGAGAGTGCATTCGTCCTGTACAATTAACCCAGTCACATAAATTGTCATTTTAGGGCATCTCAGCGAAAGTGCTTCTCCTGTGATGAATAATTTATTACAGCCATAGAAATGGGACACATCCAGCAACCAGATTCTGCTTTAGAGGGGAAACAGATGACACACAATCTTGCCACGCACCATGCACACAGTTAACACACCTTGTGATGACCACATCTTCATTGCCTTTGCAGAGGAGTGACTGAATAGACGATGTTTTCGATGTTGATGTGAAATTATTGTGCAATTTGGTTTCAAAAAGGCTCCAGGCGATCCACTTGGTGATAGGTATACTCTACAAAAGGAACTAAGCTGACACTGGTGGATCTCCCAAGTGTATATTTTTTATATTTTTGAGCTTTAGTTTGTTCTATATTCCATTGCAGTTGCATTGGCTCCAATCCTTTCTTCTGGATTCCAACCTAATTATTTAATTTTCATTCAAAAATGTCAGGAATATGTACCGTTATTCATGTGTTTTTTTGGGAAATTAAATGTATTGTACCTTTATAATTCATGTAAGGGACACTACTGGACATTATTTTCATTGGTATTTAAAAGATACATTTAAATTTTGTGTACACGCGGTACTGCCTGGCCGCACACAGTTCCAACACGATTGTCAAGTTCACAGGTGACGCCGTAATGCTGGGCTTCATCTCCAAACACGACAAGACTGCTTACAGAGAGAAGCTTCTATCCTCCGGCAGCCTCAACCAAGGTATGCCACCACAGCTAGTAAACCACATATAACTCCTCTGACAATAGATATATGCATATAAATATGTATTATATATACACATACACACATACATGTTTAAAGTTGCATGTGAATGTATGTATATATATATATATATATATATATATATATATATATTGTTATTGTCGCCGTCTGATGGAAACATCGTACTTGCAGTGAAACATACCTTAAATCACACCAACTTTCCAAAATGGATAACCTAGGTTTACTTAAAAGAGAGAAAAATGACAAATGGACTAATAATAAAATAAGATAAATGTTACATTAATAAAAAATTACATACAGACCGAAACAATGAAATCATGCATAGGTATGGTAGATGAGAAGTGAAATTACTTTGTTGGGCAAATGTTCATCTGAAAAGAGCATCCTGTGCAAATAGACATTGTGCAAATGGACATATTGTGCAAGTTAAACAATATTTTCCACATTAACACAATATTGTGCAAGATAGACACAATCTTGCAAGATAGGCATCTGAATGTGTACTGTACATTTGCAATCTTATTTATATGCATGATAAAGTGCACTCAAACATATACATGAGTGTGTGTGTGTGTGTGTGTGTGTATATTCTAGGGTATTAACAGAAATGTTGACTAGTCGTCTAGTCAACTTCAGAGGCACAAATCGGTGCCCGCTGAGAGAAGTTGCCCAGTTGTGTGTTTTTTCCTCTCTTTGTGCCTTTGTGTACACAATGCAGTCTCTGCCTCTGATTGGCTGATGCTGACACGCTGAACCAGTTATTATAGCCCCATCTTAAAAAGGGCGAGTGTGAGGGGAATTGAAACACAAGACCACAACAAGACGAGAGGAGGAGACAGAAGAACCTCACTTCACTCTAGACACACAAATAGCACAGAGACCTGCAGAACCTGCAAGTTGGTGTTAAAGTGCAGGAACAGTACCGGCGTCCACATACATTTACCAGAACAGTCAAGGTATCAGCCTCAGTTTTTTTTTTTTTTTATTGTCATGTTGACTGCTATTGATACAGAAAACTTTAATATAAGTTGCTCAGTGTTGGACACCTGTATCTGTGTAACATTGTCAAACGACTAGTCGACTCCACTTTGTTGACATATAAGATGACCTAAAAATTTCTGAAGTCGTAAATGCCCCAGTATGTACACATATATATGCATATATCTATTGTCAGAATAGTTATGTACTGTTTTCTAAGAGTTGGTAGGTGGTGCCTAAACAATATTGGAGCTGCATCCAAGACACAAAGATGTTTTGCACTAAACCTCCTTACTTTACTCAACCTAACCTTGTTGTGACCTTATAGATGTGGCCACAAATTCAACAGCTTTTCTCAATGGGTAACCTATGAAATACAGCATTTTGAAGTTTAAACCCAATAGCAGATGCATAATGCAGAAGTTCAAATCCAATATTACTCAGCATTAGTAACGATCCTTATGACAAAACCCAGATTGTGTATACATAATGAGATGAACAGTAGGGCACCAAGTGCTGCTTTAATTATGCATGTTCCTTATCATGCATTATGCGTACGTAGTTCGCTTGTGAATACTAAACCGACGCCAGCCTTTGTGTTGTCCATTTTGGACTCATATGACAACCTACAAAGCACTTCTCCAAAAAATTAGCTGGAGGCATAGGGCAGTTTGAAGCGCTGAAGTCAATTTGAGTGACAACTAAGCAATTTGTTCCACGAATTTAATTTGTAATTTGATCGATCTTGTTATTGATCAGTTGCTATTACATCAGAAAATCTTGAAATGAGTCACTTTAGCATTTAACTGGTTTATCAGATGGACAATCTGAATTGAGCATTAGATGATATAGGTTTATTGGCTTACATGTACAATTTAAATGTAGTAAATATCATATTCATCTCTAATGGTCTACAACCTCACTTACAGACTTGTTTACTTCATCCATGCAAAGTCTTTGTTGGTAGACAGTTTAAGTTAGCCCACCAACAGGATAATGCACTGAATGTAAGCAAAAACTGCAACCAGAAACCATTCTTGGATAAATCTGCTCCACATGAATCTGGGTTACTCCATTGTAGCCACTGCCATATTGAACATCTGTTGCAAGGGCTCAATCTGCGGTTTCCCCAATTACATCCAAATTCAGTTTAAATAGTCATCACTCAGCCTCTTCTCTCCTCTAACTGTTGCTGCGCAGTTGGTCCTACTGTGAATATCTTCATTTATTGCTGTAATCAGCTCATCTAGCTTGTCCACTTCATGGGTAATTCTTCAGAAAGAGGGACTATAGACAGTGAAACAGCTTGACGGGCATCTGGGATGTGACAAATGTGATAAACTGATAGGCGCCTAAACACTTTAACTATTAACACCTCTTACCATCAGTAAACAGTAAAGCAAGGGTTAATTGGTTTGATTACTTTCCATCCCATTCCATGAGGTTGATTGAAATACTAAAAATCCTAGAATACTAAATATGGGACACTGTCTGGCATTGAATGAAGTGACAAACTGAATTATAAAAAAGCTAAGCTTTATAGCACAAGATGCAGCTGGGCAAACAGTGAGCAAACAATGGCAGCTAATCGGCCTGATTACTCCTGTAATACATGCTCACTCACTCACCCACCCACCCACACACACACGTACACACCACTCACTCATCTACTTCTAATCTCTCATCACATTGCACACACAAAGAGAATAGTCACTGGGTGGGCCTGCCTTCTCAGGTGCAGAGCACACAACACTATCATGTGACCTGGCTCCAAGATAAGCCTCTCAGAAAGTGTCTAGACTGGCCAAAATGGAGACATGCCTCAAAAATAGCCTGGTTGAAAGAAAGGTGACTGTGTAACTTGCAAATTAACGATCTCCAGGTAAAAAGATACATGGTTGAGTCACGAGGCCCTCAAGCTGCTGAGTCTGTTTGGAGTGTCACCCACTATAGAAGCATTGCGCCATCAAGCTCCTAGAAGAACTGGTTCTACTGAAAGATCAAATCATTAGAGAAGTTTTGGGCTACTTAGAGATCAACCAACTAGAGAAGCCCCGGGCCACTAAGATTAGGCTCCCATCAATCCAACATCTCCTGTGATCTTTAGATTTCTCCATTCAAATTCATCTGCAACGGTCGCACCATAAACAGGCAACGGGGTCCACCCTCACTTCTCTTACCTCAGGCTGTGGGAAAGTGGGTGAGGACCAGGCTGTCCCTGCCATTACCCTCTCTCTGTCTTTCTCCTTTCTTTGCCCCTCGAGCGACAGAATGCCTCATTAAGGCCAGAGAATGGGGTGACATGCAAAGTCATGTCATTGATCCTTTGTGCTGGAAGCTCTTTCAATAACCCTGCCCTGAAAGCAGCACGCATTTTATCCAGCCCATGGAATTCCACTCACCCGAAAGCAGCCGCCACAACCACCCGAGGCCACCTACAGCCCTCCTCTATTGTGGGAAAGCTTGTACGTCTGCGAGGCGCCAATTCCAAGAGCAGTCTCACCTTGCCGAACTCCCATTCTTTCCCTAAGAGGCTTGTTTATCCCAAAACAAACCGACCACCGGCTGCCAAAAGACACACAGAATGCCACAGTCGTACCATGTGGAACCACAAAAAGCTAAACAACAGGGGCCTTAAAAGCTCAGCCTCAAGGCATCAGGGCCGTGGAGGCATTCCAAAGTAATTTCAGGCAGAGAAAGCACTGTCACCTCTCATCGAGGAATTATCAGCACCGGGCTTTATATCAGGATAACTCATTATTTACCGTAGAAATTACCGACGCTGTGCATCGGAGCGAGATGCAGCAGGGTCCCCGGCAGTCCATGATTCCATGCAATGTCTCTGCCTTTATGAAGAGTCGAGGCAATCCTCTGAGGAGGCTTTGGGGTTTGCTGTGAGTTAAATGAGCCATAAAGTAAACAGTAAGTAAATTGGCTGCAGTGAATCCTTTATGGGAGTTCCTGGCTATAAAAGCGGCGCAATATTGAGCTTAGGCTACTGGGCAAAGTGTAGCACTCATAGAATCATTTGGACTTACGGTGTGATCTGGCTCGAAGAAACCAGGAGAGGACAGTAGGAAGCAGTGCTCACATCCTGAAGAAAAAAAATTAGATGATCTATGAATTGAAACAAAAAATGCTTTGCTTACAAAATTTTTTTTTTTTTTGCTTTGTGAGTCTGATCCAAGTATAGAGAAAACTCAGAGATTGTAGTGGGAATGAGAATGAGAAGATCCAGAGAGTTTTATAAATGTAAAGCACATTCACACTATAGTTTTTGTTGTTTATTTGAGCTGATGTTTTTTGTTGCCATTTCTAACCTCCTTACTATCGATTAGCTCCGAAACATGACATTTTAGCCTGAAAGGTATGTAACAGTTGAGTAGAACTTTGGACCGGTTTCTGCAAGGGAATGCACTTGTGGGCAGAGCATCAATATGTCAGAAAGCACTTCAGTTTTTGCAGCTTTCTGTTTTTCTGCTAATCCAAAAGCATTCACGCATTAAAAGCATTCCTCCCTCACACCGCAGCTGTCTCTCCATGACGCCATGATCTGTGTGTTCATATCAGCTTTCTGATCACTTCCCTGATCATGGTGCTCCTCAGTGGGAGAGAGCTTATTACTTGTCCACTAACGCTGTAGGATGGATCAACTCCGGCTAGAGATGCATTAGTGCTTCAGGGCCTGAGGATGACGCAAAGTGATGAAACAGAGAGCATTGTGTGTACACAGATTGAAGAGCCACTGGTAAACAGCTTCGGGAGGAGTCAGGCTGCTTATTAGGCTCCAGAAAGTACACAAATTAGCTATAACATTAAAACCACCTGCCTGAAATTGTGTATTTGGCCAAAACAGCTCTAGCATGACAGTAATACAGTAATATATCTGCAACAAGACAGCATATGCTGACCTATAAGTTGCAAGATGTCTAGGGATGCCAACCATCCCAAATTGTCCGGGACATCCTGAAATATGGGTGATTTTGATTTGCCCCGTCGGGGCAGCTCCAGTCCTGTATTCCAATCACAGCCTCGTCGGCCAATATTAGATGACCATAAGGGGCAAAAATCACACAAACGTTGTGTTGAGATGCGGTTGTTGATGTGCGTGTGTGCACTGGCCACTAATGGTGAGCGGTGACAAAATTATAGACTGTGTGGTCAAAATGAGCAGAAGAAAAAAACAACCGTGTAGCTAAAAGAGTGGTATGATTTCACTTGTGATTTCCATTTTTGTTAGTCAGCTGCTCTGTGTGCACACCTGCAAGAAAGTGTCCCTCCTTTGGGGTTGAGAAAGTTGGTAACCCTAAAGATGGCACTTCTCTTGGTGCGGTTGGTTTGTTTGGCCAATTTATTCCCCAGCTTCATTGTTCACTTCTGATGCTTTTATGCCCATTGTAGATGCTTTAAGTGATGGATAGGGGATCAACATGGGTTCTCTGACCACTTTGTTACACTGTGAGTTCTGACACCTCTCTATCAGAGCCTTTTCAGTAGTTTGTACTATAGTAGCTCCTCCATTGGATTGGACTGGACAGACCAGACTTCCCACATGCATCTGTGCGCCTTGGATGCTGTTTCTGTTTCACTGGTTGTCCTTCCTTGGACCACCTTTGGTAGATACTGGCCACTGCATACTGGGAACCCCCTCTCAAGATATGCCATTTCATGACATTCTGAAACAGTCTTCTAATGGTAACAATCTGGATATTGCTCTCAAAGGTGTCCCCAAGTTCATAGTAGCATGAAGGGGAAATTCATATTCTCACAGTTGCCAAAGGGGGAAGATGTTCACTCGGTATCATCAAGGATATCGATTAGTCTACAGAGAATGCTAACGCTAAATCATTCAGCATCAGCCCATTCCCTTGCAGCACACGCTCAGAAGGTCATACGAATCAATGGTGAATCTTCAAAACATACTTCTGTGTATGATGTTCACTGTCAAGAGACTTAATTAAATTCATATTTGATAGTTTTGCATAGATCTTTGCAATAACCGAAAAAGTATTAAGCATACAATTTACACGCTTAGAAAGAAAAGAAAATTTATACAACATTTCTTGACCTACATAAAAAATACACCAAAAAATTAAGAAATATCTAGACCAGAGGCGTAATAGTCAAGTCAAGAGGGTTTTTAATTTTAGTCACACGCACAGTGCGTCTTAAAAAGGTTCATTGTCTTTTTCAGTTGATAATCATTTTTTTCTGGGTTCCATTATTTCAAGAAATCTAAAACTTTGCTCACAACATAGGCAGACTTTTTTTTGCTTAAGAAAATGATTTACTTCTCATGTTCAATATGTTCCGTGGTGTTTTTTGCAGTGTTGGAAATGCAAAGCGGATGGCATAATCTATACGCTTTCCGCTGAGGAGAGACGGGCCGGGAGAAGAAACAGCTAAAGGACTGGAATGTTGCTAGGCAACATATAATCTCCTTCAGCTATCTTGCAGACATGTCATCCAAATGAGGGCTCTACATGATAATTACGTGCTTAATTGGCCAATATGGAGACAGCAACATATTAGGGCAAGAGTGCATGCCTTTCACATAGGGTCACCAAACATGCCTCAGTACGACCGGGCAGATCTCAGCAGGAACATATCGAGACTGTGGTAAAACACGTCATCCCACCCACAACGATGCAGAAACTGCCACTTCGCCTAATAAATTCAAGGACAAAACACTCCAGATGTGGATTCTTCTGACCAAACAGCATGTAATATAGCACAGAGCATGAAAGCCATTGAAATCACACCACATCTTGTATAATAATTTTATTACGTAACTTGAGGCGCCCCTATTTTTTTATTCTTTTAATTCCAGACCTACCCAGCAGAGGCAGTGCATTACGAACCAAAATGGACAATTGTGGACAATTACATCTTCCGTGAAGCCTTTTCGAGCCTTTCAATGGGTTCTCAGTGCTGCACGTCAGCCCATAAAGGGCCGGTTCAACATTTGAGCTATTAATCCTCTCTATTTTTGATGACCAGGGGTCAGATGACTTCATCAATACCATTTTCTTTCCTCTATGCATGTAGGCTGAAGATAGGGGAAGAAGTGCTTAGCATAGCACAACAAACAGAAGTCTAAAGAGGCCTAGCTTTTCTCATTTGCTGAAGAACAAACTCAAGAGTTGGTGGTTAGCACTTTGCACACTTTGTAGCTATTCATTATGGTTCTGTATCAAGTAAGAATAATTGGCTTTGGAAGCATCTGTCCCTGAAACTACTTTCAGCTGAACTATGTAGTTTGTTCACCAGCTGTGCACAGGCGTAGACACTGAACGGATTTGCTATCTGTTTGCCACATTCGTAGACCACCATGCAACATGCTTTTTTCAGAGGTTTGTCAGCTCATAGATGGCCACATTGGCAAACACTGAATCGAGTGATTGGGGGGGAGGGGTGGTTCAGCCATTCTCCCTGTATGACAAAACTTGCAGCTTATTTTGTATGATTGAAATGTAATCTCTTGAAGAATTTGCAAATGGGCTCCAGATGCGCCCAAAACTTGGCAGGTGAACCAATGAGTGAAGCACCTGTTCGCCCACCCATGGGTTGCTGGCAAAACTCATCTCCCTGTTCCAAAGAAGATATGCAACTTAGAGACAGAGTGGCACAGCAATCTTCCCAAAAGCCTTCCCAAACTGGATCAATGACATGGGGCCTGGCAGAAGCAGATCAATGGCGATTACCTGAAGCTCATGGCTCTTTGTAATTTCAGAGTGAGGAGAGATTGGTTGAATGCCACCAGGCAGCCGGGGGTTCCAGGGCACTATTGGATGGCTATTGTTATTCAGATGTGCTGACAGGCCCACTCTTCCCTGCCCTTTCGAGCCACAGTCCCTGACTGTGTCGCCTCCCTACAACAGATGCCTCTCTCCACCCCCTGGTTCTTTTTTTCCCCTTCAGAACAATGCTCTCCTCCCAGCTAGCCCCCACAAATCAGCACTTGTCTGAGCTGCTTTTTAAATGCTTCTTGCACATTGAAGCACACGGCAGTAAATTCCCGAGCAGGATAAAGTGCACTGTAAACCCAGGGAGAAAAGAGCCTTAACTCCTGTGGTGTTGCTTCGAAGCCGGCCAGACTGTTGTCAAAATCTGGTGCCTGCTTTTACAAGTCTGGAATGAATGTTTAGCCAACAAGAGGAGGTCCCATGGGCAACACTAAATAGGAAGGATTCTTTCGTCTGTGAGCCAAGGCTGTTTGTTCTGTTTTTAGACCCAAACATATATATATAAAGAGGTGTCTTCGGACCACTAACGAGGGGAGGGAAACACTTTTTCAGAGTGTCTACACTCTTAAAAATGAAAGTGCCAAAACTTCTTTGGAGGAATGCCATAGAAGAACCACTGTTGGTTCCGCAAACTCCACACACACACACACACACACACACACACAAACATTCCCCATAGTGATCTGGATGGGATGGATGTGATTATAGGACACTTCTCCTGCGTTTCATATGGCTTCATTTGAAGGCTTGACTGGTCATTTATGAAAAACAGCATTTTGAGTTTAGTACAGGTGGTTTGTTTTGATTTGGAATGTTTTGAAATGGATTTGGTTGTTTCTATTAATATAATGATAGAAATCATTCACACCATAAGTCAGTTATCGTAGTAACTAGGACACTGTTGGCTGGTTATATTTAAGATTGTGTCTCCCTTGAGCAGATAGTGAGCAATGGGGTTTTCAAGGAAATGGGTGAATAAATAGTGACCAAAAAATCTTAAATGTAGTAAAAAGAATGTTTACAGATTTCCAGTTCTTGTAACTGGAATTGTTAGTCATGTACATTTCCCAACATACGAAAATATTCTATCAAGTGCAAAACTGAGGGACCTTCTAAAGAAAATTGCATTTGATGACTACAACTAAAAAGGGAGTTAAACTAACTATCACAAATGTTGCATTCATTTTGTTTTGATTCAGCAAGCACAATTTCTGGTCTCCAAGAATAAACCATTTGCTTGGGGGGGATTGAGTTCAGGCATTGTTGCTCCTCTCTTTGATGAAACATGAAGGGTCTGAGTACCCTGCTGTTTATGTGGCAGCAGTGAGGAATCAGGAATCTTCTCTGAAAAATGCAGGCCACGCTGTGGGTTCTGATGGTGGGTTAGATCAGCAGCCTCAAACGGTAACTAGATGCAAATAGGAACTAGAAAATGCAAAGTGTGATTGCATAGGTGCTATAAAACCAGTATTTGGAAACATACAAACTTTGGTTTATGGGCAAAAAGCTTTGCTGTTTTCCACTATAGTATCAGGGGACTCGAACATGCAGCCTCTTACCAACCATTTATGGTCAAGGACATCTGAATGTAAGGCCAAACTCACAGGCTGCTTATATCAAAAACGCAACAAACAGTCGCACTCATTTTGCTTTTACAACGAACCTGAGCTTTAGAGTCTTGATGTCTGTTTTTGAGTCTCCAGTTTTACTCTGTGTTTGTTTCTTCACGTTCCTTTTTCTTAGCTTTTTCTTGCATAGTGGATGCCACAATCATCCAACCTCACAGACACTCTTTTCAAAACACCCTCTTAAAAAAACCTGACCGTTTCTGTCTCTCCATATATTTTACAGCTGAACCTGACCACAAAAATCAAAAATATATACACGCACACAGTGCGTCAGATATTAAGACGATTTGCTTATATTTGGAAAACAGTAGGAGGAGAGGAGGTGTCAAATTCAGCCATAAAAATAATGCAAATACAACTTAAGAAGAACAATAGTGTAGTTGCAGATGCAGTCACACTAATGATGTGGAACTGAAGCTCAGATCAGCGCAAAGAACTCAAAGAACATGGCTCACCCATTGAGGACATGTGGGGAGTTTGAGGAGTGAATGTCTAGAGGAACAAGATGAGACTCAGGTGTCTCTTTGTGCTTCTGGAATCACCTACATTAGCCAAGACTGACCTGGCAGCTCTTGAAGAGCACAGCCTGATTAGTGGCCATCACAAAACGGTTTAGCAGTAAACGTTCTGGAACTGCTAGGCACAACTAATGCGATGACATGCCAGACCTATTAAACAGATGTGCGGGAGGAACACGCGGCGTGCTCACATGAGCAGTTGACCTGTGGTGACCCCATAATGTTAACATGCATCGTCATGAGCCCCGACCTGAAATTGTAATCGAAAGGTTTCTCTTTTTAAGACTGTAACTGTGTGGAGGAAACCTCCTACACCAAAGGACTCCTTTGAATGCGCCAATTTTGGTTGAGGCCTTGTCTAACCTCTCCACGACTCCGTAATAGAGTTGGCATTTACAGTTTAGGAGGAAGTTGTTAATGGCTCAAACAAAGCACTCAGGTTGGTTTAACCCTTAGAACTGAGATTGTATTAGTATAATATGGTTTCAGTAAATATAAATGGTGTAAAAGTGTCAAGAACCGATGTGTACCCTCAGAACACAGAGTGTATGAGTAACTGTGATTTCTGTAAATATAACCGGTGTAAAACACTCTAAAACTGGTGTTTACCCTAAGAACTCAGAGTGTATCAGTAAACTCTGATTTCAGTAAATATAATCAGTGTAAAACAGTCTAGAACCGGTGTTTACTCTCAGAACTCAGAGTGTATCAGTAAACTCTGATTTCAGTAAATAT
>JBBMFX010000128.1:7107860-7119192 GCA_037832545.1 Rhabdalestes septentrionalis
AGGAGGTAGAGTTAAATGTTAATAGAGGTAGTTTGTATTGGAGTCTGAGTGAGGAGGTAGAGTTAAAAGTCAGTAGACATAGTTTGTATTGGACTCTGAGTGAGGAGGTAGAGTTAAAAGTCAGTAGAGTCTAAGTGAGGTGTAGTCTCAGAGTCTCTAGTCCGCAGCAACAACAATCTCCACCAGAGCTTCTACCCCATTATGATCAGTGGCTCCATTTGTTTGTGGGAGAAAGGCAGTTAACCTGAAGGCTCTGGATGGAGCCAAAAGTAAGTCTCCTTTCGTTCTGCATTTCAGCGCTTACTGTAGCAAGTCAGCATCCATCCCCTTAACCCGGCGGGCGGCAGGGGTATAAAGTAGGCAGCGCTAATGCCAAAGTGTATTTGGGCCATTTTGGAATGCATGGCTGAAAACCAGCTTACCTCACAGGTGATTTGAGGTTAAGCCCTGCTGAGCCCACCGCAGCAATCTTCATGAAATAACTACAAAGCAGCTGCTTGCTAGATAAGAAACCCCTAGAATGAGCAGGTGGGAAGCGGTCAGGCCTCTGAGCTGCTTCTCTTGCCCTGCCTGTTTACGAAACTGCCACTAATCTTAAAAAAAAAAAAAAAAAAAAACAGAAACAAACATAGAATTATAAATTTCCTTATGTAGTAATCTCTGTAGCGAGGTGAAATTAATCAGGGGGCTGCGGCTGCTTTCTGGCAGCTCCATCCAAACAGACTAACGCAAGCGAGAGTTACAAATGTGTTCTCCTACTGCTGAAGCTCGGTTAAGGGCAGTAGCCAAGGACCATTTCCATTTGATGTTAAATTATGATTAATCATGCACAGTAACAGGAAAAGAGCTGATGAAAAGAAAACAGTAAATTATTACTCTCAGAATGAGACTTTTTAGGTTCAGGGCAGGGCAGCCTTTATGTGGAGCCTGTAAGATGTTCTTTAATTTATTTATAAGCAGGTCCCACAAATCTATATTCATGTATTATCCAAGCCATTTCAGGGTCACATGGGGTGCTGGAGCTCACCCTAGCTCTCAGGTCCTGGAAAAACTCTCTGGACAATTCAGTAGTCCATCACAGGGCAGAGACCAAGGAGAAGTTTAGCATCTCTAACTAACCTGATGTGGGTCCTGACTCAAATCTATAGTTTTACAGGCTTTATTTTACAAGTCCTTTCCTGTTGTGATGCTAACATGGGCTCTTTACTCAGGGGAAGGGAAAAAAATATATATATATACTGCTTACTCTTTGTCCTTGGTGTAAAAGGGCTAGAGAATTGGAAATTTCTATTTTAAATTATGCTACTATACCATTTTGAGATACAGTTGTATGCAAAGATTTTCACACATGTGTCAACTTGCATGTTTTGATTATTGAACATAATTCATCCTTTGAGGGATTTTATAGCAATTTCTATCTGAAACAAATCATAAAATGTGCCTTAAGATTTGTATGTTTTTTCTCAACATGTAAAATTCTGCAAATAGTAATAATGTGTCACTTTAGTGTAAACATGTCATTTAACCGTGTTGCCAGAATCTTTGCACATAACTATTTTGAATCAAAATTTGAAAAGAAATGACCACTAAGAACATACTTTCTGTTGCATGGCATGTTGCTGCATTTTTTCTGATTTTATAGACAATAGTGGACAGTCTCACAAAATTTGGGTGCCATTTGTTTATTATTATTGCATTTTGAGAACATTAGTGAGTAAAATGTTACATTTGGAGTAAAGAACTGCGAAAGACTGAGTTTGCTTTAAGCTTTGAGTTTGACACAGCAGGACACTCACGTCAGGCTAAAACAAGCCTTATCCCCTCCTCTGTCCTCAAGCTGGCCTGGTTAGCTTTCCAGTCAATCACCACTATCTGTCCCATGCCTCGCAACACAAATAAATTTAGAAGGGTGGAAGCATCCCTCTGCACGCCCAGGAATATACCTCGGCCTGCTAATTGCGACTGATAAAGCGAGACACAAAGCTCCAACAGGAGGGAGATTATCAGACTCTCGCCGACAAGGCCTGCACCTCTGAGACCCAACCACTTACTGTTAGACTCCTAACAACCCCTGATATCGCCCTCAGGCTCCCCTGGTGCTCTGCTATCAGCCTAGCTACGTTTGGAGCAATTATCAGCAATCCAGACACGTTATAAGAGGAAAAAAAACACCCTTTGCAGTAGGTTCAGGAAACAGTGGCCAATCTGCCTCCAAATAGAGACCGAACAATCCTTGAGTGATGAAATGTTTAAGTTCCCCAGTCTCTGTAAAATAAAAACCAGCTTTTCAGCATCTTTCCGGCCATTTTGTTTATTCATATAGCTTGTTGATTGGTCACAGTTATTTTCAGGGTGCTACTTCAGAAGAGAAGGACTGTTCCATAGTTCAAGACTAAGATCAGGATGAACAAAGTTGTCCTTATCATATACATATTTACAATACTGTGCAGTATTACCCTGTATCATAGATACAGAGCAGAAAATGTGACGGTTGAAATATGACTAGGGTGGCTTGTGACGGTCAATATGGCAGTACATCACACTTTTTTTAAAAATTGGAAGAGGCGGATCCCTCTTCATTGGAAGAGGCGGATCCCAAAAATCATCTCCTTGAAAAGAAGCCACATCTAGGATGGTGCTAACCAGAGCTTAGAAACGAAATAAAAAAATTTAGAATAGATGAAATATTCAACAAGTGGTTCAAGGAGTTCATTAAGCCATAGGGTTCTAGATCCCATTGACTTAATTGAAGAACCCTTGAACATCTTCTTTTGAGTGGTTGACACTTGTGTGCTTGACAAATGAGCATCTGACAAATGAATGTAATATAATGTAAAAACATATCCACACAAACTCTGAAATGAGTGCAATTCGCAAACAATCCATAATATTTGCACTCAATAGCCCAAACAGGTCCAAATGTGAATTCTCCTATGCAAAAACAAACATAAAAATGTGAGAACATCCACTCAGTACCAATAGCCTGAGCAAATATTCAGGATAAAATCGGGAAGGGGGAATAGCTGTCACCCAAGACCCGCCAACCAGCTGTTGCGAATTAGTTTGCAAATAAGGGCGCTAATTGATTTCTCTTTTTTTCCGAGGCCTTTCCATGCACAAGCTAATTGGGGAAGCATCGGCTAAATTGTAATTGATTGTTTGAGCTCAGCTGGTCTTGGTAAGGGGTCAGAAGATAAGGGGAGCAGCCTGTGAGCATCTTATTTGAGGAAGACACTCTAGGTTCTACCTAGCTAGAATAAATGATGGACACACCTTAGGCCTCAAGAGAATTCAGGGACTCCAGTTAGCTATGCCATGTATCAGAGGTGGTGTAACACATTCAAATAACAATGGCCAGAAAAACATAAGGCTAAACCTGGAAAGACTGCTTGAAAGCACCTAGGCTGCCCACTGACTATGTCTCATGGCTATAAAGTAAAACATCTATAAATATATATGCTTGAACAGTATTAGTGTTTAGTGTTTACTCTCTGATTAGCTAACCTTGCTAGCTTCTAACTCTGCAGACCACTGTATTTAAGCAAGGGAACAGAACAAATATTTTGACTAACCTTTTGTAAATGTCACATTGTGTGGTGACAAACTGTGCTTAAACATTAGCTTGTACATCACAGGAAAATATTAACTTTTATTAAAGATCTGCAGGATTTATTTGGTCGTGCACCTGGCTTTTAATCTCTGTTTCTTGATGCCTACTGGTCAGTGTCCTCGACAATTAGAGACAATGAAGTGATTGTAGTACATTTTTAAACATAACAGTGTCATGCAGTGTCAGAAACAATGCAGGTTTCAGATTTGAGAGAACTGAGACCCTTGAGGCTCCATTCAGTGATGAATGGTCATAATATTGAATAGGAGGGCTAATCTATTACTACTAAATAGCAAATAATAGCAATCAGCAGCTCACAGAATGTGGCATGAGTCCTCAACTACAGCAGTAGAATGATAAAATGAGTTCTCTAACAACTAATGGTTATTTAAGTGTTAAAATTTTCGGTTTGAACAACATCATCTCTGTATTTCATGGAAGCAACTGCACTTCCTGGACTGTGTAATACAGCAATATACAAAAAATATATTTCTGAATGTCTGTTCAAAGCTGTTGCAAGCTCCACATATCCATATACAACTATTATCATCACTGTTACCATGGTATTTAAACATATAATACGAGTACAGACCTAAGCATTAGGCCAAGTGGAGACAAATACACATCACAAACACAGCTTCTTCTTCTACAGTTGGGGCCAGAGGTAAATCAGCCCCTTTCTAATCAATTCTTGTTCCTCTTATGCCCTGTTGATGCAAATCAGACTCCAAATATCCTAACATCATTCGCTATTATATCATCACTGTTAGCATTTAAAAAGATCCTGTAAAAATCAGTTCCTACAGACTTGAGCATAACTTCATATGGAGAACGAATTGTAATACATGTGAAACATCACAGCACATTTGACCCCAAATCACAGACACGATATGTGATACTACAGCTTGGGCAAGAGGTAAATCAGCCCCATCCTAATCCATTCTTATTCCTTTCATGACTTGTTGGTTGGGCCAAACTAACCAAAAACTAAATCAGCAGCTCATGGCTAAATGCTACTGCTTTCTGGCACAGAGGTCTAAGATGCTAGCAGCAACAGCCAAAGCGACCCCTCTGGTTCGCCACGCTCCCTTGACACTCCTTTCCCTTTCTTCTTCTCTCCTTTTTTCCTCATGTACTGTATATCTCCACAGGGTGACCTTGAAGCCTCCAGAACTTTGTCATCAGTGCGGTATTCAGTGCTGAGCCCTGCAGAGACTCTCAGAAGGAGAACTGAGTGTGTTCTACCATAATCAAAGCATGCCTTTCGCCCCAAAAAAAGGTAAATGCAATTCCACATCCTGAATGTGTGGATTTTCATGATTTATTTTGCTGATTCTCACATATTGCAGAAAAGGGATTCTTTTGCGCTGTTATTTCATCATAGAGCAGATGCTTGGGCTCCTGTGGTGAGTAGCGGCATCCTCTTTGAGTATCTCTGTGCCTATCGGTAAATAGTGCTAAAGGCTCTTATTTGAATGCTGTTATCTGGACCTATGTTCTCCTAGAAATACTTATGCACACACACATACATGCACAAAAGGCTTGCTTGTCCTAGCCTGAGAGCTAGAGCGTGTGCAAAGAGTCAGTCTATTGGATTCTATCAGCGCGAGACAGCCAATGACGCAGCCTTGTTGAGTCAATAGAAAATACAGAGTGAGTCATGCTTAAGCCCACCACACGCACAAATGCGCACATGCACACACACACACACACACACACACACACACATGCACACATTTGAGCTGCTTTGCACTGAGAAGCTATTCAATGCAATATGTTATATCCCAGTGAAGCACAGATACAGCAGGGGCATCTTATGTCTGTGTATCCGAAAAGGAAATGAACTGGGCTCTGCGGTGTATTTGGGATATTAAACCAAGCCAAGCATGGCATCTTCAAGAGAATCCCTCTAATGACAGCAAACACTTTCATGCCTTCTCTAAGTGGCCCATTGAAGGACACCGAGCAGCTTTGCAAACAAATTTGATTGAGGATCTCTTAAAACGGACGACTTCAACCTTTAATATTTCAGCCTGGGATCTCCCAGAGATTTGTTGCCGGATTTTACCGTAGAGCATCTTTTGGATTCTATATGAATCCGATTGACAAAAAAAAGCTTCTTCTTATGAGTGGCAGTGAAACTTTTGAGCCCTTCAATCCAGGCTGACAACAGCGATGTGTAGAATTTGACTTGATTAGAAAACGTGCATCATTTACACATAAATAAAGTGCCATTTTCAACACAACACAAGCATTGTGTATTGCTTACTTTGGCAAAAAGTCGTGTGGATTTAAAGCAACTGCAGCCTTTCACGCCGATGTGGCTAACAATGAATGGAAGCTTTTAGTCACCAGCATGACATCATTTAAATGATGCTAATCAGTGACTATTGACTTTCATTCACTGGGAGCAGCATTAACATGACTGACTAAGCTATTTCTTTAGTGGGTTTTATTATTAGGGGAGTAATGTACACATTTGAGTCTATTCATTAAATAACATTGCTCAGTGCAACATTTCTGATCTCCTCATCTTTTATGCATATTAAAAGACACCTTTGTGTGCAAATACAGAAAAGCTTGTCACAGTTATGGTCTGTGGAGCTTCTTCAGAAGAAAAGGACTGTTCCATAGTTCAAGATTCCAATCAAAAAGAACATGGTCACCCCAACCATATACACATTTACAAGAGAGTAAAGGATGTGATGGCTGAAATATGACTAGGATGGCTTGTGAGGATCAAAATGGCAGTTTTGAATAGACACCACATCTAGTTTGGTGCTAACCAGGGCTTAGGAATGAAATTTAATCAGCTTCTAAAGAGAATGAACATTTCTTAAGTGATTCACCACCAACATATAGAAGGCATGAAACATTCAACAATGGTTCATTAAGCCATGAGGGTCCTAGATACAATTACCATTGTTCACAAAAGTCAAATAACTAACTGATTTGTAAAACTGATTTGTTTGCATTAATAAAAATCCTGAAGAACCCTCTCCTGGTCTTCTCACACTACTTCCAGCATAAAGATTTTAGTACACACTGTCCTGAAACTTGAATGTTTCTTCAAATCATAAGACAAATTAATGTAATGTAATGTAATTAAAAAAAAACATGTCCACACACACACTGGAATTAGTGCAATTCTCAAACAATTCTCAAAAAAAAATTACCCACAATAGCCCAAACTGGTCCAAATGTGAACTCTCCTATTAAAAAATGTATGCAATTGTGTATTTATTGAATAACTTGTAGCAGAATTCCTAATTTCCTCATCTTTTATGCATATTTAATGATGCCTTTGTGAATGAGTACAGAAAAGCATGTTTAATTCAATGAAATAAGGAGAGGTTAAAAATGGTCATGTAGAAATTATTTATGAATTCTAAAACCATATGAATGCCTTAAGTGGAACTGTCGGTGGGAGAATATACCCGAAAATACAAATCAACTTAAAAACTGACCCTTTAAACTCTCATTAAAAGAATTTTGAGAAGTTCATAGAGAAACACTGGTGATAGAAACACAAAGTTATGTTTCCATCTTATTTACTAAACACAGCCTGTGTTACCCACATGGTTTTTATATGTAAGGTTAAGGTAGGTAAAATAAAGTGAAATCTAAATAAATAATACACAAAGTGGACCATTTTATGCCTCTGTGTTGTGAACAGATTTTAAAACATACAATTGCGCCAAAACCTTCCTAACACAGTGTCAAAGTCGTCAGGGGGTTTATTCATAACCATTTTTGTTCATAACCAAGCTTTCTGTAACACACCTTTTAAAAAGCATTAAACTTACTCGACGTTTGGTTCCTCTAACCAGCACTGTGAATAATTATGACTTGGCTTCTCTACAATGGAGCATTTCACGTCAAACCTCACTGACTTCACATTTTAATGGTTAAATTACATAGCAATTTTGAGATATCTCTGGACTTCCCCTTTCAATAATTGATACTATTTGAGATGATTGATGGCGTGTCACTAGAATGAGTGCACTATGAGATTTTCCGTGATTCTCTCATATCCTGTTCCATTTTAGAGCCTCTCTCAATGATCCCCAGGGCTTGATAATGGACGTAAAGGGAGAAATTGCCTTTAGTGGAACCCATTCTCTAATATAAAGACATTTTAAAGAGGGTGACATTTAAAGCACATACTAGTTGGGTAAGGTTCTTGTGAAGTGAATCTAAACCCTTTATTGCAGCTGAAAGGTTACTGGGTAGGTGAAAACCAGTCAGCCATCTCATTATCAAAACACTTTTATTTCATCACAAGTCACTTGAGCGCATGTAGTCATACATGTGTTGTAACCTCTGTCATCAGCGTTGTCCTGTTTTTGACCCTGTTTTTTAAAGGCCGAAGGGAAGACATGGTCTCCTGAATGGCCTGACGCAGAAAACCATTGATGCGGATGGATTCCCTATAACGTCGAAGCCCAAGGGGTCAGAAGGCAACCTGAGGAGCAAATGATTATCTCAGGTTCAGACATGTGAGCCTATTCCAGCACTGACCGGTTGGTTCCAGCAGAGTTTGGGAACGCTCCACCATAGATTACACAAGATACCATATTCCAGGTGCTGTTCAAAGCTTTGTCCTCAAGTCCTTTCAAGTTTCTGAGGAGCATTACCTCAGCCCCAGACCATGCAAGGCTATCAGCTACAGGGTGAGCGGACGGACAGTATGCGCATGCTTTCATGGTAAATTGCCCTATATTATGCTTTCCTGAACACAGAGTTTTTCTACAACACCGAGCAATTGCTTGCTTCATGAAAAGCAGATTTAGGCCATTTTCATACCTATTTTGGTCAAGTCAAGTCAAGCCAAATCAAATGTATTAATATAGGATCTTGCACAAAGTTCAACCAATGTGCTTTACGGGAATAGAATAAAAATATTAAGCATACAAATAATAGAAAGTAAAACAAAAGAAAAAGAAAGACATTTATGAATAAAAGAAGACTTATTTATTAAAATTATTCATAACTTATTTATTTAGCCCATTATCATGCACAAAGGACATTCATGAGCTTTACAGATATGTAATACAGATATTATGTATAATAGTAGTATGAAGTAAACAAAGAAGTAAAAGCAATTAAAGGAATAAAAAAAAAAAAAACGGTGGTCAATATATTTTTTTTATTTGATTAGCTAGAATTTAACACAATTGTAAAATGCATCAAATTAAACATAGATGGAACTGGAGTTGTGTAGCTCACAGTAAGTCATACTAGACCTTGAACCACATTCACAAGTCTGCACCACCTTAATGAAGAGCTAGATGCAGGTTTAAGGGTTTGGTAGACAGTTTTGTGGGTGTATTAATAAAGAATGTTAAGGTGACGATGGACTTTTGGTGTTTGTTAGCAATGTTAGCCTCTTAGCTTCAGTTCTAAATGAAACAATGTCCTCTTGGATTGATTATATCTGAGTGAATAGTAGTTTTACAAATCTGATTTTATGCTGAACTATTTCGTTAAGAATATCTTTAACTATTTTTTTTGTACGTTTACCGGACGTTAGCCTGCTAACTACTTTTTGCAATGCTGTTCAATGCTGCTAATCTTCTAGTCTACGCATAAACACAATATTAGGATACATTTTATAATGTATCATTTATAATGTAATGTGGTCATTGTTGTCACGCATTGACACCACAGAGCAGAGTGTGAACAGTGTGAACAGTGTGAAAATCTTCTCTGCATTTGATCTATTCACCAAGTGAAGCAGAGGGCGGTGCCTGGGATGCAGTGTGTGGGGACGGTACCTTGCTCAAGGGTTCCTCAGTGGCGCCTTTGACAGTCCTGGTGTTCAGAGGCAACACAATAACCACCAGTGTGTCGTTACCATCTCTGCCTATTCTTTCCACTGTTCACTTTTTTTGTGTGCAATAGGCACACACAGCCCAACAACAAGGCACAGACAGAATGGTGGTTCATGGATAAAGAGATGAAAGAGAGACTGAAAAGCTACGTCTGATGCCGAGTTGCATAACTCAGAAGAACCTTGCACCGGAGTCCGCGGGATGGCTTGTTTATTGCTATCAAAGGCAGGGACACGACCTGTGAAAGCCCCACAATCATGCAGCTCTGCTTACGCACTCCGCTCAATCCTCCACTGAAGTGTGTACTTTTCTCAGAGAGTGGATTCAGAATGATTGTGATTTGCGACGAGGCGGACGGAGAGAGGGAGAGAAGTGCGGGTGACGATTGGAGAGAGAAACTCAATCGAAGGGTGTAGCGGCCCAGATAGCGCTTGCCTCCTTTATAGCTCCTTTTTGTGTGCGTGTGTATGTGTGTGTGTGTGTGTGTGTGTGTGTGTGTCTGTCTGTGTGCGAGGTGGTTGTGTGTGGGGGATGGGTTGTGGGGAGACTTGGCGGGAGGGTGGGGGCACGGCCTCTCCATCAACGTCAACAGCATTATGGCACGGGCTCCCAGATTTTGAAGGGGTCCTGATCTCAATTTTTATCGCATTGAAAATGTTTAAAATCCAATTTTGAAACAAAATTGAGCCTTTGAAGTGTGACTAATTGTAACTACCAGACGTAATTTATGGAGAGCCATTTCTCACTTCTTCTTAAATCCCCTCTTGGTCTCTTCTTCTTTATTTATTTATTTATTTATTTCGCCGTTTTGACGGGAGGGGAGGACGACGCATGGTGGCTTGCTATTTTCATGCTAATTTCATGGGAGGCCCACCAGGGTGTTTCATTTTGCTACTTATTGACTTCTGAAGTTTAATTGTTTTTTATTACTTGGGTTTCCCTGGACAACCGCCACCACTGCAAGATGTGGAGGAATCCAGCACGGACGGTCAGATTCCGAGATACGGCCAACAATGCCGCCGACAGAGCTCAGCCACGGTGCAGCCAGAGGCCGGACAATTACCCACCCTCCAAATTCCAGCCACATAGTTTGGACCTTGACTCGTCCAAAATGACAGGGGGCCAAAGATAACTCGTTTGGTTACAAAACTGATTAGCAGGGTGCTGAGATTACAGAGAGCCTGTTTTGCACGCGAGGAATGCAAACAAGGCTGAGAAAGTTCTTTTACAGGGTCTTAACTCCAACTGTTTACAAAAAGGTGACAAACCAGAGAAATCATGGATGAACTCTTTGTTCCCTAAAACAATAACTCTCCGATTAGGCCTCAAGGCTTGGTGGGCCATATTTTTGCTCTATTTGGTTTATGCAGATATAATCCCATAGCATCAATCCTATAGCATCACATTATGTGATAGCTAGCTTGCCTTCAAAAAGAATGCGCATCCTCTCCGGCTTGTTTCGCCCAACTTAAAAATTCAAGTTTATTTTGGCAGGAATTCACTGGACCTATTTTGGGAATACAGTCCAGCTGGCATTTTTTTGTCTTACGTGCAACAACTATACTGTGTTGTTTTAGGGTGTAAAATTTCTAAAAAGGAGATTTGTTTTAAATGAAAATAGAAAATAATAAATGTCAATTAATTTAGTTCGATAAACACTATTCATGCTCCTGTGCATACTAAACAGCACAGTATTAAGTATTTAATATGTTTTCAGTAAACAGCAGATTAGCCCCTCAAACTGGTATGGTATGGACTGAAAATAAAGGCTGCCAATTAGAACAGAGGTTGTTATAATAATAATAATAACAATAATAATAACAACAACAACAACAACAACAACAACAACAATAATAATAATAATAATAATAATAATAATAATAATAAT
>JBBMFX010000128.1:7151365-7172862 GCA_037832545.1 Rhabdalestes septentrionalis
CTAGAATATAAAACATGTTTTCAGTTATTTCACCTTTTTTTGTTCAGTACAGAACTCCACATGTGTTCATTCATAGTTTTGATGCCTTCAGTGAGAATCTACCAATGGAAATGGTCATGTAAATATAGAAAACACATTGAATGAGAAGGTGTTGTGTCCAAACTTTTGGCCTGTACTGTATATATATATTTTTTCAATTAACATCCACATGTCTCTGCCAAGAGCAAAGTTAAACTTGGGCAGGATTTAAGCTTCAGTGCAAAACACATATCAAAACCCACACAAAAATCGTTAAATATGCCCAAAATCAAGCTTTTGGCTTGACCATTCCAGTCCCGTGACCTGAATGTAAATGAAGACCTGTGGTTTGAGCTCAAGAAGAGAGTGCTCAAGACCCAGGACTCAGACACACACCACCAGGCAACCTTCAAAACTTATTATCACATGGAGTGTGGACTACAGCCTGGTCATATAGGTGCTGTTAGTTGGCTAATTTGGAATTAGTTCTGGATTATTGCTTCCTTATGTTATTAAACTCATAAATCAAGGCCGTGCACTTGAAAAAAATAGAAGCAGAGCGAAGTTTCGAAAGGCACTGCATGTCTGGCACTGCCCCGGCTCACACAGCATGGAGAAATGAAGCCATGGTGGGCTTTTTCAGGACGCAAGTCTGGAGTAATCATATTACACGAGTGACAAAACTCATCATTATGTCGGTGATATGGAACACAAATCAGCGCTGGACCTCTGAGTCAACAGGGCCGAGGAATGCACGGGGAAAACAAGGACAGATCACTGGCTGCACCGAGATAAGTGGAAAGATCAGCATCAGACAATCGCTGCGTGTCGAATGGAACTTTGCTTGCTAGATACTAGAAAAACCGGAAAAAAAGCAAAAAGAAAAAAACCAAGCCAGTCAATTCCCAGTTAATGGATGTGACATTTAGACTCATATTGACTTTCAGTCTCAGAGCCCAGACTTAGCAGCAATGCAACAATTTGCATACCTCATGTAACCTTTCAGAGAGAATGCAGACAAAGCTTCAAGATGCAGATGTTTATTTACTTAAACATGAAAGGCTCGAAGCTCTTTATCAGAGTTAAGTATAGATATGTTGTTTTTTGTGCGACACATTTTGAAATTTCTCCCAAATTCAGTCATGTCCAGTTCCACCTGCTAGCTAGGACTGTGCTTCCTGTCCAACACATGAAACTGGGTAACACTGTACTGTGTGATAGGGAGAGTGAGGTCAGTTATAGAGATCCCACAGGATAGCTGTGGGAACTCTAGCGATCAAACTATCAATCTCACCATGAACAGGTCAATAGAGTTGCACCCTTTAAAAAGCCTCACACATATTAAATTTTATTTCTTCCTAATTTAAAGAAAATATACAAAATAACTCAATTGATGGTGCTCCTCAGTTAACTGGCGCTGTTGTCTTTGTTAATGGGGTGAACTTTGTGTTTATGTGAACTGTCAAAATTTTGAAGCCGTTAATTTCAGTGCCATTACTACTCAAACACTGAAGTGTTCGCTTCCATAAGAACACTAACATGGTCATTTAAACCCTTGGGACACTAAACAACATTAAAATAAGACAGGGGAACTATAAAACCACAATGGACATGTGGCCTGTCCATGGTGGTTGTCTGTCTTTCACTCTTTGAGTGCTGGGATAGGCCCCAGCACAGCCCACGATCCCACATAATATCAGTGGCTTGTATAATAGATTAATGAATGCATAAAGTTAGGTCTCATGATACCACTGAAAGACAGTGCAAGTTTATGGACTTCATTAATGTCCAACTAATACAATACAGACTACATTCTAGAACATATTTGGAGCTAATTTTAGCTACACTGTTTGTCACACTGGGTCAGTGGGGTCCTCACCATCATAATCATGAGGGAAATTCTCAAAGAACCGTGTAGACCAAGTTGTCTCTGAAGAAGAAGAGTGCTCCTACAAACTCATTCACGAAGTCCATCACTACTTCAATGTTTCTACTATAATGACTCCTACTATGATGAAACCATAAGTGATCAGTTTGTCGTGTTAGAAATACCAACTTTTAGAAAAATGAATCAAATGTCAAGTGGGCATGGAGTTGCCCAGCTTTTGTTTCAACACAGTGACTCTTGAAATGAGTTTAACCTAGCGTGTTTCATAATAAAGCCTTGGCCCTCCTATTATATAAAAGCTCAACGAGTCAGAAGCCCTTTTAGGAGTGTTATCGGAAGATCTGGCACACCTTGAAGAAAGAAAAGGAACATGAAAGAGACTCTGTCTGAAAAAAATAAAAGGAATCCTTACTCAGTGGAGAGGCATCCGTTGATTTGGAGCTCCTTCAACCGTTGGGGAATGTGGAGAGACTCTGATGCTTGTACGAAAAGGGTAGGCTGGTTCTCTCTGTTCTTTTTTTTTCTTTTGAAGCCTTAATTAAACCTGACTGTATCATTAATTGTTTGGTTGATATGAATGGCAAGGGAGAGCTTGATTCATGATTGGGGGGCGTCAATTTGAGAGCTGCTGAGAGATAAGGAAGGGGTAATTACGCAGAAGCTGCTACCCAAAGAAAGTAATGACACAACTGTCCAAGGATCACTTAAAAGAGAAGAAAATATGCCGACCGCTCAGCTGCTTTGATGATAATAGCACTCTGGCTAATAATGCAAAATATGGCTGGCAAAGCTAAATCAGCCAAAAGGTCCATGACATCTATTTTTGTTTCAAAGTATGGGCGAAAACCAAAGTACACATTACCCCCTTACATTTTTACCCCCCTTACACTTACCCCCCCTTCCCCAAGCTCTCACAAAGGCACTTTCTGCAACGTTAACATCTACTAATGTTTTAACGCCTGTTTTTTCACCAAAACTAAGAATGGTCAAACTAGGGACATCACTTCCCTAATTTATCAAAAAATGCTTTAACTGTTCAAATGAAGGCTCAAAAACCGAAGCATGATGAGAGAAAGTGAGAAAAAAGGAGTCTTCTCTCTTCTATATGAAAAAATTACTTCTCAAGGACACTTTATTCATATGTATCCCTGTTACTATCTAACCTGAACCTCTGAGAGTTAGTATCGCCATGCCAAGGTCAGGAGAAAGAATTTCTCAGAGGCTTTGCCAAGCTACAAGACAGGAAGCTTCAAAAATTGGCCCAAAGTCAGAAGCATGAAAAAGAAGCCTTGTGCTGCACTAACTGGCACTAACCATACACCAACTGCAAACAGCGATCTCAGTTTACGGCCAAAATCATGCACTGACCTACTGTGTAACTAAAATAATGCTGGTGCATTATGAGAGCTAGTGATCAAGCTTGACATCAAAGGGGTTAATAGGGTAGATTTTACAGTCATTAACTGTTATTGTTAATATAGAAATATAGAAAATGGCTTAATTGGTGCAATTTGGAACAGGCTGTTCCTGAATGCTGAAGCACTGAAGCAGAGATGCTGTTCATTGTGTTATTTCTCTTGTTTTTTTACCCTAAAGACGTGTATGCATGTTTTTTAACCATGATGTTTTGTGATTCATCAGACTCGTCCTATAATCTCAGAATAAGAGACACTCGGCTAGTGCCAGCTTTACAGTGGGAAAAGTTCATGCGGCTGCAACATTTTGTTAATAATATATATATTACATTATATATATATATATATATATGCCTGTCCGTAAGAGCCTTTCTGCTGGTTTGCGGAGCCTCGAATGTGTACAAATCAAAATTTAAT
Organism: Rhabdalestes septentrionalis; assembly: GCA_037832545.1. Classification (NCBI taxonomy): domain Eukaryota; kingdom Metazoa; phylum Chordata; class Actinopteri; order Characiformes; family Alestidae; genus Rhabdalestes; species Rhabdalestes septentrionalis. Next base: position 7,155,104 of record JBBMFX010000128.1, read on the forward strand.
CAGATGCATCAGTGTTCTCAGCTGCTTTCACTGTGTGCTCCACCCCGCCCCGCCCCCTCAACTTCACGGCTCGCCCTCTCGGGATAGTGTTTTCCCCTTAGGTATCTGCGTGAGACCGTTTTTTCTTAACTGATTCTCTGCCCCAACCCAAACCTGGCCCGAGCCCGCGGGTCGGCCCGATGTTTCCTGCCACTGTCCTCAGCCCGGGCCGTGATCCAGCATTTGAGTGGCTCGGAGATTGGAGTGTCAGTGTACGAACGCACCCACAGTTGAGAACGTGTGCCATAACGGTCCACATATAAAAAAATGTCGGGTTTAAAACGGGTTCGGTCTGATAATTACAGGTAATATGTCGGGCGGTGCTGGGCTTGGTCACAAGTTGCACGGGCTCGGGTAGAGTCGGATTTCACTTTTTGGACCAGGGACAAGCTGAACATAATAAATCATGTGATGTATCATATCAAAATACTGAGGAGATCCATGATTGAGAAGTTCTGTATTGTGTACTAAGGAGGTCAGGTGAAATGATGAGACAAAAGATAATCCCCTTCCTTCGCCCACGTCAGATGTTTTTGCTTAATAAATGCTCAACTTCCAAGCGTAACTCGCGGCAGTCAAATCCCTCCGCTACCTTTGTTGTTCAAGTTCACTGAATGGCTGAGGCACTCCTATTTGATGTTCCTCGTGATTGCTGTGAAGTTCTTCCCCACCTCTTCAGTCCCAGCTTGGGTAATGAGGACAGGCAGCAACAACGCAGCTACAGCCACAGTCCATTGAATCCACTGAATCATAGTTGATACCTCCTCCTGCCAAATTGATACCTACCCACCTTAAATACATACATAAACACTACCTTCTCCTATGAAGGTGCAATCTACCATGACTGAGCCAAACACATCAGAACAGAAGGGGAAGATGGATGTATACATCAGCCAATTTCATTTTTATTTTATATTAATCCCAGACATCATTTCTTGAGTTTTCTGGGTTTATACCACTACCCATGGGTGAAGCGTAAGCATGAGCGTCATTGTGATTCAATCATAATTAGTTCACCCAGCGCTGATGAATCGTGAATCTTTCACAAAAGAATACACTCTGCTAAACTGATACAACAACACACACCGCTGAAAATCCGAGCAGCCTGTCTCTGATGATTCACTTTACTTAGCAAACGCTTTTATCCAAAGCAACTTCCATTCCTAACTACAGGGGGCAGTCTCCCTGGAGCAACTTTGTGTCAAGGGTCTTGCTCAGGAACCCAGTGGGGGTGCTGGGGGTAGGATTTGAACCCAGGACCTCAGGGTCCAGAGGCAAGTATCCTACCCATTGAGCTACCCCCACCCTTGGAGGGGGTAGATGGAGGCAAACCCAAAAATTATTTCATGAAAGATTCAAGATTTAAGATTCAACAGGGGTGTCCGTACACCCCCACCCCACAAAAGGACGAGACTTTGCATGCACACAGCAACCCCCCCATGCCCAAACCCCACCCCGACACTTAGACTGATGCATCTCCCTCACATTAAAAATGCTTCCGATGCCCCTGAGCGTAAGGATGCGAACAATGTCCCCCGGGGAGCAATGTGTGGGAATGGTCCTTTGCTCATGGGTACCTTAAGTCATCCTATTGGCAGTCCTGGGATTAAAACCAATGACCTTCCAATTGCAGAGGCAACTCTCTAACCACCAGACTACCAGCTGTTAGTGGCAAAGGGTTTGCGGAGCCAGGTTTCTGTACGCGACAAGATCCTTAATAGAGCTCAAGCTGATTCAAGCTTATTGATTTGTTTGTTGCAGCTTTGAAGTTGTGGGAATAAAATGCATCCATAAGAGTGAACTGCATACATAAGAGTGAACCACAAACATTCTCAGCCTTCCTGGAGGGATTACAGAGTCATTTGAGACAATGGAGATGTTAAAAAAAAGTCATGCTTGGAGGGAAAGTTTCCCCCACCCCTCTGGCCAGAGTTTTCAAAGAGCGCTGCTGGAGCACACAGTTTCCGGCCCCCCAATGTTGAGAGACTGGTTAATCTGCTGCCGGATACCTCCTGATCTCTTTGGGATCTCTTGGCTTAATGAGATGTACAGGGGCCCTCTTGAAAAGACTTTCCTACCACAAGTGCCACTGTTAACAATTTCAGCTCCAAAGCCTCAGATGCCAAAGATTTCAAGCAGCAAGCTTTGCACCACTGAGGCAATCACGGGTTTCTAACAACAAGCTCTGGACTGGTGCGGGCAATTGCAGGGTTGTAACGGCATCCACCAATGGTTGCCACCTCTTGCGTGCTTCACAGACCCTTACAGAACAAATAAACACTTGCCCACACCACACATCGTCCCTCAGCCCATTGCACTGGGAAGGAAAACGGCTTCATCAGAATTCTCCCCCATCTCCTGGCCCCGGGAGCTTCTCGGCTGGGCTGGGATTGGACAAGGTTCATTACCCCTCTTTGATGTATTTCTTCTTTCAATTTTACAGCCCTGCACCTTTTCCCTAGTCAGGATCAACTCTGAGCACCGATAAAGACCAACACTTCACACAGCTGTAGAAGGGGAAAAATGGCAAGCTTTCCCGATGGGCTTCAGTTTTCTTTTAACAAACACAAATGCAGGCAACTCCTTCAGCCCATGCTTAAAAATCCAATTTTGCGTGACTGTCAGTGAGCGGTTCCCTTCCATACATACACGTGAAAGATCGGAGAGTCCTAAAACAAGCCAGCCCATGGCTTCAAAACGGATTAATGCACACATTACACGGGGTTCCAAGTGGAGATCAAGCAAGGTGAAGATCTAAGCACAGGATGACGATAAAATTCTCTTTGAGATAATTTGCTTCCCAGGCAATTCTACAGTACATTAACTCAACTTCTGTGTTGGTAGCTTTGATACATCCGTAATGATTCCCCTGTCTGAATTTCAGGAACATATTCACCAGGATTGATCCACAAGAGTGGAACCTAGACAGACTTACCACTTCCACCAGCAAAAAAATAAAAAGAACAAATGATCATGCCATCATGGGAACACACTTTCATTTAAGTCAATTTAGCCCCAGATGGCTGTGATGAACAACATTTAAGCATTTGTTTACTCAGTCCCCACATGTTCACTGATGCACATGAAAGCCTTGCTGGAAATCTCCTCTCAAGTCAAGGTCACATTTAGATAGTAACTTTTGTCACTTAAAAAAAAAAAGATTGTGATGTCACAAGGCAAATTAAATTTTTTTAAACTCCATAACAGAAAAGGTTAAAGGGTTAAGAAACGACTGAAGCCGGAAACAAACTACAGTAAACCCCCACTTTAACACGGATCAGCTTCCGCGGTTTCAGCACAGCACAGGTTTTTTTCAAAGAAACAAATTAATAATTGTTTGCTGAAATCTAACACAGAACATTTTTTGTGACATCCAGGCCTCATCTGCCACGCCCCCTGGTCCTCGTGCTGGGTTGCTTAACTCTGGCGCCCAAACATAAACCCTGGGCAAGGACAAGGGAGCATGGCATACGAGGCACAGACATTACAGCTTTTTCCGTGGCAATACATACCTTTTCATACATTTAAATGCTAAATTATTATGAAAAATATAATTTAATGTATTTGTAACAAATATTAATATCAATTCAGCCACATTTCCATTTAAAAATAACTATACTCTTTTGGAGCTCTGGGGGGAATAACAAACAAAGCGCATCTTGGGATGGTGAAATGCAGCTCTACACAGGAGTGGGAGGTCAAAAGTAGCCAAGGTTGTTAATTATTTCTCCTTGCTGCTGATTGGCTGCTGCCTTTGACACAGCTGTGGTCCAGAATTTCCCCTGTGGAGCATCTCGAGTTTTTTTCACGTTTTTAGTTTTTGCTCTTCTTAAAGCCCTGTATATTTAGTACTGTAAATTAAATTCATTCATGACTATATTTACATGCTTATATGAAAGAAAACACCCATGCATGAATTACAGTACAGTCTATACAGGGGTATCGTCGGTACTTACATTCAGGCACTGTAGGAGTTTAGGGTAAACTGCATTGTTCAAACACAAGTTTACCTTCATATGCTTTTTAAGTATAATGTATTAAGCTGAAATTTTAATGTTTTGGGGGCATATCCGGGGACATATTTAGGGTTTAGGCAACAAAATAGGCATCTTTAGGCATTTTTTTCCACATCACAACAACACGGTTTTTCACTATACGTGAGTGCACTCGGAACGGTACTGTTTATCTATACAGCCATCCTCAAATGAAGTCATACACTAATTGTCACGTTCAAAAATCAGCCACTAACAAAGCTTTCTATATCACTTTTAAATGACTTCAACCAGTTATCATTTGCAGTGGCATCATATTAACTACCAGTGACTAGAGCAGGTGGAGATAATAATAAGGTGCTCTGTTTAGGACTTGTCTCCTTGCTCTGCATCCTCTTTCATTTTTCCTCAACTGCTCATTTAAAGAGATGGAGCATCCCAAAACATTTAAACAATTGCACTATTACCTCAATAAGGCCAGTTTTACTTGTCTTGTCCCTGTTTGATTTTATGCAAAAACATATTCAGTTTCCATTTTTTATGTCCCGTAGATGCTTCCTGTACCATTTCTAATCCCTAATTCATGCAAGGATCTCCTGCAGAAACATCAACGGCGGAATCGGCGGCCGCTCCTCTAACAAGGTTGCAATGTTTGGGTTAAGGACGGAGGAAAATTAATATGTGACTGGGCTTGGAAGGTTGCCTTTTAATTTCACAGGTCCTGCCTCCACCTTCTCCCCTTTGCAAGAGGGAGGACGAGATGTGGCCTGATGAGGTCACATCCACCGCCGTTGCCTCAACAACGTCTAATTGCTTTGCCCTGTAAAAATGGCACTGTTTTTGTTTCTCTCTCTCTCTTTCTCTCTCCAGCTCTCTCTCTCTCTCTCTCTCTTTTCTCTCTCCCGCTCTCTCTCTCTCTCTCTCTCTCTCTCTCTCTCTTTTCTCTCTCTCTCTCTCTTTCTTTCTCTCTCTCTCTCCCGCCCTTTCCCCTCCTCTCGTCTTCTCTCCTCTTCTGCCTGGCTCTGAAACGTTCAATTTAATTTCAGGCAGTGTCCACTAATCCTTCTGCCAGGCCCATAATCTTCTGGTTTCATCTTCAGCGAGGGTGTGCTCCTGCCTCATCAGAACATTGTTATGTAGGAAACGCAGCAGTGCAATGATTTATGGAGAATATCTGCTCATCCCTGTTAGTGCTCTCCTCTGACAACGGCATCCTGAATCGTGAAACAGATGCATCATATTTCTTTCACACCAAACATCCCTATTATCATCACATAAAGCTCAGCCTTGGCAAAAGGAAGGTTAGCAATTGTGCATCAGCTGTGTGTGTGGGACTGACTGACCCTCAAAGCTCAATCCCATGACAATCATTCAGCAACTGACGAAGTGCAACACCTCCTAGGTCTTTTATTCATGGCTGACTCAAAAGCTAACATATATTTAAGCTTCTAAAGAGTTTTCTGGGAATATCTCTGATTTTACACAATGAAATAAAATATATTATTTATTGTTGCTTTCATGCTAGGGCTGTCAAAGACAATGCATTACCACTGAATGAATATTGCAGTTGTAGGGGTGGTAAATGTTTAACACAAGTAATCTGCCATTAACATTCTTACCAAGTTTGATCATTTGAACCATCTGTAGTAGTTAAGGCTAAAACCCAGCTGCCTGTTGCTCTGCAAATTTAGTCCGCTTATTTAAAAGCAACCTTAAATGTCTTTTAAAAATTAACCTTCAGCACCTTTAGTCCCCATGGGGAGAGCTATGGATAAATCAATGAGTAGCAAACTGACAAAAGCAATAGTAAAATGGAAAGACCCTTTAATAGCCTACATTGTAAAATATTTATGAGCTACACAAACAAGAGCTAAAGGCTAAAATCTCAAAGAACGGTATGTATTATGTATAGGATATGTGCACACATTGCATGGAACATCCAGCAACACTTGCTCATGCCGGATGCTGACACTGACATTTAGAACACACTCTATGGAAAACATTATCTCATCATGCCTGAAGGAAAATGCTAACTGCAAATTCTCAATCAACAGATGCACTCATTGGTTAGTACCATGCTGAATAGAAAAGAGGGAAGATCATACTTGATATTAATGTAGCATGAACTTATTTGGCTATTAAGCTTTTATTTAATAGAATAGATATACACATTTAGGTTTTAGCATTAGTATTTGGTTGTTATACATATTATCAAATCCAAATTAGGACCATCAAGTGCATCTATTCCAACTATTCGATTTTTTTAATGAGGTATTCCTATTTCTTATCCATCCATCAATACAGATTTGTCTTTGTGTGAAGAATTAAAGGTGTAACATGCTTAAAATTGTGACATTAAGATATAGTAATCTAAGTATATAAACATTACTGAAGCAAGAGTGCTATTAGAAGAGCTTGGGATCTGGGGTGTGTGCTTGGGATAAGCAGCATAAACTGAACAGCTACAACTTTTTGTTTGTTTAGTGAAACAGAGGGCATGGCTAACACCCAAGTGGAGCTTAAAATTCCATTTAGCTATGAAGTGAACCCTGTTAGTGGCCTTCTTGCAGCCACGCTCCTTTACTGCCAAGGGGAAGGGTGTCAAGCATGCCAGGCCTAGAGGAATGCATGGGAACAGGCGTGGGGAGGTACAGCCTCTCCCACCAACACTTAATCCAAGAAATAGGCAGCTGCGTTGACATTTTGGACTAGGACAACAAGACTGCACCATCATAGACTTGTATGAACTACCATGAACAATCAATGAGGTTATGGAAAAGGTACCTGTAGTGTTCTTTAATAAAGTTAGAGATGGGGCTACTTTCAATGATATTTGCTTTTATTTAGACAAATCACTTATCAGCAAATTTGATTCTTTTTTAAATCTCCTTGTAGGAATCCTCAAACCCAAAAAGTAAAGCGATTTTTTACTCATTATCACAACAATTTGATAGATATGTGACATAATTTTCGCCCTTTGATCTGTCCTTCTTCATAAATACGGTGCTTTCTCAATGTTGAAGTTGTGTTTAGTTTGATGTGTAAAGAATGTGATATACAAACAGCTGAAATTCCATAGGTATTTAAAAATTCTCTCAAATTATATTTCTTAAAAAGTAGGCAATGGAGAAGGAAAGTGACACTTCAGACATACTTTACCATTACTTTTATAAGTGTGTATTATTCCAAACTGTATGATGGTTGAACTCGCATATTTACTCAGAGCTTGAAAATATTATAGTATTTCCAACATGACAAGAGGCCTCATTATACAGTAATAGAAACATTACATTGACATCCCTTTTAACAAATTATCTGGGAAACTCTGATTCTCAACATATTTGGGGTTAGGGTTAGGTTTAAGATCTGAATTAAAGTTATGTTTGATTTTTTGGAACCTTAAGCATTTGACAATTTCAATGTAAATACCATTTCTGGCTGTAAGTAGATCATATGAATCACATGATGGTCACTGACACACGATTCATTGGTTATTCTGTTTCTATATTTATACTATCGATATGAATATTTATTTGCTTTATTTATGGACAAAACCTCTCACAAATGATTTGGGCTAGTGTTAGCATGAACATCAACCGTAAAAGAAAAAGTTACACTATCAAATATATAGCTGTATGCCAGCAAAAGATGAGGCAAGCATCTGCAAAACTTCTAAATTAATTCCCCACATAAAATGAGACAAGAAATTCCTCTGAAATCAGAACTGAGAAAATCCTTCATGTGAGAAGCTGCCCAAGAACTAAGCCTTAATATACATTACATACACATTCAGAGAATACCACAAAAGAAACATCATAACCAATGAACCATCATATGATTCTTTTGATTCTACACACTTAAAGCTGGCAAAAAACTGTAAAACGTCCTTTCTTGATATGATAGAAGAGCCCAAAAAATCTAATGAGCCTTCCAAATGAGCGTTGACTCCAAATAAAAAAGTGCGTAATTCAAAATTTCTTATAAAACCTTTTGACTCTTTTAAGATTGGCGTCATATAATAATTCCAAGCAGCAAGGAATCTTATCAACAAGCTTCAGGAACCTCATAAGGAGTCATGAATTTCCTTCTACTGCTTACTTTGAAGGTGGAATCATGGAGAGACCAACATGTCTGGATTTGATTAACCCAAATAAACAGCCATATCAACTAACTGAGAAATGGAATGGAATTTGATGACATCACCCCTGCCTCACGCGCATCAGACAATGTGATGCTGTCCGAGTCGTTGTTGGAACATGTCTGAAGGCTTCACTGCGTAAAGGGCTCTGCTGGTTTCAAGCTGGCTGAGAGATTTATGAGCATCTAGATTTGGGGAAGGACCCAGGAATGCATTCCAATTTCAGGTTCTTCCAATCAGACCTAGCTAAGGTAATAGCCCTCTCTCCTCTTGTCGAACAATAGGCCCCCTCCACCATGCACCTTCCACACACACACACACACACACACACACACACTCTTCCGAGTGAGATCAGCAGAAAGCAGTTCTGCAGAGCGCAGGTGTCCGCTCAGCCGTACCTATCAATTTTTCCCGCTGCATGGCCAAGTGGGTGCTGGATGAAATCAAGAGCCCACAGCAGTGGCCCCCATAAACATTTTACAAGCATGATTACTTACTGGTTAGACTGGAGCAGCCTCCGGCCACAATGGAATCAATCTCCCTGAGTCCTAAATCAGCAGGCAGTGTTTTGCTTCTTTAATGTGATCATTAACAATTTACGCTTTATGTCGATGCAATCAAATGCATTCAAAGGTTAATGTTTAAAGTCAGGCTGGCCACTATTCAAGCCACAAGCTATAGATGGTAATTTGGCTGCACACTCTGGGATCCATGTATTTTTCCAGTTTTCGCTCAACCACACTTATCTGGAGTGTCAAGAATGTTCATCTTTTCTTTCAAATAGCTAATTTACATATAGCTTCGGGTTACTCAATACAATTTATGTTTGAAATTTTACCAAAAATTAAGAACAGTAATATTATTAAATGCTCTTAATAGGTCATTGCTCCCTAGCACCTCAACATGGTTGTGACATTTCAGAAACAGTTAATTTGTCCTAGATTAGGGGAAAGTGCCTTTATTTGATAAATAAAATTAAAACACTACCAAGTTTGCTTCAGAAGGAGTTCATATTTACAGTATTTACATGAAAATGGAAAATATGCTTTGCCATCAGTTCTAGGATTTTGGTTGAGTATAAACATTTAGGCACTTTTATCCAATGATTCCACTTCCATTCCCTCTACAAACCATATATTACACTTCATGATTAAACATTAGATTGGGAATAAAATGTCAGGACATTTTGGGAAATTCAAGAAGAGAAATGCTGTATTGCCCAAAGCTAGCATAATGCTAGCAATCATGAAGCTTATTATCTGACAGTCTGCGGTTTACAAGTATCTGATGGTCTTATGACTTTACCTCTTTAGCTTCCTCCATTCTGGTGCTTAACTGTGATCTGCCTAATCCAACTGGTAAATCCCTAAAAAATGAAATGCTGATAAGTGTGTAATTACTGCTGTTTCTTCAGAAGCTAATGGTTATAAAATCACACTGGAGCCTAAATGCAGTAGAAGACACAGTATAAACGCCCCCAGCTCTGTGTGCAGAGGAAGGAGACAGGGGGAGCGACAAAGAGAGAGAGAGAGAAAGAGAGGGGCATCCTCCGAGACTGGCCAAGGCTGAGTGTGGTGGAAAGGTAGACAGACAGCAGGTGACATTAAATTTATGATGCGCTGAAGCTCCAGGCGCAAGGGTCCCTGACAGGTGAGGTGAAGTTATGGATGAGCCCTGCATGGCGATCGCGCTGAATGTGTGTGGCAACTGGGTTTTGTTTTAAAGTTGCTAGTGAATTATTTATAGCACAAGGAATGGAGAAACAGAGGTGGCTGACGAGAGCCGGCCCCGACTCGGACTCACCCTTAACCCTAAACACTACATGTACATAGGTTGACCCAGGAGGTTTACCCTCACATCTTAACGGCCATCTCCTCACTTTTACTCAAAAAAAACCCTCTCTAGTCAAGAATCTGTAGCAGCATCAAGCACCTGTTACAGGCATTTTCTCATATCAGTGAGTGGGGTTACTGAAATTATAGCTTTGATTATGAATATCAGAACTTAAATTGCATTTTCCATCTTCTTATATAGATTTTTTTAACATTTTAAAACTTCTAATGGTCTATTTCTTCTGCATAATTTTTTTTATTTTATTACTACAAAGCACACTGAATGACATTTGTGTAGAATAATGTGTAATACACATAAACTTCGCTTGACTTGACTTGCCTTGACTTGTCTAGCTAATTCTAAAAACAGCTAAGCTAATTAGCAGCACTGGTCCAATCCTGTCACTTGTAGCAGAATTTGGCCCAGTACATATACATATTATTTTGTACCATTTCTTTTCAAAATCCATTTTGTACATTCTCACTTTTAAGCAAATGTTAAAATAAAACAAGTCCTCATAATATAAACACCCATTTGCGGTCTCTCCACATGACGCATATTTTTAGTGGGGCTAAATCTCTCCGTAAAGCTTATTCAGGCCTGCTTAATGAAGCCACATCATTCAATTGTCAGTAGATTTTCCCAATCGTTCTTGCCTATGCAGACACTCCATTGCCTCACTGTTGCAACACACCTTACCTGGTCAAAAAACGTGTATTTCATTTACTCCCCCCACCCCAGTGTTCTGAAATGATAGGTACACTTCAGTACACGTTCTGCCCTTGGCCATCACACCACCAGATTTGAAATAAACAGTAAAAGACAGGTCCGCTCCCACTCAGCACCAACACATTTGAATGGGGTCTCCAGCAGCAGTCAATTTCCCACTTTGATGAAGTGAAGTTATTTCAGAGTGATTAGACATAGCGGCAAGCTGCATTTTCCAAATTAGCTTCCTTCAACACTGGCGAATTCCGAATGAGGAAGCAGCCGCTGAGATTTAATCAAATACCTGCATACATCTACATAAGAAAGCAGGCTTTGGTATATTTTCAGTTGTATCATACTGAATATGTGTTTAAAATGGTCCATGGGCCTCTTTGATCTTTGTGTAGCTTTCAGGCTTCAAGCAAAGATCTCAAATCTTGTTATAGGACCACATGTGAGCTTAAATTGAACAATTTGAACACTCACATATTATTTGCTTCCTCCGATCTTATGGGAGGACCTTTTTCATGGGCCGCTTTAAGCTCTTTTTCTAATCAGCTATGATTCCTGGCTTGATGTTCTGTGGCATTACGATATTTTCGGGCTAGTTAGCCTGTTCCGTTTCCACACATCAGCACCTGGTTGTGAGAAAAAAAAAAGAGACGATGCCATCTGCTTTTTATTCAGCAGCCTCCACAAACCAGAGGACACATTGAGCGCGCTTCTGATGGAATAGCAGTAATTACATAAGGCTCACACTACTCAAGAAAGATCCAACACAGATGTTCAAGCAAATCTGGCAGAAAGGGGAATGAATTTGCGCTGTCGCCTTCGGTGGATGGCTCCGACTGCCGAGCCGAGCGAGACGACAGTGGCTGATTCTAGGAAGCCTTATACATATATTCATAGAAACAGTGCTTTTGTATACATTGAGTTGACATGTTTGACTCTACGCACACTTCTTCATGATTGAAAGCCTGCAAGCACGTGTATATATTATCACCCCAGAACACATAAATACACACACACCCACAAGCACAGCCACTTTTAATCTTAGGCAAATAATTTCCTAAAATATACGGTAGTTTCAAATAATAAATAATAAATACACACACACACACACACACACACACACACACAGTCTGACACACACATGTCCAGCACAAGGTTAAATCAGTGTTCTCCAGCACTGTAACTTTTCAGCTCCCACACAGTCAAGCTAGCAATCTGCTGTCTGTTCGAAGCTGCTCTGGATAAGACTGCAGAACAAGACTGACTGTATTTCTCTCACAATTTTTGGAGGCCCCAAGAAACCCATCTCAAACACTCACAACTATTACTCCCCAATCTTTACATTCTCAAAAATTAAAGAGTCCAAATGGTCCTGTGTAGTAGTCCTGAAGTTTGTTTCACCAGAAGAACCATTTACCCTCCTATTTTCTGAGCCACTCATCCTAACAAAGATTTGTGGAGGTTCTGGAGCACTCATAAGGTGGCATGGAAGAGAAGAGCCCAAGACAGGTTGCTAATCCCACCTCCAGTGCGCCAGCATGTCTTTAGACTGTGGGAGGAAACCGGAGCCCCTGGCAGAAACCCATTCAGATACTGGGAGAACATGCAAACCCATCTCAGATAGGACCCTTGACCTTGAATCAAACCGAGGACCTTCTAACTGTGAGGTTCAGTTTGATTTCTTGTGTGTCTCACTCACTTTTGTCCCTAATCCATCCAGCATTCCTACCTAATGTATCAGTTATTCATTTATATCAGGCTTGATCTGCATCAAACACATTCCAGGCTGGATCTGGTGCCTTGATCACACCTGAAATACATTCATGTTATGATCTGTAGAGGATTCAACTCCCTATGTAAAACAACTAAACATGCAAACATGAACTAATGTGTGGCCTGCTGTGTCACCTCATGCCATGGATCTCATGTAGTGCCACTTCCCTGCTTTGGGGCAAAATGACAGAAACGGTGGTAAAAACAACAGTGACACTGTTTATCACTAGATAGATAGCTAGATAGAGAGATAGACAGATAGACCGACAGACAGACAGACAGGTAGATAGACAGAAAGAATGGATATCCCATTCATGCATATGGTGCTGTTTATTTGGTTTCAGGAATTTCCTCATGAGAGAGCGCCTGAGCACCTTGAAATCTTTAAATTTTATTGAGAAAACTCACTCTTAACTGCATGTTTGATGCTCCTCCCTTTGCCCCATTGATCTACCAGTGCCAGTACTCAAGCCCTTATCATTGAACAGGGAAAGATAAAAGTAGGTTGAAGTCTATTAGAAGTTTAAGGCCTGTCAACAACATCAGTTCAGCCAAATATCCAAACAGTCTTCTCTTTTTACTTACCACAAACATCTACTTCTGCAACCTCTGGACGAAATCTGGCAAGAAAACACAGCTGGGTTTGTAAAAAAGGCAATTTATCGAGAGCAAATGCAATGCAGCAAAAAACATCAGGATTCAGCCGGCCCTATGCCTCGAACTCTGCTTGTCAGAAGGACTTTGCTTTAACCCTTTCTCCTAAATGAGGGAATACGCCGGCCCTGGTTTTGAATCCAGCTCTGCACCTGGCGGAATGGCATCAGAAGCACAGCTAAGCCTCCAGATCCTGAGCGCCGCCGCAACATCTAATCTGAGCTCTATCTCCCTGGTCTCATGTAGCCTTGTAGTATTAGCCCAGCCTTCTGCATGCGCCGGAGCAGAAACTCTCAACAAGGACACCGCCTGGGCATAGGCTGCCTGAATCAAAAAGAGGGAGCATAATCAGACGAGCCAGCGGCGGGGAGATGATGATGACCATTCATTTTATCTCTGTATTAAAAAGGGAAGTGCTGCTCTTTCAAGAGTGAGCGTGGGGCTAAATGAAAAGAGTGCTATACATCAGCCCATCCGCTTCCCTCTCATAACTCTCCAATAAACACTTTATTAAGTTTCAAAATGGACATCTCTTGCCGCTCATTCTTACTTAGCGAAGAGGGCTAGAGGAGCTTCTCGGTTCCGGCTGTCAAAAAAATCGCACAGAGAAGCTGTACAGTGCTGAGTTAAAAATGATTTGATGGCAATACATCAGTGTAGGAAAGTGGTAACGGTCTTGGCCATATAATGGAATATAGTGATGCTCCTTCTCAGAACAAAAGATGAACTTTCAGCTGTAAATTTCAACAGCACTTACTTCTGATAAGCACTCTGGTTATTGCTTTAGCTTTATAGGTTGTGGCACGCCGAGCGACCCTGATCCTGTCAAAGCACTTAAAGAAGACTGACAATAGAGTGTTCAGACAGAAAGTTGAATTTTTTTTTAATCTTTATGTTTCTATGTTGTTTCATTTGTTTTCATTGTTTCCCTCAGTTATGGAGTGTGATCTATCATATATAAACTACAACTAAGTTGAAAATGTAACACTTTGGTGAGTTGAGGTCTGGCCTAGTTTTTTTTTTTTTTTTTAAAGAATAACTTCACAAAACCCATCAACTAAGTTAATATCAGCTCACTAGCTAGAAGCAAAAGTGACAGTTCTGATTTTCATTATGTGAAAATCAGAATGGAATGGAATTTGAATGGAAAAATAGTTTGTTAAAAGTAAAAAACGTTAAACAGTTAAGAAGATTTTAAGAAGTATTTGGCTAGATCAGGTTTTTTAATTGTTGCAGCAAGTTAACAACGACTTGATGAAGTTGACAGCATTCTGCCTGAGAAAGAGACAAGAGCTGAGGTCTTACCAAATAGTGAGCCTGCTTTGAGGTACATCAATAGTTATAACTTGTTTATAACCGCAAATTAATATAAACTTAATTCTCCAACTTAATTAAAAATAATAAATAAATATTCGAATTTATGATAGGTTTTATTATATAATATTTATTATTATATGTATTTATTATTGGAAAGTGCTACCATTCTATCATGCTTAGCGGTGAAGTAGTGTAGAGGCGTACATATGTGAACCTTCATAAGAGCCTGATTGTAGCTAATAAAATCGCACCTTTTCCATACATTAATTACTGTAACAATTTACAGATGTGGAAGTATTATAAGGCAGCCTTCAGCTGTAGCTGTCTCTCACATATGCTAAACTTGGGTGGCTTGGGCTCCTCACTTATGCTGTGTAATCACCTGTAATTTGCAATGCTAATTTAATAGAAAGCTAAATTACTAGAGCTGAGAGCATGACAAGCGGCATCTGACATACCATGTGTGTTCTAACACTAAAATGGTCAGTTTACTTGTATTAACAAGTCAGCAGTAGTCTACACATTGTAATCTCTCTTTCGCAAAAGCTTTTAGCCATCAGGAAGGTGTATATTTAAAGCCCCGTTTATCAAAGACTGTGTGCAATTTTGGTGTCATAGTGCCATAGTGACTGCTGCTACAGGCAGGAGACTTGGCACCGCAGTGGTGGGTGAGTATGAGTGGGTATTTAGTCTCCCCATTTATTTGTACACAGACCTAACTGTTTTCGACATTCGGAATAATCCAAATACCAAATGTCCTCCCCCTAACAGAGACACTTTGCATGGCCTTTGAAAGGGACATTGGATTGTCCTGAGGATTGGAAGGCTAAACAAAAGGGCATAATTCAGATCGCTAACACTGACAAAGCAAGATATGGCCATTTGCAGTACAATCACGATAGTAGTAAGTAGTGATTATTAATGTAATGTGGTACTGAATATAAAGAAATAAATTTTGACAAACTAAAGTAGATGGATTCAAACCAATTCTGATTCTCCTCACAGTCCCAGAGATCTTACAACTGAAATGCCAAGGGGGACTTAACTTACTGGCTCTTATCAAGCCATTTATGGTTAAGGGTTGCACATTCACTGGCTTAATATTTCTGATTAAACCACAACAAACACACAACTTTTTCTAAAACTTACCTGAGCTTTAGTGCCTTGAAGTCTGTTGTGTGTTTGCTCCCCAAGACTGATTTGTTTCTTGTTTTGTCCCTGCCTGGCCTCCTTAGCTGTGACATCACAGACTCTCACTCCAGCACAAATTTTTAAGGTGACTCGACCATCTGTTGTCTCTGAGGCAAACCAAACCCAAAAGTTTGTTTGAAGATCAAGAACTCGAACCTGATAAGTCAAACAAAAATTAGAATACACACACATTACACCAGATATTAAAGCATGTTTGACATTTAAACGATGCCAACATTTCTGAAATTTTAGGAGGAGAAGAGGTGCCAAATGCTAGCTATAAAAAAGAATAATACCAATCTGATGCAATAACACAAATTATACTAATGTGTGGTTTAGTTCACCCAATGTCTTCAGACTGTGGGAGAAAACCAGAGTACCCAGTGGAACATGCAAATTCCAATTAGGACCTTTGGTTTATCCCATGATTTTCTTGATAAGAGGCGACAATTCTTCCCCTTGTGCCACTGTTCTGCCAGGACCAAATCCAAATGACATCTCCTAATACTCGTAGAAAGCAGGGAGTTATCATGAGAAAAACTCTCCAGAAGGCAATTTCTCACATTTGCATGTCACATGGGACAATAAGATGCAAATCTGGGATGCATTAAAATGCAGGTGTAAATATACACGCAGATGAATATAATCTGGACCTTGTTTGGATATGAGATACATAAAATGAGAATAAAATGGGTCTTTTTTAGGATGTAATGTGAAAACTGTGATTAGCAGGCCTCCTCTGGACCTAGGGAAGCTGGTGTGAAGGTATGTGTTTTGATAAGATGTGCTGGTCTTGCTGATTCGAATCACTGACGCAGAGTGTTACGTCTCCATGCAGCAAGACAAATAAACAGAGGGACCATGGAGCACTTTGTTATACTGCACATTTTGTAGGGCACCCAAGAAGAAAACATGAAAATGCTGATGCCTTGGGTAACATGTTTACATGTTTAATATGGTTTAAGCTAGCATATGGAGCTGAGCTAATTTGCACTCAGAATATACTGAATATACAGAATGCACTCAGAATATACTGAATAGATGTTGAATAAATACATGGGGGGAAAAAGTCTGCTGTTTTATTTTTAAAAACACTCACTGCTACTGTTTGTCAGTCAACTTCATATCATTCCTCTATTAAAATGTTTTGTGAAAAATACCTGACTAACCACCACTGCAAGGACTGCTGCCTGTTTCTCAAACGAAGCAAACCATGTTTGGTTTTTAAAGCGGTTAGCTATGCTATTTTCAGTGTGCGCAAAGGTCTCGGCCATGGTTTGTTGGAGGGAGGTGGTGCGCACACAGAAACATATGCTCCCAAAACACTCATTAGCCCTAAAGAAAGTGTGAAAGTAAATCCATATTCATACTGTGCAGTTTACCTTGAACTCCTGCAGTGCTGAAATGTAAATACTGACATTACCCCAGTATAGACTGTGCTGTAATTAATACATGGGCATTTTCTTTGGTATGAGTGTATACACACAGTAATACATTTATTTAATTTACAGTAATAAAATACAGGGATTTATAAAGAACCAAATGAAAAACAGGAGAACACTCAAGAGGCTCCACGGGTGAAATTCTGGACTGCAGCATCACAGGGCAGCAGCCAGTCAGGAGCGAGGAGAAATAAATAACATCCTCACACCTCTGAGTAGAGCTGAATGTGATGTTCAGCAGTGCTCAGAGGTGAGAGGTTCGAAAATCCATGATAGACTGAAACCACGACTGCTGAACCGAGTTTAAATTGTGCTGTTTGTTAGTAAGGTTACAGCCCAGAAGAAAAACTACTAACCACTTATTAGACGAGCAAAAAATTATACAAAACGGCACTGAATTTAAAGGCATTCCAAAGGAATTTATTTACATTTCATTAAAAAATTGTAAATATCAAAAACAATCTTGGCTGAATAATTTGAATAGTTCAAGTATTATGCCCATTATAGCAGAAACAACTGTGTAAAAAAGTGCAATGCTGTAAATTTGTTGGCTTTTTGGAAAATGTCAAACAGCGTCTGCTGCCGACGCATCTCGTATTACAGCGATGAGCTGCGAATGGCTATATCAAAACCCGATACCGATATCATATCAGATCGGGC
>JBBMFX010000128.1:7174715-7189994 GCA_037832545.1 Rhabdalestes septentrionalis
TAATAATAATAATAATAATAATAATAATAATAATAATAATAATAATAATAATAATAATAATAATAATAATAATTTACTCATAAGTGCCTTTCATGACAGTCAAGGTCACTTTACAGAAGGAATAAAATATATTTATTTTGCTTATTTATCATAGTCAGTGCTGTCATCAAGACAACATCAATAGTGTAATTAGACTGGTGGAAGATTGATTGTGCCTTAAATAATGATTGAAAAATTCTGAAGCCCACCACTGCTTCAGCTACATTCCGAGCTTTTATTTAGCAAATTTCCTCAATCCCCTCCAGGCCTTACCCACAATTATTTCCTGGCTTTGCCACTGGATGAAACAACAGAGAACCATTTTTGTATCTCACGTCAACTTTTGACAACATCAACTATTCTCGCTACAGCAGAGAGAAAGCGAATCTGTCCTGTGGCATCGCAAAGTATTTTTAGCTGTTCGGTCGTATTTCACCTCTTGGGCCCGGCAGCACCTTGTGAAAATTACAGAGCTGATCTCTATGGCTTAAAGGGCAGACGTCAAAACGTGGACGAGTGGAAGAGACAGTTCCTCTGCCAAAAGAAAAGGAAGTCGGAGAGGAGGCAGCAGCCCGTGGCTGATTAAACGAAGAGACGTCCTCACCATGTTCTCGCTCCCTTCTCGCTAACTTCCAAAGCTCTTAAACGATTCAGCTGGTGAAAATGTTCTTGTTTTTAAATCGGATGTTCTGTAGATCACTGACGAAGTGTTCACAATAAGACTGCAATAAGGAGACATACTGGAAGATCTTCAGTGTTTTACTGTTAGACAAAAGAGGGTTAAGCATCTAAAAGATGTGTCCATCAAGGCGAAAGTCGTGATATCTATTCATCGCTTTGTCTCCCCAACAAAAACAAGGCACATATAAAGATATTGTCTAAGACAGTCTTCATATGATGAAAATGCAGTTGCTTGAAACCTACATTAAACTAAATTGCACAAGTTGCACAAGTCGTCCCTGTCAAAGAAATAAATCATCTCAGAAGCTGAAGTGACGTTTTGGCTGAAAACCTGATTTACATAATTGCGTCCTTACCCTAACTGCATTTTTGTGGTGTCTGAAGTTTTGCACTGTGCAATTTGCATAGTTATGTCATCACATTCTGCCCTCAAACCATGACATTTAGTGAACTAATCTCAAAAAGGTTTGCTTCAATGGTCCCCGACACTCTATGGCATTATGTTGTCTAAAATAAATTGATTAAAGTTTATTTCTCAGCCAAAAAAAACACAAAAAAAACGTAGATAATTCTTCATACCTTTAGAAGTTTGCAAAAGAAGCAACAAAATCCAAACCATTTGAGACTGACTCCATTCAGGGTGAAGGGGTACATAATGGAATTTTTGTCTGAGCCTTCACTTTAACTAAATAAACTAACAAACTAACTCAGCCTAGACCTGCTTCATGCAATTAATACATATCTGCAGTAGAGGAAGGTGAACTAAGCCTCTTTGTGTGTTTGCTGAGGTGAGGCCATGGAGCTGAGGTTGAGAAGCATGTGGAATGTTTCCTTGGGTGGGAATGGTGGGGAGATTTCAGCAACAGTGGGAGCTGTTGACTGAACACGCATACCAGTGTAAACCAAAGGAATGTATGAAGGAGATCTTTATCCTTCATAAGGCGCTTGGTAGAGCCTAGCACCCTCTTAGCACATAGCAGGAACTGTCTCTGCCCCAGCAAAAACTGCCGAGCCTTTCCAGATACCTCCTCCACCATTAGCATCCGGACTAGGTCTCTTTCAGCAGGCTGTCATCAACAGGCTGGTTTTGGAACATAGCACTGATAAACACATTCTCTCTTTCAAATAAAGGTGCCACAAATAGCATTATTCCTAAGAAGGGATACAGCTGGTTCTTGAAAAACCTTTCAGCTGCGTTCTGTAAATCAGATATGTGTGAAGAACCACTTTGCAGTGGTCCCCAACCCTGATTGTAGATTTCTGACTAAATGTGGAGTCAAGTCAAGTTACAGGTCTAATCTGTCACACACCCACAAGCTAATTCGCTTCATCAGAAGTATTTAATATATTGGATAACCCATATTTTAAATGTAGTTTAAATGTCTCCATGAAATCTTGTGTTCAAGGTTTGGAATCAAATAAACTGCAGGCCTTCATTACAGAGTTGCCCCAAACCGTGTTGAGTGAGGTAATCTGTAATACACTTGCTGACGTTGTTTCTGACCTGGCATAACACATACTGTTGTCTGTATTAATTTATACTGATATTATCTATTAGTATTTATATTATCTATTAAATTGGAAAAAGTTACACTGTATATCTGTTCAAATAGATAAAGGTGCATTATGTTTCAGTGAAAATATATTAAATATAACTATAGATAAACAATAAGTGGGAAGAAATTGCATTACATTATTTATAAAAGTGAACATAAGAACAATTCACAGTGAAAATAATTATCGAAACATAATTTGTATCACATACAATGTGATCACAAAATTAGATATATCATTTAATAACTAACATCTAAAATATACAAAAGTACATATAAAGTGCATGAACTTTTGAACATGGGTTACTTTATGTTTTCAATAAAAAAGTACTAGTGATTGCAAATTTGGAATGACTCCTGGAATTCCCCCGCAGTCGAACAGTTGAGAAACAGACCCAAGTGGGCTACAGAGACATGCTCCATCCTGCGCGAAACAAAGCCACTCGTTATCAGTCGACCACCTCGCGAACATTCCCCGCAATCCTGAAACACGTTCAGGCACACAGCGGATGCCCCGGCAGGCCCTCCCATCTCTTTTTGTTTCATCACTTTCGAACGCCTTCACTCCCGGCGTGAGTCAGGTAGCAGCCCCCCTCTCTGCAAAAGATCAAAGCTGCAGCCAGCAAGCATAACCTACATGCAGATGAGGCTGGCGGGGCCATGCGAAACAGGTTAATTGGAAGGAAGTGTATTTATCCGATCCTTTTCATCCCCTATTTACCCAATATCAGAGGTAAAAGGGGTGGGGAAACAAAAGTGGCACATTATCATACATTATTCTGCGCGCGCCATAAACCCACCGGTGTTAAATGGACTTCTTACAGAACGCGTACCTGCCTTGTCACAGCTGGCCCGCATCGTATGAACTCCGAAGTTGCTAATTTAACACATGGTGATTTTACCGCATTATTAGGGGTCTGCTGGGTAATTGTTTCGCCAGCAAAGTTGCCGCTAGCTTCCCGCGTCCTCTGGGTGAAATGAATGCTAACCTTCGGAGAAAGTCATGTGGGGAATTTAGCAATTATGTGAGTGTTGTTGATTAGTTCTAGGTTCTTTCCCGTAGAGCTGATGACAACTTCAGTAAAACACCAGTGTCTTTATACCTAATATAAACTGCTTTTGACCTCTGAGGAAGATCCAGGAAATGAACTTCCCGAGCATCTAGTCACTGTGATAGACAGAGGTGGACTGGGACTAAAATATGGCCCAGCACTTTCTCCCAAATATGCCCAACAGCTGGACAAACAGCCAATAGCAGAGGTCTATGTCTAGGTCTCGTCCAGTTCTATGTCTCGCCCATATTCTGGGGGTCCGAATGATTCTGGGGTTCCAGCCCCATGCTTCAAATACGAATACAAAAGCTGGATACCAACCTCCACAACAATTTTTTTGTTGCCTATTACCTATGGATTCTTATTAATGATTGTATTAGCGCCCTCTACTGTTGTTAGTCATTAAAGGAGAAAATCAGGCCGGTAGCCATGGACTGGACAGCTGTTCGTGACTTTCCCTTTGTCAGTCCGCCCCAGTTGACAGGCAGAATGACAGTACCCAAAGAAATCTGGCATAGAATACCACCTTAGCCATTCGTAAGCAATTTAAATACCTGCATGTTTTAAGCCCGGGGTCTGAATAGCAATCATGACCTATTCATTCCCCCACCCCCCACGCCCCCCCCCCACTGGAGGACCAGTTTGGTGCCTATCGCACAATTAATTTAATTTGATCCCTGGACATGGTTTCATTTTTTGCATTTGGAACAGTACGCGGGTGAATTCCGAAGCCATTAATGTGAATTATTATGAAAATCGGAAAAGTGATGTGTGGAACTAATTGACGTCCCACTGGGTTAAAAAAATACAAGGCAGGCCTCTCAGTGGAAACCAGAACCATAATTTCAGATCTGCCTTTTTTAATTTGAGAATTGAAGGCCCGTTAGTGAATTTGCAGGGAATTCCCACTTGCTCATGTTCACGTGTGGCTCTCCTGGTGGGCTGAAAAGTGACAGTAAAGTTGGAAACCATCCAGCGACTGCATACTTTACAGTGGACAAATTGCAGAAAGTAGGGGAAAATTCCCCCTGATAGATCTATTGCATCTGACAACAGCCATATGGTCTCAGCCAGGACGTCTCTGAAGCTGAAGACAGTGAATAAAAATACCCCAGCGATACACACAGCATCAGCGAAGACTACACGAGCCAAGAAGGCACTCGAAACAATACATTTATCAGCAGAAAACAATAAGACTGCATTACAATGCACCCTGTAATTTCACATTTTTAGCCCACTAGCATTTCTGATGTATTCATATTAAACTCTCAGCTCTCCCAGTCCAAGAAGACAGTTTCCATAGAAACCACATGAGGAACGTGCTCTCGGGGAGTATCCATTCTTTTTATCTCTCCTTCCATCTCTTTCTTTCTCTCGGTGTCCTTCATTATATCTACCCATTAAGTTTATCCGCACAATCGATTTATAGTTACCAATCCCCTCATGCTGTTGACCACTGAGGCAGATTAGCTTAAAGGGATCAGTTTAGCGTTTTGGCAGTGCCTTTGTTCACACTAAGCGAGCCAAACTCACTCTTTCCAAATGCTACCAACCTCTGTGTGCGGTCTGAAGAGTTTCTGGAGTTGATGCAAGGCAGCTAAGCAGTTACAAGGGGCTTCTGGGAACTATATTTTACAATTAGCATTGACTTTAACACATTTCAAGCTTAAACTCTGTCTATCATTGCTTTAATGAACAACACAACTTTGAACAGCTTTATTCTGTGAGATTTGTAGTTAGCAGTTCCTTAGCTAGCGAGTGAGTGAAAAGGAATGTGACACTGCCCAGTTCTAAAGTAACTCTTATAGCCAGGCACTTCTCAAAGTAATTTTTTTAGAAAATGTACACAGTAAGCCACACTGAAGCTAACATTCTCAAATGAAAAACACCCTCTGCCCTGTCCTCCTGTCTCCTGTTCTAAGAAACCACCTAGCCTCACAACAAAAGCAAAGAGTTTTACCGCTTGAAATTAGCTTGCTTTTGACCTTAATTTTCCATACTGTAAACTGAAGGAGGAAAGTGCTCAGATCAAGGCAGATTAAGGGCTAAAACTGAATTTCCAAATGTGGCCCTAAAATAAGTGAACCTCCTGAATTAATGCCTTACATTACATGTTTCACACTCATACCTTCAATCTAATTTTAAGGTACATTTGTTTCACAAATTAATGGGCACTCAATTAAAATAAGGGGTTTTGGTGTATCTTCAGGGGTAAATTAAGGTAGGATAAAGCACATTTAAGTACATTGTGTTTCGTAATGCCTCAACACTCTTCTGACTGGTTGAAATGAACAACAACATGTTTAAAAAAAGCACTGAAACTAGGCTGTCGAATACAGTCTCAGAATTATCTGCTGCTGTTTCAGTGCATTTTTTTTATTGCACTGACACTAAGACACTTCCATAAGCCATTTTGCACCACTGGCCTGCTGGTCAAGCACACTGAATCCTTACACAAAGCAATGTAAGTGTTACACTATTACTTGGTACATTAATATTCCTGTCATTGTGTCACACTCTTGTTTATTGTCTTTATATATTCTCTATTGTTTTCTTTTTTTTTTTTTTTTTTTTTGCTGCACTGAGCATGCTAATGACACAAGAAATTCCCAGAAGCTGAAGTGATCACTTATCATGTGTAGTGTATATTTTGATCTGGCAGCTGTAAGTTGTCAAAGAGAGTTGGTGGTGTTAACAATATTTCTGTAAGGTGTATATAATAGTACATTCAATCTGAGCTGGAAAATCAGAATTTTAGGCTTTCTAGTAAGAAATTGCATCTGGAATGCACCCTGAAGTCCGATTTACAGATTTCCTTAACAACCCCAACCTAAAATACATGATGGCACATATGTACATCTACAGTAGTGAGTGTTTAAGTGCAACTCTGTCTTATTTGTGTCTCAACACATACGTTCCATTAACCTCAGAACTGGGAAGCTGGAGCTGGAAATGTCATCACACCTGAGCTGACTGCGTTCTAGCATGACCAGCTAGGCTAAAAGCTAGGCTAGCCTTCATTATCCATTGTTTGCAATACTAATGAATAACAACATAATACTCAATATGCATCATGCTGTATTTCGTGCACTTTTCACTACTGTTGTTGCACAGGGGAGACTGGTTGAATTTTGAGATTATGGCTGTCTGATTTAGAAATATGACTTCAGTTGATGTTCCAGTAAAAAATACTCTACTAGGAAATACTGACTTCCCTGAATTAAAATGGAACATACAGTCCAGCTTCTATCACCATATTGTTTTTGGGCTTTTTTTAACAGGTGAACTGATGAAACTGCATGAAACCTACTGTGTGCCGTTCCTTTTGGCAATAATCAGCAGGTTATCACTGACCACTTTTGTGTTTTGGGGGAGTTGGCCTGATGTATAACGAAGTTTGCAGGGTTACGGACGAAGCTTGTTCCAGCAGGACGATATGACATTTGAGCCCTATTCATTACCTATTATAATATTTTAGCAGGAAAAACATGAATAACGAACGAACGACAAGATGTAGCAAAAAGCTGAGTTGGAACGGTGTCTCTATCTCAAAATAATAATTCTAAACAAACTTGTGATGGCAAAATAAAAACACGTCGAGACCAGTCGTCATCCGTGAAATTTCAATACCCAAAAAATATTCAAGGACTTTCATGGACTGTGTCATTTTATCCCGGTTTTCAAAAACTTTCCAGGGCCTTGAACTGAATTGTTCAGATTTACAAACTTTCAAGCATTTCACGGACCTGTTGGAATGGGCGGGAATGATAAAATCAAGCAAACGTCTATATTTACTCTGTATTTTGTAACATTTTTCACAAGCATTCTTTTTATTCCGTGGACTGCATGTGTGCGGGTGGGTTCGCATGTGTGCAGAATTCTTTTGGATGGAATGAGACCCCACCTAAAGCCAAGACGCTGAATATTGCTTTTCAGCCCCTCCATCAATAATTCCTGCCAGTATGAACACAAATATTGATTATAAAAGGGTCATACATCATCTTTCAGTGGAAGCTATTTATATTCACCGTCCAACAAAACACCTTCATAACATGGAATGAAAGAGACAGGAAAAGAGAATACAAGCAGTATACATATGGCTTTGATACGGCTCAGAGTTTGGTACAGTGCAATAAAACTATCTTTATATATAGCTTGAAATTCAACTATATATATTTTGTGAAAGGGGACATATTTACAATTCCCTTGTATTTGTTTCTCTTTTGTTTCTGGAGTATGTGCCATTTACATCAAAATCAATCATACATTTTTACATTTTTTGCCATTTTCCAACTTCTCTTTATGCCTTAGAATTAAGTAGGCTGATTCTATTTCTATGCCTTTAAGACTAAAATAAACTACATGGACAAAAGTATTAGGACACACCTGTTTACTTACAGGGTCGAGTTTGGAAGAAATTGAATGCAATGTTGGCGTAATGATCAGGCGTGCCAATAGTCTTGTCTATGTAGTGTATATAAATGACTTTCCTGATAGGATCTGCTGTATTCTGCCTCATTCGCGAAAGATTCCAACCTAAAATGTAGAACAAACTTTTAAGTATGAAGTGACATCCTCAGTGATGACAGAAGAAAAACTCACATTTCAGTTGCACGGACCCTTTGGGAAGGCTTCAATTACCCACTTACTTTCTGACAGCCAAGAGCAGGACATTATTTTCCAACATCTAGCCCAGTAATTCTTCTACAGACCATTTGCAGTAAAAAAAAAACAAAAAACACTGAACTGGTGCATAGAAATATGTTCACGGGCGGACATCACAACCATGACAACCATAAAATGGGACATATTTACGGCTTAGTTTCCATATGTGAACTGATGTGATTAGTGTTTTAAAATATTGCGCATTTTTAGGATTCAAATGAACCCAGGCTTGAGTCTCTCTGACCCTCCTACAGGAAGTTACAGCCCCAAATCTCCATGACCCAATCAGGTGCTCCAGGTTAGATGGACAATAGCTTAGTCCACTTATCCTCTAGCCAAAATTTGTATGTAGAGCCATGTAGCCAATCTAAAGACCTCTGCAACCATATGTCATTTGTGGGTTTGACTTCCCTCTGGGCTGTTTAAATATGGCAAGATCTCTCTATCTGAGATCAGAGGCACCTGTGAGTCTGAGGCAAGGGTTTGGATTTATAAGTTGATTTTTTTTTGCTTAAATCAAGGAAAATACTCTCAGAAGACCATACTGAGGCTATGGGGATAATTGTCCTGCAAATATAAATTTTCATGGGAAATAACGGAGATGCTCCGAACAGACACTCCGAATAGATGCTCCGGGAGTCTGAGCTGAATTTCTTGAATAGTAAGCGATTGGGAATTATGACACCTCGCTTTATAAGCGACTTTAAGCTGACTGGATGTGATAAGTGCTTTTGCTTTGTTTTGTTCTATTGTGTTTCGAGCGAGTTTTGTCGTGTTTTGTGGCTTTATTTACGTTCAAATGCCCAAGGGTCAAGCGGTTGGCAGGCATAGTCGACTCGCGGTGACTCTTCAAACAAGAATGAAAGGTTTTTGAACTTGTGGCTATAAATTTCCATTGTTGAAAAATATCTTTGCTGATTTCTAAGAGTGCTTACACACAAGCATTACATACTTTTTGGTCCTGTTTTGCACTTTTTCAAACACACTGGCATATGTTACTCCTCTTAGCTTTGAAATGGGTCCAACCACAAACAGCAATAACTTGGTGTGATTGAATTGTGAGCTTTATAAAGTTGTAATGCAGAATCCAAGATGGCTGCCAAAATAGGAGGTGAAAGTGAACTTAGAAAAAAACTCAGTGTGTATTTTTAAACTCAGATTTCAACCAATATAAATGACATAAATCAGTCTAAAATGGGTGTTTGTTCTCCTACATGCTCGCTGTTTGCTGCTCTTTCAGTCTCCACATGGACGGGGCACCAGCCCACCACAGGGAACACGCACACACACACACACACACACACATACACACCATACATTCACTCATACGGTCAAAGACCAGGACCTGGATTCAAACCCCCAACCCTGGAGGGGTTATACACTGTGCCAGGTTCAATTATGTTTTGTTTGTTCTGTTTGTTACTAAAAGCTAAATTTACAAATGTCTTCATATGGTGTCATTTTTAAAACCCCAATAGCAGTTATTATTATTATTAAATAGTGACAGTCACTTTGGTTCTGCATGACACAGGAACAAACAAAGCTTGCAATGACGTCTGCTGAAGTTGTTTGAGCGTTTGACGCTGACGTACCGTTTGTTGTGCTTCCGGTTCATGTTCCAAGGTTTAATGTTCTAGGCATGCATGGAAGTGTTGAACCCACTTGCTTTCGCACTCTTTCTCTCAGTGGCATGCTTGTGTTTTCCCACTGCTGTATGCGACAAAGGGCAGCACTTGCCCGGCCTCTCCTGGGAGGCAGCTGTTGGCCATGACTCTCCCAGACGTGACCTGGATCCTCAGCTGGCCGCTGTTGTCCCCGTACGCACACACTCTGACCAGGCCATTTCGCTCACTGAGCGTCCAATGCCTTCCACCCAAACTGTGTCACTGACTAACCGTATAATGCTTCCACCCATCCGTTCACTCGAAAGGGTTTCGATCCAAAAACAGCTGGCGCTTCCTGCTGGGTTTTTTCTCTGCTGATCTGAGACGGGTTCTGTTCCGGAGGATTTAGGCCAAGGAAGTAGAAAATGGAGCATTTCATCTTTATTCCATCATTTTGGTCACAAAATGTTTTTGTCTCCATGATGTGTAAATTAAGGAATTAATTGATGCTTCATTAATCAAACGGGGGGAAAATTAGCAAGAAATTCTTCTCAGACTTGAACCTGCAACCTTGCCTCTCACATTATTATTATTAATTGTATTATTATTGTACCTTTGAATATACTTGTCATTTGTGACATGGAACAGTTTCACTCAAAACAAGACGAGTACAAATATAACTTAAACAAGTGCATAAAAGTAAAAAGAAGCTCTGCAAAGATGTTCGTTTTTTACTAGTTTTTGCTAGTGTGTCCTCTAAATTTCTGATGTACTGTTATCACATGACCAAGATAACCGTCAAAATAAAAGACCTTTCAGACCTAAAATGTAGAAAATATTTTCATTCTGTCAGTACCAAATGGGTCTGCTAAACCTTTAAAAGATTTCTGGGTGTGTTATTAAAAAGAATGTGAATGCTGGTTTTATTCTGTAGGTTTTAGGTCAGTGATGTAAACAATAGAGCAAAACTTTTCATCTTTATCCATTGTCTTTGGTTACAAAGTGTGTGTGTGTGTGTGTGTGTGTGTGTCTCCATGATTTGTAAATTAAGATAAGCTAAACCTTCATTAGTCCCATTGGTGGGAACTCAGAGCTGGATTTGAACCTACAGCCTTGCCTCTCACAGCACAGAGCACTAACCAGCAGGTCAGACTGGATGGGTGGTGTTTTGTGTGTTGCAATCTTGCATGATTCACTCCAATTTTGTCCAAATGTCATGGAGGGTATCTTGGAGAAGAAGAAGTCACCCGGGATAAGATGCAATCCCTCCCCTTATTTTCTTTCTTGGTCAAATGATAAGGCCAAATCTCATCTCAACACAGTTATTGAATTGCTGTGGTCTAATTTACTTGGATCTGTTCTCAGGATCCCTGTTCTTTATTGCCCCAGAGACTTTTTTGGGTCTGTTAATCTTAATTGTTTGAAAAGAGGGATCGATGCATTTATATTAAGTTGTACAAGAAAACTGTTAAAATATATTGCAGTACAGCTCCCAGTACAGCTCCCAAAGTAGTGTTTAGGTGGATTTCCATTAGAAAGACTTCAATCTACTGAATCCATGTTGGCTATAATAATAATAATAATAATAATAATAATAATAATAATAATAATAATAATAATAATAATAATAATAATAATAATAATACATTTTATTTATAGAGCGCTTTTAAAGATACTCAAAGTCGCTCAAAGGCTATGTAGCTAACTGGTCCTCATACTACCATCATTAATACTACCATTACTATTGTCAGTAGTAGTAGTATTATTAGTAGTAAAATTACTATTGTTGTTATTATTATTATTCCTATAAATATAAACTAATTATTAAACAAATGTATAATTTCAAAGGTTGCTTTTACTGGACATTAAACTGTAACAAAATCATTATGTCATGCAATTGAAGCCACATTCAGTTTATTCGAAATAAAAAAAAAATTTGAGCTGATAAAGCTTTTTTTTTTAAAGGTAATTTTACATGTAACTGATCCATTCTGCAAAACATCGATGAATAAATGTAAATATGTAAAACTCACCAGACTGAATTGCCACAGACTTATAAACCATTTAAACCTGAAAGCTAAAGACATACATGTTCAAGATGTCCTTAGACAACTATACTTGAATCTCTCTAGTTTATTTTTATATTCTTCTGTTATTTTTCTGCTTTTTCCCTTTTTGTGTACGGTGCTTTTTGACTCTTGTCTGAGAAAGGGATTCCATAAATAACCTTAACTTTCTTTCTAGTTTCTTACTCCATGTCTGTGGGTCTGCAGCACCAATAATGGTTCAAGAGGGGCCTTTTGTTCAGTTAACAAACACGTTCCAGGGAATCTCTGGCCGTGTATGTGTACGTTTGTGCAGCATTCTATAAATACTAAGCTATGAGCACAGTTAAGCTTTACAGTACATGGACACTGATCTTAAGGAGGACAGTCCCTACATCTGGGCAAGTCAAATGCTGTAGGTCACCATTAGCATCTGAATCGTTTATCAGGGTAGGTGAATGAATGCTATTTAAGTGACTGACCCTCACATCCCTTATTTGTTTAGTCACTTAAATGTTGAGGTTTTAAAGCTGTCTAAATTGGAATATAGCCGCACTCAATGTAACCTTCCTGTGTCTATAAAGGATATACTTTTGCTGTTGGCATCGCAACCTGGTCTCACACCCTGCAGTCCGAGTGCTCTGGTGTTGTTTTACCTTAGGGTTAGAGAGCAGAGGATTATTGAATGAGGACTGTGATGACTATAAAGTGTACAGGAGCGTGAGTGTACTTGTAGCACATTTATAACCCCCATCATTCAGAGGGATGGGACTTCAAGTACAAAACTTATCAGCATAAGTTGCTGACCAAAAAATAAAATGGGCAATTTCCAAAATCCCATTCTGTTCTCCTTCACTTGTTTAGCAAGTGTGTTCCAATACATATTTGTCTTATGTCACTCCAAATTTTAGATTTTTAAGTAGCCTCAATTGGAATAATAATACTTGGCCTCATTTCTGTTGAACATAGAATTAAACAGGCAATTTCCAAAATTCCAGTCATGTGACGACTAGCCCTGAACTGGACTCAGACACGGGTACCACCAAACAACCCTCTCCAGAAACCCACTTCAGAGTTTCACTCCAACCCTTAACAAGAAGATCAGGATCACCTGAATACTAGGTGTGAGGGTATAAATAGACCCAAAGGAGAGTAAATGAGTGCAAAGTATATTCAGACCTGTCTAGTTACTGAGCAATTTTCTTGCCATTTCTGTTTCTTTATGTTTTTTGACCCTGTTCTGGATTTCTGACTTCTCTTTTTGCCTCGCGGACCTGTCTTGATTGCGTTGTGTTTGATATCCTGCTCTTTGGACTTTACTGCTATGGCTTTGGGACTTTGATTCTTCTGTTTGTTCTCATTAAACACCCACTGATTCCACTCTGTGGTTCAGATCAGCAACCATTACAGTTCAGTTCTCCTGGAGACCCAACCACGCTGGGCCTGTTACATTTTATGTATTGTCCTCTCTAGAGCTGAAAACCAGCCAAGGAGGCCAAACTGACATTTCCAAAAAAAAGTGATTAATGTGTTTTCTCCTTTAAAATCTAAACTAAAGTAAAATACTCGTCCCCACCATCTAGTGCAGAGGCTAAAATGCTAATAGAGGCCGTGACTGAGTTCCACAGATGCTCTCTGCATCTGCCCCCAGCTGAACTTACAGTCCAACCCCAATCAACTCTTCAGTCCAATCCCCAGGAGACACAGCGACCAAAAATAAAATGACAATTAGACATAAGAGCCCACCGGTTACAAAAGTGAGGCGGGCATTCATCCAAACATAAATGATTCATCAAGAGCTTTCTCTCATCCACGAATACACCCCACACGGCACCCCCCACACCCACCCACCACCACCACCAGCACTGCTGTTCATCCACTCTCTTTTTTTCTCTCACCCCTCATTTCATGACATCCCTTTTGTCCCTCCCATTCAAGCAGAAATCATAGCCCACACTTTCGCGTGCCTTTCAAATGGAGCCAGAGACTGCTACTTTTTAATCCTCTCCATTTTTGGCTGAACAAAGACGATCCAGCTGTGTTGTCAGAAGGAGTCGATTTGCCCTCTTTTCTTTTATTTTTTGCATCCCACCACCCCCATCTCTTTATTTTTCGAGCTGTTAACACACGCTCACCCAGACTTGGCAATAAATTCTGTCAGATAGAATAAACCACTACATCTCTTATGCTACACATACTAGCGGCTGCAAGTTTGGAGAAGATCCCGTCTGTCCTTCGACCACGAGACTCTTGAATTCACTCTTCATTCATGTTTGGGGGGCTTCAGATAGACACCTGTTTCAAAAGCTCACCCATAGTGAATGATAGCTGTCACCTTGGGCCAGGCAGGCATTGTTTTTTTACTTTGCCCCAGCGAAGGTGTTAGCAAGCATCCTTCGGCGTGTATCTGCCTCTGGGATTAATTATTGCAGTCCTCCTCGCCGTGATGAATGGAGGAAGCATCACCAGAGTGTTAGTGGAAAACGTTAAGTGAAGCTTTTTGGTAATGGTCCCAGATCAGGAGGAAATGAATTCTAGAAGTAGGGACCAACTACTTCAAGATGGATGACGCGATGCAGAAATAAATGCTAACGTCACATTCATAACAAAGAAAACATGAATGTATACAATTCAAATCAGTGGCGTAACTCCCTCATTTAAGATGTAACATAATCCATCACCATCTAGGCCCTCCATAGCCCGTGTACAGTCATATGCACAAATTTGGGCATCATGGTTAAATTGCACGTTGATTTTTCCAGCTGAATGTACTACTTTGCTCAGTTTAACATATTACACAACTACTTAAAAAATAACCGAACATGCTTACTTTAATTTAAAATTAATGTTATCACTACCTAGGCGCTCCATAGCGTGTGTACAGTCAAATGCACAAATTTTGCCATCACTGGTCAAATTACAAGTTGATCTTTTCTAATTGAATGTAAGTCCTACTTTGCTCAGTTACACAAAAGGCAACTTATTAAAATATGAAAGCACATTTTACATTTCATGCTTACTTTATTTTAAAATACAACTCAGAAAATATTGGAAGAACTATGAAAATATTTTTTTCCAATTTTCTCCCAATATTGTCATGTCCAAATCCAGCTGCTAGCTAGAACTCCCCAAATGAAATGTCCTAAAGTGTGAGTGAAGAGAATAGCAATTATTCTTCAGAGTTGCTTAATGTGCCACCACATCTTTTGGAACTGCTGCTAATGCAACACTTGGACAGCTCAACACACTTGGAGGAGAACACTAAACACCAATTTTGCTACAAAAGGTAACAGATACCATGCTGGCTTGCATCAGAAGAGAGAGAGTTGTTCCTGCCCACCCAGAAAGAGGTTGTTCCTGCCCAATTGGACTCCAGACCACGGTGCTTCTGCCTCTCAAAACAAATGGAAGAAATATGAAGATCAGATTTGAGCTCTTGATACAGAAAGTCAGATGCTTATTTAAGATAAGAAAAGATAATGTAAGATAAAAATTAATTAGTTCCATTTGATTTGTCATGACAGAAAGTGGATAGTATAGCATCAAAAATAAAAAACAATAAAATAAAAATGTCTATATATATATATATATCTATATATTTATCTATATATCTATCTATCTATCTATCTATCTATATATA
>JBBMFX010000128.1:7191242-7205270 GCA_037832545.1 Rhabdalestes septentrionalis
GAGACTGAGTGTGTTGGGAGGAGGATGCTGAGGAGAGACTGAGTGTGTTGGGAGGAGGATGCTGAGGAGAGACTGAGATGTTGAGAAGCGAGTCTGATCATGTTATGAAAATGATCCTGAGGAGAGTGTGTTGGGAGGAGGATGCGAGGTTAGGAGGAGAGTCTATTAGGAGGTTTTTGGATATGGTGATGGAGGACATGCAGGTAGTTGTTGTGAGAGATGGCGATGCAGAGGACAGAGGAAAATGGAGACGGTTGATCCTCTGTGGCGACCCCTAATTGAGAGCATCTGAAAGTAGAAGAAGAACAGATGGATATGTATTAAAGTGTGTGTTTTTTTTATTTTAGACCTTTTTGCAGATCAAATTATCCATTCACATCATAGGTTTCTCTAATCTGATGTGTTATCCAATGTGTGGGTCTCTGCAATCACAAGCACTGTATCTTTCTCCCCAGTACTTCAGGGAGCCATTGATCTAGTCACAGATGAATGTTATTCCAGAAATACATTAGGTTTCGAATAGAGCATCTCTGTTGAGATCACATTTGTAAAAGAAAATTCATCAATTTGTGTTGGGAGGACCCTCCCTTTCTGCTTAGGCAGTATGTCGCAGAAGTGATCTTTGGCATTGAACCTCTGTAATCATTGACTTGCTTGACTTGCAGACTTGTTTTTCCAAAACACTACATTCGCTCTAATGAGTGGAACAAACAGGGTCATCAGACGAGGACACTCAGGGTGATTATTATCTTTCTCTGCACTGGAAATGACTGCAGTCTGCAAAAGTAATATTTCCAACCAATTTGCCGGCTAAAAGCATGTGTTTTCTGCCCCACGGAAATTGATTGTAAAAGCAACTTGTTTGATTGTGTAGTATTAAACAGTCAAATGTCAACTGTCTCGATGGCAGTAATATTTCCCAGGACAACCACACTGAAAAGGTTCCTCATCTTTTCTTTCAACCCTTCTTTCTTCCATTTTCTTTCTAGAGTCTTTTGTCGGTAGCAAGTGGGAGTACTGTAAAAAGCATATAATTTGGCATGTGGACAGGTAGAACTGATCAAAGCGAGAGAGAAAGTCCATTTTTGGCAGGTTCACAAATAGGCCTCTGGAGAGCCAGGGCTGAGGGGTCAGGAAGAGACAGACAGGGCAGAATGAGAAATGTGGAGGCTAGCTGAAGTGGAATGGATTAAGCATTTAGAACAGAGAGTCCTGGCTTCTGGCTGGGCTTCACTCACCTGGAAGGGATGAGAAGAAAATGACACCTTCTGAGTAACACCAGAATTATTGACCTGTGCTTCCTCAGGACATGGTTATGGGTGATGTTTAGAGTGATGGTTCATGCTGTCTTTATAGGATGGGGGTGGGACTCACAAGAGGCCACGTTACAAAGTCACAAACCTTTAAGGTTCCACACCAGCCAAGGATGTGTTTTAAATTCTTTAAAATAAAGGTTTCCAAATGTTTCTTGTACATACAGATCTCAGAGAAAAAAAATTGGTTGTTATGGAACCTTTCCAGTATATAGAGGATCATTAAATTTCACATAGGTTTTTCAAGCTTGTGTCTCTTAATTGCAAAGCCACTCAAACCACATCTGGCGGTGATCAGAAACAGCTCTTGACCACATGCAACCCACATGTAAATAAAATAAAATAAAATGCGTTCCTCTATATCTGTATTGGATTGGTGCCATCCCTACTCCACCACTACACTGTGCTGCATCAATTATCCCACCCCCGCTGAAGAATGTGCAGAATCCTCTGCTGGATTTACCTCAGGATGGATCAGCATGAAGTACAATGTCTATTTGTGCTCTTTTTTGGATTGGAAGTGGTAAAATGCAGATTCTCTCTGTAAACTGGTTTGCATGTCGAGGGATAAACAGCAGCAGAATGCTCTAACCTGCCGAAATACTGTACATAATTAACCTACACACCTCAATCTGTGTTCCATTTTCCTCTTGATTAGCAACTTGACTTCAGCTAGCGCGGGTTAGCTGATCATCAGAGCACGCAAAAAGAGGGTGATCAAAGTTTGATTGCCAGCTTTAAGACGAGACATCCAGGAAAAACACAGACTTGTGTGCAGAACTTGACCCTGTTCTTGATGAGGGGGAAACAGCGTGTCGAGAAAGCAAGTGGGTTGCATAACAAGAATTAGCTGTGAGTGGAGCAGGGCTAGCCACGGCTACATGGGGCATCTAATCCTGCCTTTGTGTGGCGATGCCCTGTCAATCAAAATGGGGGGACAAAGCTGATTCTGGCAGCATTTCAACACATCAAAAGCACAGATGGGGTCCCGAATCTGTGGCTGAAACAACTGTCCATTGGTTTTCCACCATCTCCAGCTTCACTGGCTGTCAGTGCCTTCCCTTATAAATAAATGGTCCTACATCTTTCCGGCTAATCGCTACCTGCATCTGTACTATTCCACTGATCACAACTGATGATTATTACAATGCATTTTCTTCCCTGTACTTAGAAAACAATGGAAAATCAGTTGAATAAATTGTATAATAGAATTTACTGTCTAAATTGTATAATAGAAGCCATTGGCCAAATGCTGCATAACTGACAGATTTTAAGATAAGACACACACATGAGAGAATGCCAAAACTGTTCTTGTAGTAATTAATTCTGGTTACTTCCACCTCCCTTAAGTTTCCTGGTAACCATGAAAAGATCCCATAACACTTATCTACATCGTCAGTGCTCTTAAAAACAACTAAGAAATAAATATATATTCCATATTCTAGTGGCACCCAAAAATGAATGCTAATGTAAGAAGATGCTAATGAGAAAGAAAGGCTGGGCTGTCTGACTAAGAAGCTGGACCTGTGGCTGGAACTTTATTGCTTCCCCTGAGTAATGAATTAATCAGTAATTAATTAGTGATTAATGCTACAGTTTCCATTCATGGCACTTTGGCCAGAAATGTTAACTGTCTAACAAGGAGGAATGTTTGTTCCCTTCTGGCTGCTATAAGAAACACTACAATTTTGGATCTTGCATTAAATCAAACACTTTGGATTGGGGTCTGCAGACATAGTTTTGTTTGGGGCCCCAGAAACACCAAATCCCCAGTGATCAGACAGAGCCTATGGAAACTCAGCCTAAAATAGCTTCTTCCATCTGGAAAAGTAGCCCTTGTCTGAATAAACAAATTGTACCGATTATACAGATTAACAAAATGCGAAGCATGTAATCTACAGTCATCAGTGAAGTCCACCTTCAGTCCTCAGTTGGAAAGTGTGAGATGTCCAGTCTCTCTGACCTTTAGAGCATGCAGTTATCACAAAAACATAGTGTAATTCTGGTGTAATTTATTCTTACTCAGAAAAAAAAGTAGTGTAAAATAAACTTGTTTCTGGAAAAATTGCACGATTTTGATTCAAAACAGGCAGAAAAGTTGATGTTTTGCAGCCTTTTTGTCACTGCTGGACAAACAGAATGCAGCCTGAATGTAAATCATCTATAAATGTAACTGCTCACTGTCTAACTAAAGAAATATGTAAGTATTTTAAAAAACATTAAAACATTAAAAAAGTAATTGGAGTCAATCTAGACTTCCCAAAATGAAACATTTTTGCAGTGTATCGAAGATTTTAGCTGTTTATGTCACCCTCTGTTTTATGCTGGAGCTCCATAGTGTGTGACGCTGCCCACACCCAGCCACTCCTGTCGGCCAGATTGATGGTATCCGAGCCCCATGAGGCCTCCTGATGAGCTAATGATGGGCACTCCAAAAGCATCAAAGCCAGCCACCCCCACTGACTAGCAGAAACTAATGCTAGAGCACAGTTCCTCACTCCTTCCAGTCAGTTCCACCACAGTAAGCACATCAAGTGGATAATGATATTTCTGAAGTAAATATGCCACTGGAATCACACACACAGAACTGTCCATCATAAAGAATAGCAAACTATATTATATTATATTATATTATATTATATTATATTATATTACATTATTTTACATTATATTATGTTGTAGACAGTGTCTGACTCCCAGCCAGGGTGGCCTAGAGCCCTTTCAGTGTGTTACAATGTAATATAACACTATGAGTAACAGATCAGATTAGAATACAATTCAATAGAATACAGTAGGATAACATACAGTAGAACAGAATACAATACAATACAATTTAGCAATCTAGCATCAGTAATATTAACTAAATCTGAGTGTGTGTAACATAAAATAATGTAATGTAACAAATATCTATTGGAACTTCACTTCTGAAATCAATCCAACACTATCAAGAATTGAATTTTTTTTTTTCAGACAAAACACACTACCAGTAATTATGGCACCATAGTTATAAAAGGTTTAGAGAGAGAAACATCTGAGCTTTTTAAAATATTTCACCTTGTGCTCATAAATCTCCAAGGTGTTGCTTTAGCTATAAACCGCATGGAGTCTATAAAGGTGATGGTTCAGCTTTATATGAGACAGAGTTAGTGAGGTTTTTAACATTATATTCTGAAATGTTATGCCACCAGACCCAAGTCTGGTCATGGTGGAACAAACACAGAAGTCAAATTAAGCTGAAAATACAGGTTCTGCAGTCAAATCAAACTCAATTAACTTAAGTGAAAGTACAAATGGCACAAAATAAAGGTTTCAGCTAATAAATGAGTTTTCCTTACCTGTGGGGGAGTGTGGTCTGATAGCCAGTCCAGGACTTCACACAAAGTAGTTTCAATTTACACTATTTACATGAGAGTATATTGGATGAACATATGAGGAGTAAGTAGAAAGGCTGCTTTTCTCTTGTAAATATAATTGTGTAGGGGTATAATTATTTATTTCATGGTACTTGAGTATTGTGAAGCTCTTCTGTGTGCTCTTTATATCTCAGTGGATGTCCTGTTTTGTATTTCTCTTGGAAATGTATCTTGAAAACATAATTGCTTTTTTTAATACTACACATTCCTTATAAAACTTTCTCTGTCATGTTGCTGCTACAAATTGCGCAAAAACATTCATTGCTCTTCTAAAATTGCATAATCATATTATTGCTGTCCTGCATTTTTCTGCACATGTAAACTCTGTAAACTTTGCTAGAACCGGTCAAAATACTGTATTTATCCTCTATGTAGCAATTATCAGTTGCACTGTATGGTGTCTTGTCTCGTCTCATTTAGTTGTTTTGTTGCCCTTGTGTTCTGCCCTATTTGCATTTGTGTTCTGTTCTGTGCTGTTCTGTCCTGCTCCTTGACTACTTGATTGATTAATATAAGTGATTTCAATAGAACTCCATAAAGCAGAAATATTCATAAATAGCATTTAAGCATCACAACAATAGAACTTTCAGAGGGAACTTTTTCAAATGGATACGTTTACTGCTGAAACGTAACTAGTCAGCAATGACAGCCATCAGTCATCCATTTCCACATTGAAACTGAACTGGATCCCAGAGTCATTTCAAGATGGCTACACAGGGAATTGAATGTGACAGCTTCAGGAAAGCACTGTTACTCACTGCTCAGCTCACGCGTCACTTTCCTCTCTTCAAGCTTGGGTTAGCAGAACTTTAGTAATTACAGGATAATAGCCTAGCCTAGCATAATGCCACAAAAAAGAGTGCATCCAAACACTTATTCATAATTAAGCTTCCAAATCCTATGCTGAGAGAAAGAGCATGCGATGAAACTCAATGAAAATAACGAGATGCACTTCCATGAGAAAATGCGAAGTGTGATTTCATGCATGCTATAAAACCCGTATTTGTAGTTTGGCTTAAAAAAAACAAAAGCACCTCACACCTTGGATTCAAGCTTGCAATCCAGATTCAGTGGATTTGCTAGCTCTTACCAAACCATTCACTGGGTAAGTTTAGCTAAAAGCCTGCAAATCAACATTCACAGGCTGATTACATTTAATGAAACACCAGCAAACAGTGGCACTTTTTTTTTTTTTTAACTGACTGGAGCTTTAGTGCCTTGAAGTATGTTTACTAGTCTGCTGTGTTTGATTTCTGCATTTGTTTGACTTTTTTGCCATTGTGACGTCACATACTCTCATTTTAAATGTGACTCGACCTCACATGTTATAGACTCACACAAAAATCAGTTTTTTAAAAGATCAATACTCAGCCCCAATCAGCTGATCAAAATGTATATACATGCACACTACAATGGATATTAATGGATGTGTTGATGCTGGAATCATGCCCATATTTAAAATAATACTGTAGGAGGAGAAGAGGCACCAATTATACAAAGATTAATGACCCTAGCTCTAACATTAAGCCTTCACCTCAGGATCTAGCACCTTCATCTATTCCTCCATCCCATAAGGTGTTGCATAATAGTAAAACACGTGTCATACAGAAGCGCCAAACGTGATGAATACTCCATACTAGGAAGCAATGCAAGCTGATTAGGTGGTGCAGTAAGACTGGAGCTATTTTTTGCAGAAATTAACCTAAAAAATGGACCAATGTGTAATTTGTTTCATCTTGTGCTGGCTGAATTATAAGGACTTGCAGAATGCATGGGAGGACAAACGGGCAGATTTGCAAAAAAGGAAGACAGGCCTTCGTTGATTAGCTCTAAATGTGGCTCTCTTGTTGATTTTCTCTATAATGTGGCTCATTTGGAGAGAAAAAAAAGCAGCAAGAACCACCATAATGGGCGCTTAAAGATGAACCAGCAGGACAAGGTAGACGTAAGAGATGAAACTTAGACTGTCCTATTAATTTCCCTCCAGTCCACGGAGCAAATAAGGCCATTAAGTTGAGCACATACTCAATTGGAAACTCTATACAGCTAATTACCTCACGTAGCTTTAAGCCCAGGGGCGTCCTGTGTCACAAGAATCTTTTCAAAAGGCCTTTTAAGTCCATGTTATACCATAAGATACTGCCGGTAGAACTGCAGTCTTAGATCCTGACTACTGCTGAATTAACATGATAAATGAATCTCCGAGAGATACAAGGAGAGCCCCAGGGTAACATTTTAATAAGAGTATTTTGCATGAAAGGACCAATTTGCTGCATATCAACTGCCTCAATCAAAGGAATCTCATTTGATCAGCTGTGTGATAAGCATATTGAGCAGAAAAGATTAGCAGTTAAGTCGTTTAATTAAGTGATTCATTGTAAATGGGGAATTATTCAATATTTAGCTGGAACTGGGTGTATGAACATGTTTTTTTTTATTATTATTATTTTAACTTCACAGTAGGGTACTGAGACCTCAACAATACAAAGAAGTATTTGTGAGCTACCGTTTGTTAAGGTTTAACAATGATATATGGGAAGGAACCAGGTGCACGACATGGCCAAAAATATGTAGACACCCCTTCTTACTGGCTTTGTCAGTTTCAGCCACTCCCACATGCATAAACTGCAGTACAAAGTATAGGATCAAGCGCTTTGGCTGGAGTCATAAATATTGAAACATGTCTAGGCTAATGCTCATTTTTGCTAATTCCCTTTTGGGACCCATGGAGAGTGCTAGCATTAAGCTCACAGCACTATACATATACATTTGTGGCTGTTTGAAATTACACAACTGAAGCTTATAATAGACATTCCAAGTTTATCTAAGTAGGTAAAGAGGCCTGTATTGCCATGCATTAAAACACCACAGTACAATATTAAACTCTTTCAGGGAGATGTGTGTGGGCATGATAGCTTGCTCAAGTGTACCTCAGTGGTGCCAATGGTATTCCTGGGGTTTGAACCCCCACCAACCGGCCACCAGTTTTTCTT
Organism: Rhabdalestes septentrionalis; assembly: GCA_037832545.1. Classification (NCBI taxonomy): domain Eukaryota; kingdom Metazoa; phylum Chordata; class Actinopteri; order Characiformes; family Alestidae; genus Rhabdalestes; species Rhabdalestes septentrionalis. The sequence continues at coordinate 7,198,962 of JBBMFX010000128.1, forward strand.
AACATGTCTGTAATATTGTTTACCAGAAATTCATATCCTGGGCTTTCAAGAGGGATGTTTTGTTTATGAAATTGGTCCCATGCAGTAAAAATCAAAATGATTCCTGTCACTTCCTACTACATTGGTTAATCCGACACATAACACATAACTCCTTTTGTCTAGCTCCTGAAGGCCAACCTGCTTGGTTGTATTTACTGAGATGCAATGGAAGAAATAACAACCTATTTGGACATCTTCTGCCAGGTGTTTCAGTAATTTAACTCCACCAGTGGACCTACACAGGGGGTAAAACTCTGTGAACCTTTGTGTACTTGAGCAAGACACTTAACTCTCAGTTGCTCCAGTTGGACTGTCCTTGTAACTAATGACTGTAAGTCACCCTAAATACGGGCTTCTGCCAAATGCCACTTTATTAACACTTCATAAATAATCAACTGACCAAACCAAGACCTCATCAAGTCTCCATAGATAAATAGGGAAAAGAGGATTGGCCTGCCCTGCGGAGCACAGTACTACTGTACCCTACAGTACAAAAAACAAAACAAAATCTTACCAGCCATGGTCTGACATTTCCATTGATGGATGAGGAATAGGGGGACTAATAAATTGTGTCTCGACAGATGGGCTATAGCCAGTAGCTGTATATCTCCAAATTCCTATGGTGTTTGCACCAGATAAAATGTCTAGTGAGAGGAGGAGCAAGGCAGTTGTAGCTAATAACCAATCAAGTTTCAAGTCTGCCATAAAAAATGCTATTCACTTTTGAGTGTGTTACCATATTTCTCGCTAACAACCGCTGTCATATCCAATTTCAGATATATTACACAGGACTACAACACACTCTGCTTTCTCCAAAGTGTATACTTTAGTCAATTATCAGCTCTATGAATGGGTGCCTGTGGTTTAAATCACTAGCGCATATTAATCACTCTCCTCCGTTCCCCAAGAGAGCCATCAAGGCTGAAGTGATGTATGCATCCCCATACCCACCCCTGCCCCCCCCCCTCCCCCCCCCCGCAGCCCAGTCATAATATTATTTATACAGCAAAACCAAATCATATTAGGCCTCACGCTAGAGGAGGCATGCTAGGCTGAGTATAGCTGTCTGTGTGCATTTCTGTGGCATTCTTTCACCACTAGCAGGTTGGGGGATGAATGGGTGGCACAAACAGCCGTATTGATCAACAGATAATGGAATCTTGTCCTCACTGTTTCTTTTTTTTCCCCCCTCAACATTTTCATTTCCTCCCTCGTCTAGCCGGGGGTGCGCTCTCTTTTGTTTCGGGCGGAAGCGGAGCGCCTCGTCTTTGTGCTCATCAGCGCTCCTCCTCTACCCCTCTTCTAAGTAGTTAATTGCATTAGCATAAGGAGAAACCGGGCCAGAGCTGTGGTGTGATTTATATAATTTTGCTAATTCAACATTCGTGGCCTGGTTTGTTTTTTTTTCATTTTCTTCTTTTTTTTTTTTCCTTCACCAGTCCTCATACGAATCGCAATTAGGCCCCTGGCAGCTTGCTATCATCTTCGGTGAGGAAGACAATACTAATGAGGAAGAAAAAAGAAAAACAATGAGACAAAAAAGTTATCTTAATTGTTTTTGGCGTTTTTTAGGGGGGGAAATTGGCGCACTTGAAGGCTGATTCTGAGATTATGGGGGTAAGTGGGGGTAAACCTCATCAGCATCCGGGTTCTTTTCGTCTGACAATGTCTAAGACCATTCAGAGGGGCTTAAAAGGATTCGGAAAAGTTGGAATCATTTTTTAATTACATGCCAAACATCACAAGATGCAAGGAACAAGTAGCTATTCTCACAATGAGGCGACCTACTCAGTAAATTTTTAAGTAGAGTTAAGTTTTTCTTCAATTTGGGTTTATTTCTGACTAAACTGCTCCAAGAAATTAGTAGAAAGATGCTCAAAGGAAAGGGTGGCTATTTAGCTAAAGTCAGTTAGCTAGACTGCTGGTTGCTTCCTCAAATTCATTGATGCGTATGCTGGTTACTTTTCTAATCAAAGGTAGAATTCAAGGCAAGCTTACACTCCCAGTTTTGCCATTCTACAGCGTAAAATAAGTATACAGTAAGCCACGGAAAGTCTATCCAGCCCAAGGCTATCAGACTATGAATTCTCACCATGTCACACACCCACATAATAATCTAGTGTAAAGTGACCATTTTCAACACAGCACACAGTATGAACAGCACAAAATGCTTCTCTGTATTAAATCCAATCACCAAGTCAAGCAGAGAGCAGCCAGAAATATAGTCCCTGGGTGGGACGGTGTGTGGGGATGGTCTCTTACACCACTAGCAGTCTTGGGATTTGAACCTATGACTTTCTGATTTCAGGGTGAACTCCCTAACTACTGGGCCACCAGCTGCCCCACATCCATGCAATAAACTGATGCTAATTATTTGTGCAATTTCTTATTGGGTTTTATTAATTATCATTATGTGCATTATTATCTAACTGCGCAATAATCTACTGTGTGCGGTTTTCTTAATGGGTGCTTATAAATTTCAGTACGTGAAATAATCTTATTTATAAATGCAATCGTCTATGCAATGTAAAATATTACTGCTTATGTCAATAGTATAGATCTACTACTGATCTCTATTACAGCAATACAACTCCTAACTACTATTTGTGCTATCAGCAATTCACTTAACTATAAGTTATTTATCTATAGTATTTATATGCATTAAATATAGCAAAGTGTCTTTCATAGTGAGTTTATTCTGCAGCTTTTGTATTGCATTTTTTGGGGGGTTTTCTGATTCTGATTCAGACAGAATGAGGAAAGATCCAGAGGAATACTGTTGTGCTTTGTTTGTTTTTTGTTTTAATTGAAACCCAGTTTCTGTTGCTCAGTAGACATAGTTAGCCATAACTGGCTAATGGTTTAGTTGAGCTCAGACTAGATGTTATTGCCCTGTTTATTAGAAAAAAGTACAACTTGCTGATTTTTTTTTTGTCCCAAACTTTCCCCATTATACTGTATATCAAAAATGTGTTTGCTGTTTTGGAAAAAGTGGCCAAGTCACTGCCGTCCTTGTTAGCTTAACTTGGACAAAGTATTCTCTCCCCAGAACTGTTCTTACATTGCCTACACATGCAGGCCTGACATTCCGACCATCGGCATCAATACGACTCAAAAAGCAAAACTGAGTGTTTTACACACGGAAAAGCGAAGAATCCAGAATCCGTAATTTGCTCTGTTCTCACCGTGTGCTCATTGACCTTCCCCAACTGATGTTGGGCACCGTGCCTCGACCATGTTACACTAATCCGAAAAGCCAAGATAAGAGAAGCAAGGAACTTCTTTCTTCCTCATACCAATGGATTCTTGTGTCTAATCCTAAACAAATCCATTTGTATTCGGTTGCCTTTGAGCTGGCCGGCATGGGCTCTTTTGAAGCCTCGGTGATGGTTTTTGTCTCAGCGCGTGTGTATGGTGGACCCCTGCTAGGCTGAGAGGAGCCGCTCCTGCTCATATGCAGATCTTCGTTAGCAAAGGCTTACATTTGAAAGCCTCAATCAGGGGATGGAGAAACAGTCCAGCAGCTGCCACAGCGCATCCCATACTTAGCATGCTATATGTTCACTCTTTTCTGAACATTTTATTCATCCTTATATACAATTCACAAACTCCAGCTCTGGAAAAAAAGCTACTTCTACTATATAAAATAAGAGAGCTACTACTATTAGTATATCATCTCTGCTGGAAAGGAGACAAACTACAACTCTGACTCCATAAACTGATGAAACATTTGAAATGTAGCCTTTAACAGGATTATTTTGTAATGCTGTTTATGCGAACGTTTCCACTTAAGCATCATCTTCACAAGAAATGAGAAGAGTAACAGTAAGCTTTCATTACTTGTTGGCTGTTTAGCTTATTTTCATGATGTCTTGGTTGGTTCAAATCTTGTATAATAAATATAATGAGATATGTCCTTAGCATGGGAACAGTGTAAAAAATTCCTTATTTAAGTCGCATTTTGTGGTGAGGGCATTTCAATGCCATTGGCTGTCTGTAAGCTATTACAATAGGCATCATTAAATGATGCGACAAGTTTAAAATGATAAAATAATAATGTCATATAACCCATTTTAGATTTGATGTCATGTCTTGTCTGTTACCAGGCTTTTTTCAGGATATAGATTTTATGTAAATCTATATGCCTAAGTAAATCCTTAAAGCCTTTGTGATTTCATGTCAGTCCCCCACTGAGCCACCACAGTGATGTCTCTAATGGTAGTAGTGGTTCTTTTATTCAAATTCCATTAAATCTGTGTGAACTTGTTTATTTCTAATAAAATGTTTCATTTTGCATGCATTTTTTAGGGCTAGGTTTTTGTTTGTGGTACTTTTATTTTGAAATAGGTGGATTTTTGTGTCTCACTGTGTCACCTGTTCTGTGTAATAGTTTAAGTAATTGGGCTTTATGATTGGTTCTTTTCTGAGAGTGTTTTGTATTTAAGTTCTTTGAGTTGGAGTTTCAGATGAGGATCAACTCTCACACTTCCCTGATGTTTCCGACATGAAGCTGTTTCCTGATGTTTGTACTGTGTGGAGTTTTTCAGTTAGGCCCTTGTGCCTTTTTGCTTTGTTTTTGGTAGAGTCTGTGTCTTTAAGTATTTACCATCGAAAAGAACCTGCATTTCCCTGTGCACGCCCAGCGTGACAGTATTATGTATCTATATGTGCATGTATTTATTATTAACACCTGTTAGTTAGCTATTCTAACATTTAACAAGTGCAGAACTCTGTTAGCTAGAGTATTTCAATCAGTCGGTGTAGATCAAACAAACAAAAATATATAAATACATTAATAAGTTTGTGCTGATATGGGGTTCCTTCCTTTCAGTGATGCCGCACACACAAGGAAGCTATTGGCTCCCCTTAGAGGAGAATAATACATCTACATTATCTTCAGTACACTCTATAAGCTATAAAGCTAACATCGGTCTCCCAAATAACAATGCTTGCATCAAAATAGATCACAACTTCTCTAAACTCTCAAATCACAGGGCCCATGTGTTTCAAGAACTTTTTTTTTAGTTTAAAAAATGAGCAAACCTCTACTATTACAGCCCAATTCAGACCGCACCATTCGCACAGTAATTCATTACAAGACTGTGTCCTAAACCACATCCCCAAGTCTGCCAACCTGGAAGGAGCAGGTTGAGAGTTTTTGTGATTTTTAGAAATCTTATGTATTTGGGTGACTACTGAATTCTCTGGTCGGTTTCCCAGACAGGGATGAAGCCAAGTCTTGGATTACCCTTTTCTTTTCAATGGAAAATCTCTCATAGCACTAATTAATCCCGGACTAGCCTTAATCCTTGTCCGGGAAACCGACCCCTCGTGTTTATTACCAGTATTTGTTTCATAGCTTCAGTGCTAACATAAAGAAGCAAAGTTTGGACTCAAACATGTCTGGCTGATCAAATGTCTATGGTATTTTTTTTCCCCAACAAACGACTCCTTTAAGAAAACTATTCCTCCTTTCCATGAGTCTTCATGTAATAGGCTTCTGCTGTGCTCTCCTGGTGTAGGAGAACCCTGTGTTCTTCGCGCAATAAATGAATGCACCAGTAAGCCACGAGTCCTCTGGAGAGAGAGTCATCATCTTACAAAGCTTCTATCAGCCTGATGGAGCTGAAAGTGCGCAGCAAGACATCTCTGGGTTTCTTCTTCATCAGTGTTCTCGAGCACGATTGGAGGGCCGCGGTGTTTCTCCTGAAGCAAGCATTCAGACGTATCGATGTTTGCGACGGCGCGGATATGAAATAACTGTTTCAAATATTGAAGAGCCCACTGCAAGCCAAATTAGCCTTTACCGATAAGAATGGGTGTAATTATGGCACCATTTCCAGGGCTACAGTGTCGCACAAGCAATTCCATAAGCTTTAATGTGATCTCCGCAGACGGTAGAAAGAGGGGGACGGCTCTCTCAGCAGCTGCATTAGAGCAGCCTAATGCAATGTATTCATATTCAGCCTCATGCTTTCGTGTGGCAGAAGAATCCTTCCCCATCTCCACGCATGAATTTTTAAAAAGGGCTGAAATTGTGCAGTTTGGCTCGGCTGCCTGCCTACACTTTTATGTACGTCAAGGTTTGAGGACTTTTCGTTTTTTTGTTTTTTTTAGTTTCTGTGAGCTACATGCAAGACCTGGATAATGTTAAAACCTATAGGAACCCCTTGCAGCGAGGACCCCAAGGAGGTTTTCTGGCTGGCCCTTGTGCTTGCTGCGAGATGGAGGAAGATGGAGCGAAAGAGGGATAGAGAAAGAGAGAGAGAG
>JBBMFX010000128.1:7235193-7246357 GCA_037832545.1 Rhabdalestes septentrionalis
CCGTCCCAGATGGTTCTTCTCATTTGGATGGAGGGACACTATTCCCTAATCAAGACAACTTTCCCAATTTCTTCTGATATATAGAACAAAACAGTAATGGAACAAGCGATAAAACTACTGATGCATTGGGTGGAAAAGAAAGAGCAAAGAAGGCTAAAGCGGTAAGTGGGCACATCTCAGTAGACAAGCAGCAGTAGGTTTTCCACACTTCCAAAGCGACAGCTGTCTCCTCTCATCCGGCCCAACACGGTGGGACGGTGGGGGTGGGATGGTGGTATGGCTGGGGGGGAGAGTAGGACAGCAAAACGGAGGACGGGATGAGGCAGAGAAGATCCGGACCACACCGGAGCCGGATCTAAAATTAACACCTGACAAATGAGGGCCTGGAGCGCAGGAGCCTGCAGACGGACAGCTGCGAGATTGCGCAGGAAGATGGAAGTCTCACATCTCAGGCACTGAGTGGCTGATCAAAGCCAACAGCAGCCCAATGTTTCTATACCCCACTTGACAGAAGGCGATGTCGGAGGATGTGGTTGGGAAATTGTCTTGTTGTTGGTGGGCCGAAGCACACATGCGTGAATGTGTGGGTGTATGTTTGTCTGTGTTTATCTGTCTACTGCTTTACACTCTCATAATTCAAGAACGGTTCTTTGCATGATGCCATAGAGGAACCCCTTTAGTTCAATAAAAACAACAAGGTTCAGTGACGCTTCCTATAAAGGTGTTCAAAATCCATTTATAGGATGTTAATAGCATTATGTGGCATAGATAATACTTATAATAATGTATACTTGCTCTAAAAGACCGCTCATTATATGGATAACATTTTATAAGTGAGAGTATATGACTTCATCAAAGCAGGTTCATTATAACATCTGTTCAGTAGAACTTAGAACTCAGAATGTATTAGTAGAGTCTGATCGCTACTGATATAAATCTAAACCAAGTAAAACAGCCTAAAACTGTGTTTGTTCTCCTACACGCTCACCATATAACACTTAACAAGCAAAAGTATACGACTTCACTAAATCAGGCTCAATAACTGATTAGAATATCTCTTCATAAGACCATTATAGATATATAGGTTGTTATGCACAGTAACTGCATTCATCAGAATCAGAAAACTTTGGAAACTTGTTTGTTTGTTACATTGTTTGTTACGACTGCACAGACACACACAGACAAGAATAATATAATATTTTATATTTTATAACAACTCTGTACAAAAATCTCAATATGAAATACACTATTCTATATACAATTATCCTGTGGTATTAATAATATGGATGAATGACTTACGGTAGAGTGAAATAACATAAATAAACACGGTAAGGAATCAGTTATTGCAACAAACTATAGATTATTAAGCCATTACTGATTCTAAGTTTTTCCAACATCTTTTAAACGCAGCGGGAATTTAATTTAATTTCATATTTCTATTGTTCTTATAGGTAGACATCATAACTTGCTATCTAATGTAACAGTGCTACATATGCCTTAAAGAGCCTTATAAATACATTGATAAAACATTCATGAAGAGAAGGGCACTTTCTGGCACCTTTTCGAGTGCAAACTCCAACCCTACTCCAACTTGATCCAGGTAATGCAGACTTCTGTGGATATCTAAATATTATAGCTGGTGTTCTGCATATTAACCATATATGACACATGAGAAAAATATATACGTGCCAGCTTTCTCTATGGCACATAAATTGCCATTGCATACTACTGCCACTACAACATCATTTGAAAAGTTCAACACACTTGGAGGAGGACACTAAGCTTTGTCCTGGAAACTCCCTGCCCTGCCAATTTTAATGGAGAAAATAACCCATAGAATTCAGAGGGCATCAGTTAAATCAGTTAAAAATGTTCTACTAGATGGTCGCTGTTTGCTGCTTTTTCTCTTGGCGTGCCACTGCTCGCCCACTCTCCAGAGCCCCTGCCTCTGCAGGTTTTCCCCACCCACTTGTGGGCGGAGACTATCCCGGAAGTTCTCCCAGGTTCAAAGATCTTGAGGTTTTGTTTCTAAGACCTAAAATAAAATACATTAGTAAAACACTTTTTTGTTTTTATGGTTATTTTTTACATTTTAAAGTTACATTTAATCATAATAACGATATGCAACATAGGAACACCAGACAAAGCTCAGCATGATGTCTGACAGCTCAAGCATCAACACAAGTGGTTTTTCTGTAAGGAGACAATTTACCATTTGTAAATGAAGAACTATAGAGAACCTAAATAACTTTTCCAACCAAAGTTTACCACATACATCTCACAAGGAGGTGAATGGGTTCAGTTTATTCGCCAATAAGACTTGACTTGCTCACAAACAACACATCGCTAGTCTCAAATCTCGAAGTATACTTGACTGCGGGAGGAGAAACAGCAGGGGAGGATGGAGGCTGAGCCTAAAGCTGTTTACCTTCAAATTCTCCAAAATATTACAGACTCTCAAGAGAAACAAACTAAACAATTAACCTCTGTGGCCCGTAGCACCTCGTAAGCGGGTGCTGTGATTGCGCCGAAGTGAGGGACGCTTTTAAACAGGCCCGGTGTAATCTTCCACGCTTGTTGAGAGCTACTATTAAATCACTCCAGAAATCAATGAGGATACCGATTGCTTAGCCACCATGCATATAAATGTCTGCACTACATAATGAAGGGAAAGGCGTTTCCAGCACCTCCACCATTGACAAATGCTGCATTAATCTGCCCGTTCCATGTGCGACGCCGGCGCAAACTGACAACACTCAAGATTGTTGCGAGCCCATCTATTCAGGTCGTGAGCGATTGACTGCGTGAGCCAGACTGTATGTGATTTAGAGAGACACTGCAGACTTCCTCAGGAACTCCTCCAGTGACGCACCTTTAATTAAGCGCTAACTGTCACACTGGGAGGAACTGCATTATTCAAGGTCTTAAATGCAAAAGCAATGGCATGATTACTGTTTTACTGATGGCAGACGTAACTTTTACTGGCTTGATGAGGAGCAGTAAGGATGCAACACTGGAGTGGCTCTTCTGTTAACATCTCAACCTGCCAGAAGACTTGTGTGACTAATTACTTCTTCTCCATCGCTTCACAGACTTAATATTATTTTCCCCGTAAGGTTTACAATTAATATGACTTGTAATGGGGCAGATGGGAGCCGAGTGGTTAGGGCATTTGCCCTGTAATCATGGGTTCAATTCCCAAGACTGCTAGGAACCTCTGAGATACACTGACCAAAGTACGGTCCCCACACACTGCTCCCCGGGTGCTGTGTTCCCTCTGCCTCACTTGGTGAATGGGTTAACTGCAGAGCATTGTGTTCATGGATGACAAATGGTCACTTTATCATTTTTATTCATAGTTTTGTTAATATTTTTAAAACAGTTTGAAGGGTTAAGATTCAAACTACCGTTTATAACTGTAAAGCCAAATGTGCAGTGTAACCACTCACACTCTCTCACTTCTATATAGTTGGAACCAGGGAGTAATGGACCTACATTAAAAAAATGCATGTTATGTTTTACAAGTATGGTCATGTTTACATTTTCCCATTGCAACATCCAGTGTGAACAGCAGGCTGATATGTTGCAATGAATAGTGTTTTGGCCCATTAATCTTTTACCAGTGGAACCCCACCATGTGGAAGCTGTGCTTTAGCAGGTCTAGCCTGTCATATCTGGGCCAGGGGCCAGGAGATGTTGCTATTATTTGGTATTTAGCACAGGTCTTGGGACTCTTATTTTGGTGTAGAGTATGTTTCTGTCTTGTTTCACATGGTCAGCTGTAGGGTGTTTATATTGATTGATGATGTGTTATGATTAGTTGAGTTCTGAATCTGCTGTGTCTTGAAGTTCTAGTGTTGTGTGTTATGGTGGCTGGTCAACCGCTCACCAACTCCCGTTACCTTAACCTTCACTGTTCCCTTGCCTTTCATTCATGTTACATGTGCTTTCGGTTTACGGTCCTTGTGCCTCTTTATGTTCGGTTTAGAGTTTGTGCCCTTTTGTTAATAAACATCCATCTAATGGAACCTGCACTCGTGCCTCACCTCACTCCCCAAGCACGGCTCAACGTGACAAAGCCCTTGCTGTGGGTTCTTTACATCCTCGATAATGCTGCTATAGTAGAAGCAAGAAGGATTTACCCCATGACACATTCAAAAAAGTTATTTTTGACCTTTTCATGCTACAAATCACATTACAGACAAGTGAATGACATCTGTATTAAGATATATGTGTTGAAAATCTCATGTCACTCATTATTATTTTTGTTTGTTTTGATTGTGTTGTTAATTAACTGAAATATGTAACTGAAAAATGATCAAATAGATGGCGTTACTTTGAAATATTTAATAATCACAGTATAAATGTTTAATTTTACACTACTACACTGGTATATTAGTAAGAAATGTCATCTGTTTTTGCCCCAGTTTCATTTTAGTCATTCACATGTATTTCATCATTTCTTTTGCAGTTTAATTTCATCCTGTTGTTTTCAAGCCAGTTTTGCTGAGACAACTGAATCCTCACCACAATGTCTAACTTTCACCCTCCCAGATCAAGCCTAAATATTTGACTAGTGTAAGAAGACTAGACTAATAGTGATTCAACGGCAGTAATTTAGTCTAAAATTAGGACAAGAAAGTGAAGTGTCAGACAGCAGCCTGGGAAAGTCCCGAAGATGCTCTCCACTCCGGCCTCCGGCTTGTCTATGATGATTCAGTTCTCTGGTTTGAAGGGGAGAAAAAAAAAACCCAATCCAAAAAGGGGCGGCGGCTTAAAAAAACGAGCTCTCGTCGCACGTTGTGTGATAAACTGCGGCAGTTGGTGCATGCATGCTGATATCAGCAAAGTCTTTTTCAGTACAAATCTTCGCGAGCCCTTCCTGCCGACTCCTCTTCATTTTCCCTCAGACGGAGAGGAGAAGTGAGACTGGCCTTTGAAGTCACTGCCACGCAGAGAAATAAGAAAGAAATGGAGGACTGGAGATTAATTAAATGCAAGCTGCTCAGGGTGTCTCTTCCAATTAATATCATTCCACCCCCAACTCCGGATTTTAATGGTATTCCTGGCTTTTGTAGTTTTTTTGTTTTTTTTTTACCCACAATGCCATCGTTACTGATTCCAATAAAAAAAAAAAAGGTACGGGGACACATTTGAAGGCACTGCATCAGATTACGTTGGCATAATCACTTAAGCTGGTTTCGCCATTGGTTTCAGCCTTTGTGTACTAATTAGAAGTGGCTGTCATGAGCAGGAGGAAGGAGAGAGAGAGAGAAAAAAAAAGTTTTACGGCAGATTTACAACCGGGAGCGCAACACCTCACACATCAGCGGGGCCTAATAATAAGCAGAGGAGTGCCACTACTTGGCATGATTTACTGGCTGCTTTGTCAATGACTACGCTGACATTTTTGTAACGGCATCCAGCACTAATCAGCGGACCCGAATAAGTACGCGGCGCTGTTGATTTAATTGGGAGTGATACGGGCTCATCTGACGGGCCGTAAGCCGAGGCGTGTCTAATGCCATGCTTACAAGCCATGAGGAAGCTGTTATTTACCCTTAGAAGGTGATGTGTGTGCGTCCTTTGTGTGTGTAATGGGTTCTAATGTCATACCCAATTGATTATGCTGTGACAGCAGGGGGTTGCTGAGCAGTCTCAGGCACTTGCCTGTGTCCTGAAGGTTGTGGGATTGAGTCCCTTGGGTGCGAGTGAGTCAGCGGACCCGGTGGTTGTCAAATTGGCACCATATTTTATGAATTACCAGCAGTCGGCATTCACATCTTTCCGCACAGCTTGTTTAAAGCTCTAATTGGCTTGTCCATGCACTGCCTGCAAATGTATTCCTATTGATAAGCTTGACAGGTCTTAAGGAACCAAAAATCTCATCATGGAAATTGTATTTTCCTCAGGGAAATTGTACTCTTCCACTAAGGTTCTCCAGAAACCACAGTTCGAGGAATACCCTTTACCTGAATGTGTCATCTTTTATCAAAAACAGATAAAAGTTCTATCTTCATGGCATGGCCTTATATTGACACCAAGGTCTAAGATAGAACTTTTATCTGTAAAATATGTTTCACTGTATTATTTACAGTTAGATGAAACTCTGATTTCTGGAGAATCTCAGTTGAAGAGTCTTTGTAATGCTTCATTATTGAAAAGGAACAAAGTACAAATCTTCCAATATCCTTTTTTTCTGGTCCTAAATCTGAGGTGCCCATTCGTCTCAGCAGAGTGTGACACAGTACTCTGCACTTAACCCATTCAGCCAAGTGAAGCTGTTTGCAGCCAGCAACACAGCAGAGCAGTGTGTGGGAGAGATACCTCGCCCAAGGGTACCATTGGCAGTCCTGGGACTTGACCCCACAACCTTCTGATTATAGAAACAACTCCCTAATCACAAGACCACCAACTTCCCAGTGTTCTGAACCTGTGAGTCACAGAGTTCTGGAGTATCCCTGTCCTGAACAGGTGGATTTAGCTGAATCAGGCGTGTTAAATATGCAGTAGCCAGGTTCCTCCTGGACTAAGGTTGGGAACCCCTGCAGTGGAAAACTTTCTACATTAATACCCCTTAAAATGGATGAAGCTCCAGCTTGGTGGTGCAAATTCACAGAACAGGTGCTTAATTTACTCTACGCCTACCCTCCTGTTGCACCAAATTCGATCAATCATTAACACCTTTGGTAAAGGCAGGTAAGAATTTAATGAAAAAAACATGTGATAGTGGTTAATAGCCTCAATCTCACAGTGGAAACAGAAAACAAATCTAACCAGAAATTGCATTAAATTTGATCGATAAGAAAACAGACCTTTCTGCTGGAATCATTAGCACCCCTTAAGATCTTGAGATCATTACAATCACAAGCGGTTTGTCAAAACATAACATTTTAATGATAGTTTTTTATCATGACCTCATTTACCCAGCCATACTGATCATTATGGAACTGACTGTCTCAGGAACACGTCTGTAAATCTGCGACATACATGCTTTAAGGCTTACAAGCATTTTTACTAAATCTGCAAGACTAGTGAAAGCATCTTAAAAGCAGAATGCTTGTGTTCAGAATGTTTCTGGTTCTTTATGGCCCAAGCCACAGTAACTATTATGCGAACGTGGGATAAAGGCGTCGTAATCTGTAATAATCTGCAATAAAACGTAAATTATTTATTTTACATTTGGTAAGGTACTTCTGCTCACCTTCTGTTCCATGTAATGTGTGGATATTCAGAAAATACATAACGATTGAAGGCTTACACTATATGGACAAAAGTATTGGGACACGTGACCATTACACCAACAGGGACTCACTTGACATTGTATTCAAAACCATAGACTTTACTATGTAGTTGGTCCCCCTTTGCCGCTATAACAGCTTCCACTCGAGTTCGAAAGGCGCCATCTAGAAATGGTTCCAAACAAACAGAACCTGACAAGTAATTACAGGCAGAAGTCTCCTTATTCCTTTCCAATTATCCTCCATCAGTACACCTTCGGGCCTATTATTCCAAATTGTGTTGTCATTGTGGCTGGTTTTTCCATTTTATCTTGGCATGTGTGGTTACTCATTAGGGTTTACAAGTAAACCTGTTTATGTCCATCAGTCAATCGCCTAAACAAGTGTTTTTGTTTGCTTGTTTTAAAAAGAAATTGACACTGTATTGGTGTAGATCTTCATACAATTCCTCAGTCAGTTTTGTATCCCAATTATAAAAATTGAAAACACATCGAGAAACTAGCCGATTGGGGTTGAATTGGTTTCCTCGGGCAGAAACGAGATGACATCTTAATTTCCCTCGTGTTTCCCTTCCCTCAACCCAAACCCCACAAATTACTGGCTGAAAGACAGCAGCTCCATGCAACACAGGGCTTCTTTTATTAAGTTCCCACTTTTAAATGTCACTGCTGCCCACCGCGGCACCAGGCTTGCCACGTAGGCAAACACCAGGGGGACGAGTGTGCAGTGCAGCGATCGCTGTTTCTCCTCAGCATTTGGTCTAAATGAAACTCCAGCAGGGTCACAGCACATGATGTGGAGCATCGTCCTACACGCCCCTCGCTGATGGGAAGAAAAGGATGGCTCACACACTCTGCCATTCACTCACATGCCCTACAAACACACCAACTCTACAGGCCAAAAGGTTTGGAAGCAATAGGGGCACTGTGTGGGGGCGTGAATTATTCAAGGGGCCAAGACTTAGACATGCCATTGAGCACAGGTGCTATTTTATCTAATATTACAACATCCATATTTCTACGCTTCTTAGAAGATGGATCTCCTCACAGGGGCTGATAAGAGATCCAGTGATGTTTGGGGCCAAATTGTTCTCCAGGCCCATGGAATAGTAATAAAGAAGAATTTTCTTGAGCTAGATAATGAATACATGTGTTGTATGTTGATTTAATTAGTGTGATTGCAGAAGCCTGTGTTGAATTTTGGCAAAATTCCAACATAAAAATGTCCATTAATATATGTTGCTTTTTGCATGTATTTGAATTTTGGATCGGTTGATCAGGGAGCAAGTATTGCTTTGTTAAAAAAAAAATGTTTGTATCGGAAGAGAGAGCAGATGGGTTGTGTCCCCTTAAAACATGTGCTGGAGAGAGAGTCATCACAGCTAAGGCGACTGGAAAGGGACAAAATGAGGAAAAACAAGCATGGAACAATGCACACAGCACACTCATAAACAGAGTTCAGGAAACTAAAGCTCAGGTCAGATACTGAAAATCACTATTTGTTGTGGTTTAATTAAAAGTGATCCGCCAATGAATGCAGCTACGTGTCCAGATCTCAGAGCCAGCAAGTTGAAGTTCCCTCAGTGTTTTAGTGGTCGAGTGCCTGGCACTGAATGAAGAGAAGTAGAAGATCGGCAAATCAAATCCATGCTTCTGGTTCATATCCGTTCATGAGGAGCATATTTTATAGCAACCAAGCAATCACACATTACATTTTCCCATGGAAAGTTATAAGTGTACTTTTTGTAACATTAAAGATGTTGTTCTGGCCATTTGCATGTAGGAGCACTCACAAGCTAACTGGTATGAGTTGGTGCCTTCAAGCAATCTCCAACATAATATTTGTACACAATAAGTAGCTGTAAATAAATGGGGGCACGGGTGAGTCAGGGAGCAGGCATGCACGAAAAGAAAGGCGTAAACGAGGAGAAAAAATCGGCACTTCTGTGGAGCTTTGATATGTCCCGAGAGCCTGCTGGTTATGCATGTGGCTACAACACAAACGAAGCAGCGTGAAATGTAGTTCAAGGCCAGTGCATGGAGGGGGAAGTATCAACCACATGCAAGGCAGTCGCTTCCAGTTTACTGCCCTTTGCTTTTCCAAAGTCGGGAATGTTGTGAGAGTTCAGCAGAGGCGCTTTAAAAGGAATAGTTTTGGTGAAAGGTCTAATTCACACAATTTTGTTTCCTCGTCTCGAATGTAAATTAGCCAAGGTATGTTTGGAGTCCAGAGTTTGCTGCTCTGACTTGAGCTATGTGAAGGTCATTCAGCTTGTGCACTAAAAATTTGCACCATCTCGAAATGTCTGATTTTCAGATGCTATCAGGATCTCATCCCATGATATGATGCCAGCAATCTGTGAGAATAAACACCTGCTTCACAAAACATCTCTCTTAAGTCATACTGAGTTGTTAAACAGTTTCAGATAGGCTTGCCTAACAAAAATGTTGCATTAATGCTGAAATCTGAATTTTACTTGTACTTTGTCTATTTTTCAGATGCAACAGTGTTTCAAATCATATGTAAGTAAAGCTATTTGCACTAAGAAACCAAACCGCTTAATTTTACCCCTTAAATTTACCTTAAGTTTTACCTTAATTTCTAGGAAAATAAGGGAAAGTAAGGGGAAACGTGCAAAGATTACAGCAGATTAAGGGGTAAAACTACTGAATTTTTTCCTTAGTTTTTAAAAATTGCCACTTAAAATTACCGAACCTCCTGAAATAATATCTCATGTTTAGGATTAGGGGGTTTCACACTCACTCTTAAGGTAAAATTAAGGGATCATTTTACAAATTAATGGCCATCTAATTCCAATGGAAGTTTTTGGCATATTTTCAGGGGTAAATTAAAGTAGAGTTAAGCACATTTTAAGTACATTGTGTTTCTGAGTGTTGAGATCATTGGGGGAAATGTAAGCTCACAGTTCTTGCTAGCTACATTAGCCTGGTAGCTCCAGGGCAAATCCAAATAAGAAAACATCAGCCATCAAAAAGACTGGAATGAACATACACCTCTGGACAAGAAGGGCGCTGCTCACTTGTTCCTTTAAGTCATAAAAGTGCATGACTTACAGCCGGCTGGGGTTAAAGAAAGATGGAGGAAGGGGAAGTGGAGATCGATATTTAGGTTGATGCTGCTGGCAGGCCATTAAACTTACTACTAGAGACCAGGGGCCTTGCCACCAGGGAGGCTGGCACCCAGATTTACAACGGTGGGAGCCCAGAAAATCCCCATAAACCATTACAACCCCATTGGATTATGTTCAGTCACTGGGCCCCATCGCCTTTGAAATAAAAGGTGATAGAAACCAAAGTGAAGAGCACAACAGCTCCAGAGTGAGGATGGCCATCTTTAGATATATCACTCCATGAGGACAGCCATGTTGTGTCAAGGACCTCCGAGCCAGGGGGACGAGACACTCCAGTCTTTCAGGATACCACTGGCAGGACATGTCAGTAAGATTTAATAAGGCGGTCTCATAGCATTCACTTTTAATTAGACACAGACTGGGCTCAGAATGCTAGGGCTTACTGTAAGGATGAGCTTTTTTATTCGGTACTGGGGAATAGTTCTTGTTTTTTTTATCCTCCCCTCCTCCTCCTTCTCTTCTTCTTCTTCTTCTATTTTGTGGCACCACTTCCCCTAGGAAGCCAGTCATCGCAAATGTGGTCTGACATGCAAATAAAACAAGAAGGCGGACTGCAGTTCGCTGCTTCCAGTTCAATCTCACGCAAGTACTTAAGAGTGGCCTCGGCACTTTCTTCACAGTTTTCAGCAGCCAGCCAAACTCGCTTAGTGTCTCTGAGCGCTGTCAATATAACCTTCAACATGGGGGGGGGTTGTTTTTTGGGTTTTTTTTTTGGAACACCGGTGTATTCTCCGAATGCTTTTGTGGAAGCGGGTTGTCTGACTTGTTCCTC
>JBBMFX010000128.1:7257966-7275417 GCA_037832545.1 Rhabdalestes septentrionalis
CTCTCTCTCTCTCTCTCTCTCTCTCTCTCTCTCTCTCTCTCTCTCTCTCTCTCTCTCTTTCCCTCTCTCCCTCTCTCCCAACCTCATTCCCCCACTCTCTGTTGTTTTAGCATTATTCTCTGAAGAATCACTGGATCAGGCTCGGATGTAAAGCGGGTCATTGGTCAGGCGGTTAGTTCCATGGGCGGTTTTCCATCTAAAAGGCTGGGGCAGGAAAATGTCAGCCAGTGAAAGTGGTTCGGCTTTCAGAGTCGCCAGCCTAGCTGCTGGAGTGGTGGACCAAGATCCAATGCCCTGCAGCACTAGCACTGATTGACTATTCTGCACCTCAGATTGAGAAAACAGTGAATTATTTAAAGTGTACAGCTCAGAAGAATAGGGGTTGTGGGCTCACAGCTAAGAGAGACACCATCACTTTGAGGAAGGTTCTCAAGAAATACAGAAAAAAGAAGCTACACTGTGTCAAATGTTCGAGGCCTCTTAGCTTTGAAATGCGTTGTTAATGAATGCGTATCCTTTAGTTTTGTAACATATAGCATTATTTTAATTTGCCAAATCTGACAAATGTCAAAGTTTGGGGATAATGGGATATTATGCCACCTTTAGGCCTAAAATAATTTCAGTGTGTGATATTAGCAATAGTGTGAGAAAGAAATCCATCAAATCATCATTTATTGCTGCTCCTATTATGGAGGGCACACTGATGAACAGAATACCATGAGCATCATGAAATAATGTTGTTTAGAGAATGGCTGCTTAGTGTTTACAAACCTACTGTAGATACACTTTAATACTGAGCTGAAAATTAACAGGGTCAGACAAACATTGCTTAAAAGAAAGGTGTCTCCGAACTTTCGCCAAGCAGTGCAAGAAACGAAGCTGAACAAACACACATCTTGTGTGCAATCAAGTGAAGACGCCTCCTGTGAAAAGGTCCAGCGGGTCCAAAGGCAAAAAGGCGATAAAATTTGGAAGCTGTCCTCGTTCTGTAATCTCGGCCCCCGCAGGAAGGCACGGAACGATGGAGTGAGGTGGGGGCACTTGCTGGTGTTTCCTGCGACCTGTCCTCTATCCATCCTCCACTGGCTCTGTTGTTCTGGGAAGGAGTGCCAATAATGTGTCTGCCTGCTGATGGAGGGAAGCGCGGTGCCTTGCCAGATAAGGCATGTCTCTTTATTTCACCCCCAGCAGCCCAGTTCCACCAGGGACTGCCAGCAAGGCTTCATTCCCACCCCGAGCCTGACATGCACAAGCTGCCACGTTGTAACGCAGAGAAGCCATAATACAACTTTAGATTGATTCTATAAAAGGACAAAGGTGCAGGGAAACCCTTGCTGCAACTTTTTTTCAAGTAACCTGTAACTACTAAGTTAAGGTGCAGCTAATAATGACATATCGTCACTGTCGGGCCGAAACCTCATATGTCCAAAACGGCTATTTTTCAGGAAACTAGAAATAACGATGTATATTCCAAATATATTAATACTGTGTGGTCAAAATTGAATGACTATTTTCAACACATTTCATTGGTTAAGAAATTCAAAATTTTACAGACCCACGTGGAGACAGAACAATAGTATCGATTTAAAAAAAACAAAAAAAAAACAAGAGTGGACCAAAAGTGGAGTTACAAGGTTTCCACCAGACAGTGATAATATAATCAATGAAACGATCAACTATTACCTCAGTTAATCAACTCTTTAACTGGTGCATAGCAATCTGTCTGAATGGCCACTTGTATTATTCTAGATCAAGGCCAGTGAAGTCCTTGCTCATTTAATTAGCAAGTTTAATATGAAAGTAGGGAACTCACGACCTCACTATTCTGGTCCTGTAGGAACAGGACAGATGACTCTTGTTATATTTCATTAGAGCTTTATTTAATTAAGCAGATTGACAGTTGTTGACTTTAATGATGTTTTTTATGTCTATGGCAATATGAGTCCTACTAATAATGCAGAGTTTCTACTTAAATTAGCGCAATTAATTTTTGTTAAGGAGACAACTGGCATAACAGTTTGTTTACTGCTTAAATAAGGAAACGGTGATCTTTGAATAGGGGGTCTCTTAACAAGAAGTCCCATGAAGAGCATAATTATGCCACCTGCAAGCTGCTAAATGTAAAATGTTTGAACATCTGCACATCCTATCCTCATGTTTTAACTAAAGAAACAGAAGACTGTAAAAGCAACAGGTCTGTTAGAGGAATTAATAGAACTGTTGCCTGGGATTAAACAGTAATTGACTATTGAGTAGGATTGGCCTGTTAAGTGGAGCTGGACTTCTGAATGGGACCATTAGAGCTATGAATCAATGTGGCCCTTAAAGCCATTCCAGATGACCATTTCTAACAGGAAAAGGTCCTCTCTAATTCCTCCAGTCTGACTTTTCATACTTTTTATCATCTCCTTTAAATCTTCCGTGTAGTTTTCATTGAGCTCAACACTGAGGCAAAACTTTAGTTCTAAACAACCCAAAGGGCTTTGAATTGCAGCTGCGATTGCAAGGTGGAGCATGTGACACAACCGAGAGGAAATCTGTATTACAAGATGTGGTTATGATTTCA
This sequence comes from Rhabdalestes septentrionalis, assembly GCA_037832545.1. Lineage (NCBI taxonomy): Eukaryota > Metazoa > Chordata > Actinopteri > Characiformes > Alestidae > Rhabdalestes > Rhabdalestes septentrionalis. Next base: position 7,260,533 of record JBBMFX010000128.1, read on the forward strand.
TCATTGACGAAAGCACCGTCTTAGCCAATTCAAATTGACAGTATAGGTCATGGCATAGAGCTTTCTCACCCTGAGTCTAAAACTCAACAACTGTCGTGACAGGTGGCATCAGCAAGATGGTTGCTTGCAAGGAATATCTTTCACTGGTAGCAGTTTAGCACATTTCTTTCGAAACGAGAAAATGAAGTACGGCAAGCCAGGGTAAATAAGGACTCCCAGGCATGTCAACTCGACGACTTCTCCACCTGCTTCACTAAATATGAGTAAATGTTCAGGCACTGAAAGCACTTGGACTCGTCTCTAGCAAGGAGAAACTGACAAAGTCTCCAGACTGTTCCGAAAGGCAACGATTAAAAGTCTTATATGCCAAAGCAAAATGCCAGTGAATTCAGACTTAGAACAAATCAATACGGGTGGTACCAAGAATCATGCGGCACAAAAACACACTAGGATGTATTATTTATATAACGTATCCTTTATTTTTCGGGAAAAGCCAGGGATGATGTGGTTTACACAGGCTATAAGAGGTGGAGCAGAGAGGAGACTTGGCCGTACAGTGAAATACCAATGCTCGGCCTTGGGTTCTCAAAGGCGTCATACCTTGTGATCGTTATATAATAGAGCCACTTTCACCTTGAGCGCTCTCTCTGCCATTTAATGAAGATCTTTATGGTGCAGAGCTGAGGGGAAATGCGGGCCCAGTCGCCACTGCAAACTGTGACTGATACCTTATTAAGCACTGGAGACAATGCTGGTCACACAACTTAGACTAAACCTGGCAGAAGCTCCCTGCTCAGTTAATGCTGCTAATTACGTGAAGAGAGACGGTGGCTAGAGAGTCACGAGACTCCTTCTATCTGCTAAGAGCTTAATTATGACCTTGGAGCGTGTGTGTTTGTGTGTGTGTGTGGGCGGGTGTGTGATAGAACATCTTTAACTGTTCTTCTCCGGTACTGTGCCAAGAACAACCAGCCTACGGAAGCATGTCTCACTGGGTTCTCTGTCATTACATTAATGAGTATGAATACGAGCAGCTTTCTAAATGGGTCCCATGCAGCTCTACAGTGACAGAGGTCCACAGACGTGGCACTTTTGCTGGAAGATAATGCATTTCACACCATCGCACACATGGAAACTTCGGCATGTGACATCCGTGTTCTGCTCTGCATTAGGGAGCCATGGCCCATTAGCAATTAGCAATAGGAAAGCCATTAGCACTATGCACAGAGGAAAGGCCAAGCAGAAGCAGTCCGATCTCGTCTAATAGTGGTGAAGTGGAAAGTGGCTTTTGATTGAAACCTCGATCACATGGTGGATGTTAACGATGAAGGCTTTTAACTCTAAAACACCTTTACTCTGAACAAGACTTGGAATGTATGCTTACATTTAGAAGCTACACACAAAATTGTGTCTAGAGGCGCTTGTACCACTTGTACACTAAGAAAATAACAATGACTTAAATAAATGTAATGTCATTTAACAAATTTAGGTTAATTTAAGTTGTTGGTAACCTATGTAATACTAGTAAAACGTGTATTTCGTAATGATGAGCCATCATGATGTCCTGACATGAGACAAAAGAATTGGCTCCTCTGGCTCCACCTAGTGCCATTTGCAAGAATCTGCCTCCATCTAATCAAAACAGGCAATCAGGGTCAAGAAGAGTGTCTAGCACTGCATATGTAAACACTGTGGGCACTCCCATGTGCATGTTTTAAATATTCACTGGAACTTCTGACAAATGCATTGATCACCAGTCATGAAAAAAAAGCCCATTCTTCCCTTGCCACAACAGCTTATATGATAAAGATACATAAGCAAAAGAAGACCAAGGAAGAAAATCAAACCAGATGGCAAAAGTTCACGATATAACAAGAGATATAACATCAGAGCATCTTTTCGGAGCTGGAGGGAGTTCTAAGACATTAAGGGTTCTGAACCGATTAGCCAGGTAAAAAAATACTTCATGCTTTGTTCCTGGATTTGAAAAAATGGATACAACTGCATGCACAGCAGCCTTCTCTGCTGCAATGGAAGGCTAGAGCACCAGAGAAACTATTATTTCTGCAGCTTTAAGAGCAAAAATGTTTACTTCATCATGGACACTGACAAATACAGAATACAATCTTAATAAAATAATGCTTTAGTAGATTTGAAGTAAGCAGAAAATACAAGCAAATACATAAAACCTCATTTCCTCAGCCACCACAGAAAGCCCTTTCACAGACATTTGGCTTAAAATTGTGACGAGAGTCTAAATTATTTACTTTGCTGTAAATAATTCATGGCCGTTGAAAAGTAAGCATTGCAGACTGTCACCAATCTGTCTGCTCTCATGTGTTTTAATGTCCTCAGCAGAGACTTATTGTAGCTGGCAAGGCACAGAATGGCTTCAAATTAAAGAATAACATACAACTATGCGTGCGTCCCTGGAGAACAAAGAAACAGCGTCTCAGGACAAACGCCCATGCCAGCGCTGAAGGCCGGACAGAAGATACTGCTCAACAATTCTAGGACGAACAAAGAAAAGACATGCTGGTCCGACCATCTTGGCACTCTGGAAGTGAGCACAGCAATGAGAACAAGACGTCACGAGTGAGCAGCTTCAGATTTGTTCTTATATGAACCCCAGGCATTGCTTATCGTGAAGCCGTACACTCCGAGCCTATTACCTTACTGATTCATAGCACATTTGCTAGTGAGACTGAAGAAAAAAAACAAAAAAACAAAGACACTGATTACCTATTATATGGGAAAGCCTCCTTCTTCATAACATGACAGTGTAATAAAGCTGCCATTTATGGAATTCACGAGCTTTGTACACAATTTCAGTAAATAATCCTTGTCCACCTAATCTCCCCAAGGCTTCCGAAGAGAGAGACTGCGCCGAACGTGGTAATAGAAAGGGAGGGATGTCGGAGGGATGCTGTTGTTTTTCATTGTCCCTGGCGTGCCTTGGCTTTATCTACACGTGCCACCGAGTGTTCCCACAGGCCTAGGGGAAGTGCTGAGAGACGGTGGACATCAGAGATAAAAAATAATTAACACTAGCAGGTCCCACTTCAAAGCTTGTGCATAATAGCAGGAAGCTATATGATGGGCTGGGTGAGGAATGACAGAGACAGACCAAAGAATAAGGCTCTCCTGCAGCACATGGAGACTGGAATAGCTCCAGAGCGACTAGAACTGGATTAGAACATTTGCAGGTGCATGTTCTTATGTTCTTCAGAGCCCATTTTGTCAAAGACGTTGAAATTCCAATAACCTTTCATAACTGCCAAAAAGTCATAGGCTCCAACAGTTTTGTAGTAAATAATATAAACATTGAACTGTTGTAATATTGAACAACATTGTGGAGTTTTCTGCAATTCTCACATACAAGACTTCGCATTTATTGTGTAAAAGCGTAAAATGACCATTCTGTCATAAGTGAACACGCCACAGCACAAAATTCTTCCTCGGCATTTAACCCATTCACCAAGTGAAGCAGCAGGCAGCTAGGAACATAGCGCCCTGGGGGCAGTGCGTGGATGGAACCGTGCACAAGGGAACCTCAGTGGGGCTCCTAGCAGTCTTGGGATTCAAACCATGACATTCTGATCGCAAGGAACACCGCCCAAACACTAGGCCACCACTTGCCCCCGTTCGCATGTGTTTTGTGTTTAAATAAGGCCTGAATTGGTTTATTAACAACAAAATTGACCACTCCTGCTCTCACAAAGATGACGCAAGTCAGCAGTTACATATGTTCGTTTTTCAGCCACACAACAAATCTGCTTGACCCCAATGTCCTTGTACTTGCAGAAATGCAGAACAACGTTCTTGAAAATGAGCATAAATATTTTACCACTAAGGATGTGTTAGTAATTCAAATTCAGAAACACAAACAGCTGTTAAACAGAGGCCTTGAACTTCACCATTAATTGAGTTGTTAAATTAGTACTGAGGTTTTTTTTAAAAGGCTTTCACTTTGTAAACTGTGGAGGATGGATGAAGTAGAGGATGGAGGGAAAACAGGCATGGCGGAAGCCAAAATAATTTGTATTACATTTCTGCCTGGTGGCAAATGACTCATTAGCTGAGACAGTGCACCAAAAACATGTCCTTCAGGGCGATGTAATGGTGAAGCTCTACTTCCTCAGAACAAATGATGATTACAAAATATTTGTGTAAATGAAAGCTGCAAGAAGAACTAAGAGAATAAGCACATGTTGGCTTTAGGCAGAGGGATGAGCTTGGGCTAACTAATCCCTATTAGTTATTACAGTCATGCTCGTAATTCTGGGTGGCTTTAGATTGGCTGGCACACAAAAAGACAACTGGCGAGTAGATCACATTGATTTAAGGAGACACGCCCACCTTCCTCCAACAAATGCACATAAATGTTCTACATTTTCTAAAGTGTTCTCTCCATTTGTTCCAGTTCACATACCTTCCCATTTCCAAAAATGCATTAAGATACCATGTTGCATAATAAAGCCCGCCAACTGTTGTTAACATTTGAAAATTAAATAAAGTATCTTTTAACATGGTCACTTTCCTTCATGATGACAGACAGAACTAGTCGCATGACACTCTCAAAGACGCCCAGTTACTACTCTCCCGGGCTTCACTGTTTCCAATGAAAATATAAAAGGGCGGAAACTTTCTGAATGTCTCTCATATAATAATGATCACCAACTATTATTGTTATTGCAGTTGTTATCGTTGTTGTAGGTTTACTTTTACTACTAATATTAATAGTAATAATAATAATAGTAGCATGCATTAATAGGTACTTGTAGTATTGCCCTTTTTTAAATTTATGTATATATTATGTATAATAATGACAACATCAGAATAAGTCCAGCCACTGACAGTGGACAAAGTGAGGCAAAAAGCACAGCCCCGTCCGGCAACACTTTGTGGCATTGACACAGCCCACGCAAAAGCCATCAGCCTGTGAAATGTGGCGGCTAATGCCTGAGCAATTCCGTCCGACACAATCTGTGAATAAATCTCAGTTGGGGGAGGAAAATAAATAAATAAAGGAAAATATTGCTCATCCACATAGCTGGCCCACATGCTCCCGCCATTACCACCAAAAGGACAGAACAGGCTGTTCGCTTGCTGCCATCCCCGCAGTGTGTGCCTGCCAGCACTATGGGATTGACCCCCATCCTATTTACAGAACTGTGTGGTTGGGGGGTGGGGGGTGGGGGGGTGCAGGTTGGGATGTGTATTTGACTAGCCGCCAGACTCCATCATCTTCATCTTTTAGGCCCTCGGTCCGAGCGAAAGATGAAAGAGTGTGGTCACTTTTCCTTCCAAGTGCGGTTTCACTTTTCATGTCAGAAAACATCCAAGTCCGATGGCAGGTTGAACCCAGATGACTTTCATGCTTTGTTGTTTAAGGCTTTGCCCAAACCACCTTCACCAGGGCTTCAAATAAAAGTGAGCAGTCCAGCTCCAAAAAGATTGTACACGTGGAGACCACTGGCAGAAGTTCTGGGATATCTTTTTTTTAGCTTTGATTTTAATTATTTACCGACCCACAGCCTACATGGCAGCATCTGCATAAGTATTCCATTTGCATTTGAGGCTAGTGCCTCTGCTTTTAATGGCAGACTGCCAGTGTATACATTAATGCCTGTACAAATCAAAACGACCCGGAGGTTGTCAGAATTAATCTCATCTACAGCTGATAACACTCAGGATGTCATGTGCCATGTTCTTCTGGTCATCCGAATCTGAACATGAAAGGAGTGCCCACTTCTCTTAAGAAGACTGAGGAAACTGCATTATCAGAGAGGACCGCCCATGGTCCAGTCAGAAACAAGTTGAGGAGCTTGAAATTCAGGTACAGCCTTGCGGAAACAACTCTAGAGATTACTGGAGTTCAATCAGCGCCCATATTGTTACAGCTGGAGTTACAAAGTTGAGTTCAGATCAGTTGTGTTTATATGGAATCAGATTTGTGCCAACATTTTGAAACGAAACTTTCCTAATATCAAACAAAATTAATTCAAAACTTTCCTAACATCAAACAAAATGTATACAAAATACATTCTCGCCTGTGAGACTTTCAATTTCGCTGCTGGTTGTTCAGATTCGCTGCTAGCTTTTCAGTCACGCCGCCCCCTTTTATGTCTTCGCTGCGTGAGGATTTGATTTCAGTTCTGGCACAAATCTCATGTGTGGGCGGGGCTTCACCTCGTTTGCCAGCAGGTTTTTGAGTGACAACCCCGTGCCCCGGAATTCAGCAGCAATAGCAGCGTCTTCCTAAAAGCCCGCGCATGCCCACATTTCGGGGGGAAGGAATTTGTTTGATATTAGGAGAATTTTGTTTCGAAATTTTGGTACTAATCTGATTCCATAAGTTTATACAACTGATATTGTCACTTTGCAGAATCCAGACTTAAGCCCAAAGTGAGAAGGTGACAAGAGGCGAGGAAAATCTCCCTAAAGATGGAGGAAGACATCTCGAGGGGAACGAGACCCGTCCTTCTCTGAGGACAGTGAGGGAGAATAAAAGATATGACACCATGGAGATAACCACCAGTAAAACCCCTTCGGGTGCTGAACAGTTGGCCTTCTATGAGTCAGTAGAGGTAGTTTTTGATGGAGTATGAGTGGTTTGAAAGCCTCTAGTCTACAAACAACAAGATTAGCAGTCTCTGCCCAAGATCTAAGCAGCAGTTGCCCTTGGATAGGAGAGGAGCTCTCAAGCAGTCCAAATAAACCAAACCAGTCTAGACCACAACAACAGCAGTCTCGGAAAGGGGATGGATGATTAGTGGTTCCCCTTGGAGAAGATCGACCAAAGGAAGGCATCAATAAATAAAAAGTTAGTTCTGTTTATGTTTAATGGGTATGTAATTAAACGGTAAAGAGTGCAAATAGAGACTCTCTATAGCAGCCTATCCAGAAAGGGCAGAGCTGGGCCTCCCCATTCCCCATCAAAAAACAAGAGTCAATGGGAAGAGTCTGAAGTTAATAAAGGCTTTAATTTTTTTCCTACTTCACTTGGATCACATTTCTTAGATTACCAATATTTTGAAGATGAAGCAAAGCTATTTTATTGAAGGTACCTACCTTTATGTGCACCGAAGGCCATATCTGAGTTTTTTTTACAGTTGACACATTACTAACTTAGGAACCAGCAATGTCAAGCATTAAATGGGACAGTTTGTTTCTGGCAGCATTTGAACATACTTCTATTTTTTGAGCAAGAGAAAGTCTTTAATATCCTTCAAACAGCCCTCAATATTATTTAATCTCCGTTTATCATCTGGGCTGGCTGGGATATAAAGTGTTGTGTCACCAACAAAGATACAAAGCTTTTGTCAACGAACAGTAAAAGATCGTTTACTGCCTTTACTCTGGCTGTTTCAGTGCTGTGATGAGGCCAGAATCCAGTTTGGATTTTTTCACTAATGTGAACTCTCTCTAAAATGCTCAATAAAATGGTCATTAGAAATAGGTCTGCATGGATCCAGATTTGGTTTCTTCATTAAAGGCTTAATATCTTGTAGTTTTAAGGCTTTTGGTATATAAGAGATTTCATTATTGCTAATGGTGGCCCAATTTTTACTGGCAAGGCTTCTTTAAGTAGGCCTGTAGGAACTCACTTGCAGGTGGAGGATTCCAAGGGATGCCAGCCTCCCTGCAGCAGTAGACATGGTGGCGTTAGACGTCGTTTTAAAAGTTCTTGTCCAATAGCTTTGATTTTATTGTGGAAAAAAATAAAAATAAATCATTAATATAGATTGCAGGTGTCTGAGGTTTCTTTACCTCCCTGATTCATAGTTAATGTAGCTCTGTATAGAAACCTATGGTCATTTTTTCTATGATTCTATGACCTATGGTTATTTTTTCTATGATTTTCTATGATTCAATGATGCTGCAATAGACTCTAAGTGAGTTCTCAAAGTTTTCAGTTATTTATCTGCTGGACCAGATGGTGAGCCAACAGGGGCCGATAAATCTGGGAGGTTTTCAATAAAGCCAAGACTTGTGGGGGGTGTTATTTTATGACTAATAAGAAAGCAGGGGGTGTATTTACATTACGGATAAGAAGCTCATATGTAATGAGGCAGTGATATGAGATGACTGTAGTCTGTGGAAGAATACTGATGTTATCCTCATTAACACAGAGAATCAGGACTATATCAAAAGAGTGGGACTGCAGCAGTAAGTAGACCCTGTTACACATTATCTAGAACTGAAGCAAATGCATTGCAGGGTGTGCTGTTCTAGAGGAATATACTCGCTTAACATCTTCCAACAAACTCCAACAAATGCACATTTAAATTATTGTGATTACTGAGAATTTTCTTCATTCACACCAGTTTAATTTAGCTTGCCATTTTGTATCTGTTTTACAGTGCAGGAGCATGCTAGATAAAACTGCTCATGGTCCAGTCAGAAACAAGTTGAGAAGCATGAAGTTCAAGTAATCCCTTGCGGAAACAAATGTGGAGGTTACTGGAGGTGAATTTCTTCCGAGATAGTTATACCAATTGTATATGCTGGTTGTTCATGTCTGTCAAGAGAAACACATACAAAGAACGGGGATGAGCAGATCAAGAGGCATTCATACAGAATGGTGTGCCAACATAACTCCATATATTTCCAGTGCATTACATCAGTGCTATTAACCAGCAGCCTGTGAAGGAAATGTATTTTGTTTCGACACCTGCTTGCTAAACATTTTTCTAGACTCTGCTGGTGTGCCTCATACAGGAAATAAAAGAATAGGAGATTAATAACTGTCATTTTCAATCTGGCATAGTGCAGAATTTTATAGTGTACAGGATTTTTTTTTTTTGTAAAGCTCCAGCCAGGTGTGGATGGCTACACGGTCAGATGTCAATACGTATTGCCTTCGGTTCTGTGTCCGTGTTGAGTCCTTTTCTCTACAGAGCGCTCAATCCGAGCCAGCCAGACAGCGAGGCGCTTCTCTCAATGGCTCCCATTGTTTGAGAGAAAACAGGTGTGCAAATAGCTTTGGCATGGCATTATGCAGCTGTTGCAGAGGAGTACATGTGCTCCATTCCACTAAGAGAGAGATTATTCAAATTGCATAAAATAACACAGAGGATGAGATCTGCTCTGACAAAACAGAAATGCTGGATTTGGGCAACACGTTTTTGGTTCTTTCAGGTCGCTCCACTATCGCACGGCATCAGCGCTGATCCAGGAGGGCCATGGCCAACAGGAGGCAGCTTCCAAAGATACGAAGCCTGGCACAACCGACGTCCTGCTTTACCAAGTACCCCAGCACGTTTTGCAGAGAGCCCTCCTGCAGAGAAATCCAGGTGTCTGATAATCACAGGCGTCTAATGGGGGAGCATTAGCATTTATGACACCTTATGTTGCCAAGGTACACCTCTCAGAGAACAAGAAGGTGAAAAGTCGTTGCAAGAGATTGTTCTTTCTTCCACTATATCCTCAGGCCTAATGTATTAAAATCCGGCAAAAGTCAGTGATACAGTGGTGACACAAGCACCCACAGCATTCGAGAAGTACTTCTACAAACAGATTCTCAGAAACCTTGGGAGAGTAAGCAGAGGTTAACAGAGGACGGCAATATGATGGATTGGAACAGAAATGCTGGCTAATAAACTCTTGGCTCTGATCCCCCCCCTCTCTGCGAAGGAAAACTACAGGGACTGCTGCCCTCTGCTTTCTTTGCTTTTTACTACCATAAAGTGCCACACCGGGGTCATTTAACTTTCATTAATGTGGCCCGCTGACAGCTGATCCAGCATGTCCCCCTGTCTTCCTGTTCCCATCCAGACAAGCACTGAAGGATGGCAGGTACACGGCATGGAGCATGTGCTGCTATATTGGTGGCAACTGTACTGGTCCAGCATTCCCAGCATGGCTGCTCCTTGGGACACAGAGCATGTGGTCTGCACAGCTGCTTTAATGAGGTGATTAAAGCCAGATCGGGTGGGAGAGTCACTGAGGAGACCAGAGCCCCTCCCTTGCCATATACCTGGCACACTCCACCAAGTCCAAGAGTGAGAAAATATATTGGAAATGGAATCCAGTGGCATTCAGATTCAGCATTGCATCCATTCTCACTTCATCTCATAACAACTGTACAGGCAGGGTAACTCGTAGGGCTTTCATGTGCGCGCAGTCCCCACTGCAGCTCTAGTTTGTATTCACTGATGCACTCAAAGGGTTTGAGCACACACCTTAGGCCCCTTCATTTGACTCCTTCGTTCGTCCTCATTAGTGAGTGCTGGCGAAGGAGTTTCTGAGCAAATGAGGGTTTCATTCTACTTTATCTAGTGGTGATCTGAAAAGAAGTACGACTACAGGGATTCTTGGAAGAAAATATCGAAATAACATTAAAGGGAGGTTTAATAAATTAATGAATTTATATAGAAAGAAACTTCAAACCAGAATTCTTCCCCATTAAGTACTAATATGAATACACTATAAAGTAAGGGAACAGTCACTGTATGTAATCTAAGTTTTTCTCCTAATGTTCTGGATAACAGCATCTGCGACTGATGTAGTGTGGAAGTTAATATTTTAGTAGGGAATACAAATACCCGTACCAGTAGCAGGCTGGTATTGTATTCCTCCTAGGCAGGTAGACTACAGCAACACTGATCTACTTCTATAAGGACTTAGACCAATTTTACACCTGATTACACCTGATGTATTAGTTAAAATGAGGTTTTAACAAATAAAAATAGTCTTAAACCGGTGTTTGTTCTCCCACATGCTCAGCGTTTGCTGCTCTTTCTCTTGGCGCGCCGCTGCTCGGCCACTCTCTGGTCCCCCTCCCTCTCTGTGTTTTTCGCCACCCACTTCTGGGCAGAGACAATCATGAAAGTTCTCCTGGGTTCAACTATCTTGTGTTTTTTTTCATTTGTTTATAAGACCTAAAATAAAAGAAATGTGTTTATTTTTGTTCTTTGTGGTCAATTCCGTGTGACGCCATTTTTAAAACCCTGGTTGTGTTTAGTATTATTATTTCACATATTATAATTACAACACCTTTGGTTCTAAATGACATAGCAACATCAAACAAATCTCAACACGACGTCTGGCACATCGAGCATCAACACAAACCAGGGGAACAGCAAGATGACAATCTACCATTGGTTGAGCTGGTGGCATGTATCCATGGCTCTCGTATTCTAAGGGTTAACACAGATACAAACCCTCCAGCTCTAAAGGCCGGCGTCAGATTCAATTCATCCCCTGATGTGAGTTTAATTTGAATTCCACATCTCATGTTGGAGGAGCCAGTTATCTTAAATAAAGCCCCAGTTTTGGTCTTGGTCTTTTGGTAATCTTTTATCTTGGTCTTTTGATCTATTGCTAAGCTTGCATCATTGCCCTGCTTACTAGCTGCATGACATGACCAGGTTTAAATGGGTTCTAATTCACCCTGGATCAGAGCTCCTGCCAAATGCATGTAAAGTACATGCTTAATGTGATGGGACTCAACAATAGAGGAGCCCTGTGAGAGTCTCAAGGTCAGGTTCTCTAAAACATGGTTGTACATTCTCATTCATTAGCTGAATCATGGCTGTTTCCGGAGGGAAATGTCTTCAGGCTGGCATTAGGCATCTTTGCTTTACACAGTAAAACAGGGGTTGAAATCCAGCTTCCCTTACGTCAAGTCAGTATGGTGAAGTGTAAAAGGACAGCTTCTGCTTTAGGCCTATCAAGAAAAATGTTTTGTATTGTAGTCATGTCATTCCGGATGAGCCTATGGCAAACTAACCCAGAAGTGAACCCAGTTTGCTGTTTGTATTTGCAGTGTGGAGTTCACTTATACGTTCCACATTAAAATGTGTCTTTGCACATGATTACAAGAAGTGGATGATGATTATGCATCGCAAAGTTAGATCATGAAAGGCATGTGTGGCCTTACTTTAGCAAAAAAAAAATTCTCTTGCTCTCTAATTTAATCCAGTTCTGGAGCACATATTCACATCAAAGTGCACCTTGTACAGTAGAGCCATGGAAACCTTAGCTAACTTCAAAGGCAACAGTATTTATTTATTTGTCATGCTTTATCATTTGTTTATGCATTCGGTTTTTTTTTACCGTGCAGTTCTCAGCTTGGGGAAAATTCAGAAGTAATCCCTGGTCCAGCATGATGGTAGGCACAGACAAAGACCTTGCTTGGATACAACAAGACGTATGTGTATCATTACACACGATGCAGGGAGACTCCCAGTAAAATACATTCAGTGTAACGCATGCTGTACAAAGCCAGTTAAAGTTTATGCGGTAAGCTACATTGCACCCACTCAGCTTCAGCCTAGGGTGTAAATTCGGGTAGAAATTGGCCTTGGTTGATTATCTAATTACAATTTCAGTGCCATAATGGGAAAAAAAACTACTTCAGATCACGAGGAGCAAGCCTGCGTTTTTTCCTAAGGGTGTTATGATAAGGCTAAGGGCGCCCTCTGTTGCTCATACTTGCAGGTACACAATCACTTCTTTTGCTTTCGGATCCTTTCCTGGGAGGCTATGCACACTGTGCGTTATTTTCTGCAATTATTTTACAAATCTCAGTGAAGGAGATGATATGTTTATGTAGATATTTAGAGATATTTAGTATCAATTATTGTATGAAGCGTTAATTCAATATTTTTGGCTCAAAATGATACACAGATGTAGTTGAATCTTAGTCAGTATTTCCAAGCTCTAGTCCTGTTGTCCACCTACATTGACCACCAGGTAAACAACAGCTAAAGATCAAGTATATCCCAGGAAGTGAATGAGGTATGCAGCAAAATGTGAAACAGTGTGAATGGATTGCCAAATTGTCTGAAATGGTCTTGGGCTTGAAAAAAATTAATTTACCTTTCATACGCAAGTCTTCGTACTCGCACACATCATCACAAAAACAGGTCCCATTTTCATTTAAGACACAAATCTGGGATCGGTTTATTTTTTCATTTACAACTTCGTTAGTGGTGTTCGATCAGTGTTCTTCCTAAACTGCCTCTTTTATAGCGTTTTTTCTCCAAAGAAACCTTCCCGACGCCTTTCTGCTTCAGAGTTTACAGCACCGGAGGTGTGAACCACTGGTCCAGGTCACAGTGAGGTGAAAACATGAGAGGCTAAATGAACACTGTCTGAGAAGATACAGAGGCAAAACAATCACCTGGTATTGATGTGGGCTTTTGGATTAAGCTTTTGTCCTCATTTGTAACAGTGAAAATTCTGTGAAATTCTGAACAATGGACTATTGATTTAACGTCACATGCATGCTTGCTCCACGTTGCCGATAAAAGACAGTGCGGGACGCAGCTTTCAAACAAGGGAGGGACGACGAAGCCTCAGGTCCAGCGCAAATCACCTACAGACCTGCCTGGGTGCTTCTTCCTCTCTCCTAAACAACATACCTTTTTGACAGTATATTCAGGCTTCTTTTTGAACTGGCCCTGTGTTTTTTTCTTCTTCAGCATAATGCCTTATCTTGCTTTTCCTCAGAAAGAGCTGACACACTCTGACTCCCTGCCAGGAGGAAACTTGGGCTGTGGAGCCCTGACCCGCTCTTTCTGCACAATCTACTTGTCAGAGTGGCTGTCACTCTGTATCATCAATTTAAAGCCAGACTTCTTCTTCGCCAAGGCTCGGGCTCTGTGTAGACCCCACCCCCCGCCCCCCCGCCCCACCCGTGCAATGGAGAGTACAGCTCCATTTGCCTCAGGGCGAGTGAGCGAAGTAGTATCGGCTGCACCTCAACTCTTCATTGACTGATAAAAGTAATTAGCCGGCTTGTGGAATGGTCTCAGCTTTATTCTCCTCATTTAATCACCAGCTAATTAAAATGTTGCCAAGATAGCCGACTCACACGGCAGCACACTGGAGAAAAGAGTTGTGTTTCAAGGGTTGGGGTGTTTAAAAGAGACTAGATTAAAGCGGGAGGTTTTTGAAAAGTAAGCAAGTGTCAGTGTCAGCGTGTTATCAGTCGACTGGGTTTCTCGTTTATCTCATCAATTTGTGTTCTCTTTTATGTCAACAGAAAATGTCATGGCTTTTTATTTGTTAATGTTTGTACGTTTGGCTTTTTATCTAGGAATCACTGCCATCGCCTACTCTTCTTTATAATGAGCTGGGTGATGGGAACACGGATAAAATAAAGGGAAAAGAACAATATTGGCAATGTGTCTATTTATCTATCTATATTTATGAGATGCTGGGCACATTAATGCATTATTATCAAATTTACCAGATGCTTTTATGCAAAGCAATTTCCATTCCTTCACTGGAGGGGGCAGTCTCCTTGGAGCCACTTTGGATTGATGGAATCCAGAGAGTTGGCCGGCTGATTAAAACCCATGACCTCTTGATCCAGAGGCAAGTATCCTACCCTCTAGGTCGCCACCACTTAATGCTGCTGATAATTTTATTGTATGTTATTTTTTATCCTTTATTTTGAAAGCTTGTTGCTTTTTTGGGCTTGTGGCTGCTAGGATCATGCATCTCTACATCTCGGCTGGTTTCCGCAGGGGTCAGGCGTCCCATTACTATTTTCCATATTATACAGACAAAAGTAATGGGATTTCTGACTATTACACCAATAGGGACTTTAATGACACTGCAGTCAGATAAATATACTTTCATATGGATTTGGTCCTTCTTTTACATCCATCAATCAGTTAAAACACTCAAGCCACTGACCTGTCGAGAGGTGGAATGTTAGAGAGTGAGTGAACAGTCAGTGGTCTGACCAAAAGTGGACCAATGACAGGGTCACAGATACCCAAGGGTCTCTGATGTAAGGAGAGAATACTATTACACCAAAAGTGACTATTACACTGCATTCATATACACATTTTCAAATGGATTTGGTCCCTCTTTGCAGTTGCTCTGGACTCTGAGGGGAACTTGTGTTTCTGTAATAAACTAGA
>JBBMFX010000128.1:7307292-7323266 GCA_037832545.1 Rhabdalestes septentrionalis
CCTTCCTCCCTCTCCCCCAGCAGCTCTTATGGGATTCTCAGGTTGCGAGCATCATCATCAGATAGCAGGGAAGTGGGATAGAGTAACAGACAGCACACACAACCTTCACCCCAGGGGGAGGTCAAAGGCCTGGATAGGCTTTTCAGCAAAGTGGCACGAATGACAGTCATGCTTGTATGCCTTAACTGAGGCTTGATTAATTAGGGTCAGGTCTGGAATGAACATCAGCAGATGGGAGAAAGAAGATTATTCAAACAGGGTGGGCGGGTGAAATTAGGACTGAGTGAAAAAAGAAGCAAATTTGAGAAAAATGTGGATTTGACTATAAACAGACTGGTAGTGATTCCTCCTGTTCCCTGAATTTGCCGGGTTATCTGGACGACGCCATGGGACACACGCAGACGACAGAGGGCACAAATGGAGCCTGAGGGCTGGAGTTGTCTTCAGAGTGCTCTGTGGTCCCCTGTGCCCCGAGCCCATTTATTCTTATGCGAAGAGCCTTTTATCACATGATTACTCAATGTGAAGAAGGGCGCATGTCATTAGCGAGCCACAAGGCTGTGGCTCTCCAAGGAGACCTGTTGTGGCAGTTTGTCTTTGCCTGCCCCGGATCAAGGGTTTTGATTCAAATCATATTTTAGGGAGTTTTCAATTATTTTTAATTTCATGTGATGCATTGTTGGGAGTGGGACTCGCATGTACAAGAAATATGGTGCATGATGCAAATGGTGAAGAATTCCACCATTAGAGAAATAATGTATGTAAATTACATGTAAATATATATATATATATATATATATAGAGAGAGAGAGAGAGAGAGAGAGAGAGAGAGAGAGAGAGAGAGAGAGAAAGAGAGAGAAAGAGAGAGAAAGAGAGAGAGAGAAATAGATATATATGAATAGTGCTTAATGGTGACAATACTCAATTGAAAGATTGAAAGAGAGAGGATTATATTTTGAACTAAGTTGCGAATGAAGACGATTCACTGCGCGGTGCCGGGAACTGTGATTTGCATTGGAACCGGATTGTGAATTACAAACATTTGTCAGTTTGTCTTGGCCATATCTTCGATTAAAAAGCTTTGTCCAGAGTCTCATCTCAGAAGTCCTTCTGTGTGTGTGTGTGTGTGTGTATGTGGGTGTGAGTGTGTGTACGGAGACGGAAGCACAGAACTGATTGCCGTCCAGATGTCCATTAGCTTAATTGAATGTAGGAACGGCAGACTGGTGGAGAACTTCTGGAAAGAGACAGGCAGGGCCGGAGCGGGGGCGGGGGCGGGGGCGGGGGCGGGGGCGGGGAGCAGCTGAATGACTGAGCTTTATCTCCGTTCTAGGTGGTACCAAGATTGCCGTCTTCCTGCCCATGCGTTAACGTCCTCTCTCCCTATAAAATCTGCATGTCATTCCGCTGCCCTGCGCCCTCCCAGCTCTTAAAACATATCTAACCCGCCTCGTGGTCACATTTATGCCTGTACGGGCATGACGGTCACATGTTACAAGGGAGGCTCAGCCATCCTGGCTCATGGTGATAGGAGGCTTCATCCCATTGTCATTCAGGATGACAGGGGTATTTTTATATGGGGTGATGATGTTCCTCTGCTGTTTGCACCCTGGAGACACTGGGCCCCGAGACCTGATCCACCACTGACCAGTCTGGACCACAGAAGGAATGACATATTTAAAGTATTTGCAGGTACAGTTCATCAGGGCCTGCATTTACAAAGCTTTTCATATCAGGAGGGTTGACGTAGGGTCAGATTCCTCTTCTGTGTACTTTAAGTTAACTGACAGGAGCAGATATTTGATCAGCACCAGTGTAACAAAGTGGGGTTTTAACTAACAGAATGTAAACCACATTAAATTAGAACTAAAAATTCATTTGAGCTAATATTGCAAGCCAGTAATTTTGCTTTCTTTGGATACAGGGCCATATATTTTGGACTTTTTGTTGTAATTAAATTGTATGGGATTTTATTTCTTTTATTAATGTTCATTTCTTATTTGCCAGCTCATTTGGTGTGATGGTCTTTTACGGTTACAGAATAAATCCTATTTTAATTAGGGATGCACAGGAATTGTGAGCTGATCTTCTTGGTTTAGCATTTAGCATACGCTTGTTCACATTATAGAACATTCATTTAGGGACACGTATACATCCATCTTTAGGACAAAAAAACTGTGAGTTTGAGGAACTGTTTCATTCCAAACACCTATCCAATTTCAATATTTTTTTTTTGACAATACCGATAGAAATTCAATATCGTGCAGCCTTTTAATACTAAAGTACTTTTCAACTCAAGTGCATATTTTCCTTAATATGCATGGCTGTTATCTTAATTAGATGAGACTTCGCACTGCTCTACTGTTTTCATCGTATTTTTGCAATTACTGTCCTTCATTATCTTTCTGATTAATAACCAAATTCACAGTGGAAGTCGAGGTTGAAACAAATAAAATAACCGGCGGAATACACCATTTTAATTAAATGGGTATAAAAATATAAGATTGTGCGTCTCCTGTGACCATCTGGCATATCCAGCCATTGTCTGCTGAAACGAAAGCAAACACACGCTGATATTAATACAAGGCTAGTGCGTTTGTTTGCTTTGGGCCCGTAGAGTGTGTGATTATGAGCGCGATGACATTACGAGCAAATGCGCTGAAGAATGCATACATGCAAAAGAAAGGAGGTCACTGTTTGGTGCTTAAAAAAGAACAGAAAGAAATACAGCCCGTTGTTATTCTGGCACGCTCCTCCACTGCTGCAACAAAGCCTCTATTGAATGGTCAAAGTGTTTAAACAGGGAAAGGATGAACAGTACCACGAGGAATCATCTTTAATAGACATTATTGAATTACGTGGTGTCTTTTCTACATTGCTGACCTCTGTCTCGCCCCAGACACCCATGAGGCATCGTATCGGAGGACTGCGCTGGGCGGGAAACCTCACACTACATCCACCGCAGTGCTGGCGTTGATGGGAGCGAGATGCTTAAAGAGAAGGATGGAAATCAATAACTGTTGTGGGGGTTAATGGGCAGATGTATGTAGCGAGGGGGGCTGTCTGGACAGCTGGGGTGCAGCCTTCCAGCTCAGACCCATTTCTCAGAGAGAGAGAGAGAGAGAGAGAGAGAGAGAGAGAGAAAGAAAGAGAGAGAGAGAGAGAGCGAGAGAGCCAGGATGGAAGAACGTGCTTGCCAGCCTCCACCAGCGCTGGGCGGTCATTCAGTCCAGGAGCTTCTGTGGCGATAACACAAGTTCTCCATTTTAGCTTAGACTCGTACTGAGGACTGTAAGCAGAGACACGGAAGTTACAAATGATTCCCAGCATTAGGCTCTTGGGTTTTATATGTGGAGCCTTCATGCAGCATGTAAATATGGGCCCCATTTACAATAAGACTACCCTTATAAAGGGTTTATAATTGATTCATAATCAGGTTGTTCATTAACAATCATTAACAAGCAGTTATAAACAAGTTATAACAGCTAATGCAGGTTCACTGTTTGGCGAGATAGCCGATCTTGGTGATGCTGAGCTTAAATTATGTCTGTTAACATGCTAGTATCATTAAAACACCAGATCTCACCAAGTCGTGAGCCTACATTAATGTGTGAGAACTGTAAGGACTTATAACTGCTTATTAAGGATTTATAAACTGACTACCACCTAACAAAAAACCCAGTTTTAACTAGATGCATTTCTGCAAGAAAATGTGAATTGTGATTGGCTGGTTGTATGGAGACACTCAAATTTTGTTTGTATGTAAAAATTTCCTTAAAACTGTAGATTTGAATTTTTTTTTTAATGTTTAATACTCAGCTCCTGATCAACGAGCACTGCACTAGATATTCATAGATTTTTTTGACAATGGAAAATTCAGCTGTACAAAGAAGAAAATAATTGTAAAAAAAACTATTGCTGACTCAATCACAAATAATTTTAAAACCCTTATTTGAAATATTGTAAATTGGCTCCTAAGTATGCACTAGGGCGTAATGAATGCAGGCCGACATCAAGTCAGGGCACAAGTTTGACTGACAGACTTCACATTTGCTTACTTCATTATCGCTGGTAATTGGTGACAAAATCATTGCGGATCACGTTGGCGCCGAAATCCTTCAGCGGACTGTTAGTGAGATGACACGGCGCGGGCCGAGCCGCGGCACCATTCTTCCGCGTGGACGATGGGAGACATTTACTAATGAGGCCAAGCCTTTCAGCCTGTCAGGCTACTCCATCACACACACACACACACACACACACACACACACACACATGCTCAAATGCTCACAAAGAAGTGCACACATGCTCACAAGTGCGTGGTGACTGGAAAAAGCAGTAAATCACAATTAAGATGACATGGCTTAACAAGCCACGCAAGCAGCCTCACTGTTACTACTATAAACCCATAGAATTTCCATGGCACAACTAATAATTAGATCATTTGTATTACTGCAGGGTAATTGGTGGCCGCGGATTGTAGCTGGTCTCTAAGAGCCAAGGGTTGATGTGTGCAGAAGATTATTAATTAAAATTTCAGTATGCGTTTTTGGCAGAGATACTATTATATTTAGTGAAAAATAAATAAATAAACTGAGGCACCTTGTCTTGACTAAAGCTACTCCTCTAGTTTATGACTCAGGAGAGAGTCATGCAAAGCTGTAGGATAAGCCTTCACCTCGTAAAATAATTTCCATGAACGATGCTCCCCCACTCCCCCTTTTAGGAGAATTGGATTATCTGGTGTGATTGATTTCCAGGGCATTGTGCAGTGCCTTCATTTAGAATGTAAATAAATCAGAAGGGCACCTTCACTTAATTAGCTTCAATTCAGAACCGCCAGGCCACAAACATGCAAAGGGCTGTCTGTGAACAACCAGCTCACATCTGAGGCCTAAGATGTAGTGTGTGTTTGCATACACATTCTTGGAAGCACACTTCAAAACATGACACGGTGAATACAGGAGTAGAACTGAGGTGTAAATACCACAGAGCAACTGAGGAACTTTTTTCCCATCTGTAGTTAGTATTATGTTACGCAGGTGGTAATTAGGGCTGGGATTACTGGGGATTAAACCGAAGTAGAAATTTTATGTACTAGTTCAGAGTCGAAAAACTCCAGTCAAGAGCATTGGGGCAGGTCTGGAGTGGGACTGTGGATGCTCCACCTCCAATTTAGCCGCGAATATTTTTATTAAACATAAAAATGTTGTCATAAAGGGAATGTAGGCTAATTAATTGAGCATTACTAGCGACATGGTTTTTGCTGAAGCTCTGCAGCGCTGGTGTGTACCAAGGGAAGTTCTATCACATTGTGGCATGTATGGAAACCAATCTAAATATACTGGGGTGACTGTAAAATACCCATGGAACCCATTACCAAAAACTTTAAATACTTGAAAACTCAAACTTTATCACTAATTTTGTATCAGTGTAACAGTAATTTAAAACTGTATATCACTATTTAAAGTCTTACTGGTTATCCTAGCGCTAATATTATTTGGTCCACATAAACCAACCAAGCTGAATGAACCCAGTTTACCCAGAGAGGCATCGATGGTCATATCCATTAATTTAACTGAAAAAGCTTGTCTGACAGAGGATGACCTGTGCTTTCCCTATTTGAAGGAGAAAGGCCTGTTTGTATGGTACAATTAGCTGGTACGGAATATCCCGCTTAGAAATCTACACTTCAGGGTAATTGCAGACTTCAAATGACCTTTGACATCAATCATTTATGATTCAAGCAATTCAATCCAATAATTAACACTACAAACCGATGTTTAGAATAGACCGGCCTGGGGGGTACATAAGCCTAGGTACTGGATACAATAGCACTGGAGATAAACAGAAGGATGAAAATGGGTAGAAGTTTCAGTCCACTAATTATATCCTTTGTTTTAAAGTGGCAATCATTTTTAATATTATAGACAATTAACCTCTGATGGAACCTGTATGTTCCTATTTATTTGCCAGGCCCTTTGGTTTTAATTATGTCCATGGCTGTCTTGGAAGAGTGTAAAAGGCAGAGGTCACAGAGCTTACAGAGGGTCTGAAAGACTGGAGCAAGAAGCATTTGCTCCCTGTAGACCTCATTAGGTCTTGAGGGGAAGTTGAGAGTGTCTGACCGCTGTACTTCATAGGAGAGCAGCATTTGCTTTTAACTACAGTGTCCATACCTTCAAAGTATTTGTTGAAAGTTTGTGGCTCAGTTTCCACGGCAAAAAAAATGTGCTGGAATTGTTTTTAACGACTTAAGATCTTCAGTGGTGGCTAAAAAGCTGTGACCACTAGTGGACACCTTTTTGTTATGAATGATCAATTGTAAAATAATATAAAATATAATGACAAACTTTGCATTCATTTATAAATATAACAGAGTGAAAAGTAAAATCTTGAAATGCTCAGTGTCTCAAAATTGCCTCAATTGAATACGTGGCCCAGAAATATGTAGTATCTTATTTCTTTACTTAGATCATCTGAACTTTACTTGAAATTGTTCTAAATTCTGAATTTCTACCACTGTGGACTGAACAACTTTTTATTTTAGAAAAACACATAGATAGAATTGTTCCATTAAGACTTAGGCTCAGAAGTAAATTTCTCATATTTTTCCTGGTAAAACAAAAAACAGATGTCATATTATTTCTCTCATTGTTGCCCCATGTGCTGAGAAGAAAAGAAGCTTTTTGAACCGAGAACGCTTAAGGTCCTGATAGTGAAGTGAAGCATCCGATGGGGTCTATTTATAGCCTCGCCAGATGATGAAAGCTTGACGAATCAAAAGCAGGAAATAAGTGGGCTTTTTTCAGAAACATGTAGCAATCTAAAAAAAACCTTCAGCACATCAGTGACAGGCAATCAAGTCTGATCTGATTCGTGGATAAAACGTGGCTTTAATCTGCACCTGAGAAACTGATTATCAAGCTCGGAGTGAAACAGCCATTCTTACGAGCCGTCTCAAATTCCAGCACCTTACTAAATGCCAGATTTGCCTGTGTTGTTGAACGGGTTTTGTACTTCAGAATGACGAAACTTTTGGTGCAACATAATGAAGGACCTCCAGGACATTGTGTGGTGAGAACTAATGGGAACAAGGAGCAGGGATTTGAACTAGCATGATGTTGCACCCCAGTAACAAGGCATGCTTTTAAAAAAAGCTTGTTGTCTCCTGCCGGCTCCACGGGCTTGTCTGAAGTGCCCCGCCGGTACCAAAGTACCCCCCTCTTACCCCCACTGGGTTCCAGCTGTCCGGCCTGGAACAGCTGAGGAGCTTCCCTGGGATCAGAGGCATACGCCTAGGCTTCTCTGCTTGCGCAGCTGACAAAACCCTGCCACGACGCTATGCTCCCAACCCCCTACCCCAGCACACCCCAGCCTTACTTCTTTTGCTCCAGGGCCGCAGTGCCAGAATCCACTGCAGTGCTGAGGGTGTGGGTGGCACGCTCTGTTGTTTTAGCAGCACGCTCCACTAGTCCCAGGCGTCAAGTCCCTAAACCAAGCGTGTCCGAGACACATATCTGTCACCGGAGAGCTCCGTCCCTCCGAGGCTCACATGTCTCAAACCCCTCCTTTCAGAAAGCCAGAAGACGGAATAATGAAAGCCCCTAAAACCGAAGCTCCCTTACATTCAAATGGGAGAAGCATTGCGGCTGAATTATATTATGTATTTGGGTCAGTTTGTGTCAGGCCGGCCCGACTTTGCGCGTCAAGAGTTGGATTTTTCCCACTAATCTCTGTGTAAAGCGG
Source organism: Rhabdalestes septentrionalis (assembly GCA_037832545.1). Classification (NCBI taxonomy): domain Eukaryota; kingdom Metazoa; phylum Chordata; class Actinopteri; order Characiformes; family Alestidae; genus Rhabdalestes; species Rhabdalestes septentrionalis. The sequence continues at coordinate 7,315,042 of JBBMFX010000128.1, forward strand.
GAAACAAGAAACGGAATCTTTCAGGGGAGATTTTGGGGGGGAAAAAAGCCCAATTAATCTTCATGTTTGTTCCACTTAAACACCACTTTATGTAAGAGCGCTCTGACCCAAGGAGACTCTAGTGGGGCACCTAAAGAAATGTACAACAAGAACCCCCCACCAACCTCTTATCAGCTCATCAGCATGGAAGCAGGAGAACCCGACACAACCAATAAGTCTCCTGCCAGGCCCTCCAAGTTCTGGCTTATTCCCTTTCCCTTTTTTCAATCTCCACTTTATTTACACTTCCATCACCTGCGTCTTCGGGCCACGCCAGATCTAGGGTCACAAAACGAGAAAACAAGACGAGGTTTTTCTTCCCCCCCTTCCTTTCTCTACCTCCAGCCAATATTCTGCTCTTGGTGACCTTCTGGGTGGTTGAGGTGGAGGAAGCCGACGAGGCAGTGGCTGAGAGGGACTGAGCGAGGAAAAATAATACCTTGGAGAAGAAGAGTGGAAATGGGAGCTTCCTGCTGGCCACGCCAGAATCACTGCCAGGGTCCAGGAAGGATAATAACTGCACTGTCTTTGTGGAGCATCTAATTAAATTTAAAATAAGGCTGAAAACTGTTCCAGGTTATTGCTTCTACTCATTAAATACCTGCTCATCCCTCGTACTCTCAGTCTGACTTGATGGCAGACAAATTTAATTCAGCACTTACCCTCAGCTGGAGCTTTTCTCACCAAATGAGAAAAAAATGGAGACATGATTTGGACCAACTTGAGCAGAACCACTGGGACGTTGAGACGTTGTGTTGGAGGGGCTGGACTGACAACTCAAAATGGAGACACTAAAAGACTGAATGCCGATAGTGAGGCTATATTTTAAAGCCATAAAATGTCTCTGACACTTAGAAGCTGCAGTTATCACCAACCTTAACAGCATTAGCATAATGCACATTCATGTACAGCAAAGTGTACATTTAGTGTAGATTCAAATCATTTTTGCCATTGTTTCTGAACTAGACTGTTGATATGGAAAATACGATGTCATTTGAATGGGAATGTAACTACGTATAACGGCATACATATGTAATTATGCTGTTAAATTTAAATACTATGCAAAGTAACATCTACACATGTCTAGGAGTTAATAAATAAAAGAAAGAGGGGAAATAACATTAGAATGGATTCATGGAGTGCTACAGTGAAAGCGTGAACACATTTGCTAATTACCCCGCTAACAAAGCTGGGCATTCATTTTAGGCTCCAAACAATGGGGATTAAAAATGGAGAGGCTTGGAGCAGACACACCACACCTTTACCTCATATCCCCCTGCCCTCTTTAATCCGGCCCCAAGCTGATTGAGTCATGCTTAGCGTAGGGTCACGGGTGACTCTGTACTTCTTAAGCCTGAAGTCTGAATGCTAATTTTGGTGGCAGCTCTAGCTACAAAGAGGTCCTGTGCTAGCTGTTTTTCTTTCTTCGGAGATCTGTTCCACAGACAGTGAAAGGACATTCAGACATGTGCAGTCACGACATTTCAATGCAGTTTGATGTTTTAGAAAATGTACAGATACAGAAATGGGAGATTTGAAGAGGAATTCCAGTCAAGGAAAGCATGGACACCGAGAATCAATATCCTTGAAACATGACATGGACAAATCGGCGTCCTCCAAACTACATTAGCATGGTATCATATCAGTTCCAGCCTGTCCTCCATGCCCTGATGGCAGCCTGTGGTATCAGAGAGGCATTCTCAAATGCTGCCATTCAAATGCTCTGTGGTGCCAGGCATTTGAATAATGCTCCTCGGTACAAACAGTGACTCAGATGGAGTGCGATTGGAGGTCACAGGCTATTTTTTAAGAGGGTTTTTTTGTTTCTGCTTGCTTTCCTTTTTTATTAAATGATTAAAGCAAGGATCTAGCTCGACAGGATGGACCCTCGCTGCAAGATTTATGTGGGCACTCTACCAGGGCCTGCTGAGTTATGCCAGAATCTGTCAGCTTTGCACAACCTGATTTGTTCACCGTCAAAGCTATTGATTTTTCTTCCCATCTGATTTGCGCCGCTGATTAGCAGAGTTGCTAAAACAGTGGGGGGGATATTTTGTGTTCTTTGAACAGCATGTTTCAACCCTTCAATTCCAGAGATTCGAGAGTGCGTACCACACGATTTCCCTTGACATCCCAACCAAGAGGGGGAATTTTGTAAAACGCCTCAGCTGAGAACATTTGCCTAGCACTCAAATCCATTTTGTCCTTCCAACTGCTTATTTGTTTGTGCATGAGAGTGTGTCTGTGTGTGATTGTGCCCATATCTTGGCACCGGATGTCCTGCATGGTTTTCCACATGTGGCGCCCTGTTGTGAGCTGCGCAAAGCACTATACGGCAGGCGCCAGTGCACCAGGCTGCAATCACTGTCCAGTAACCCGGCCCCCCACCATCCCCCCATCCCTCCCTTCTCTCCGTAGCTTCCAGGCCCCCTTATAAATCTCCGCTGGACATGAGGCCCTCGAGCAGCCAAGGTCACTTGGTGCTGTTTTGGCTGTCAATCATACCCCACAGCTCCTTTCAATCGGTGATGTTTCCTTCCACCCGCCCGCATTGTGCACTCAGCTCTTTTCGGAGGCACGGGAGAGGGAAAGAGGGGGGGGTCGAGTAAATATTACCACAGCAACAAAAAAGCCCTCAGAAGTCGGCCCCCAATTCTCCACGCAAGACTGGCTCGAAAGAACACACGACCCGGAGAGGCCCAAGCATCATAATTATGAGATATGCTTGGAAGCTTTTAACCACCAAATGACTTTCGTTCCCACCAAAAACGGCCGTGTTTATCGACCTTTTGGTCATTGTGGCGGCCAAGGTTGTAGGTAAGGAAGTTGATTTAAAGAGATAGCGATCAGAAAATCCACAGATCACGAGTGCACCTCGAGAAATTCCTTCCGTTTGTCCTTTTCAATCCCACTGGCTTCCGATGACAGTGTTCCACTGGACCATCAGTCATTGTAGTAAAATGTGACCGATTGACGCCCTTGCCCTGAGCGTGTATTAGTCATAAGAGAGCAAATTGAGTTTGACTACTTTGTACTTAAGCTTGGAGAGTCCGGCACACAGAGCTTGCTATCTTCAGAACAGAGACCTCAGCTGCACCCGTACTATTATATTCGATGTAATTATAGTGATCGCGAGCACTGGAGAGAGGGAGCAGTAAGAGAGAGGCTGTAGGAGGAGTGACAAAGCTGCCTCTTCCTTTTTTTTCCCCCTTCTCTATTTGCTTTGTCAAGGCCTGGTCCATGCAGAGTTGAATTGCTGTGCTTATGTGTGTGTGTGTGTGTGTGTGTGCAGAGTACCCACATGTGCCAGTATGAAAGCTCTCAGCGAGCGTGCGTCACTGTGACATCACGGTTGGCCAGAAGTGCTCCACATAACCACTGCCCAGTAGATCAAAGATGGCAATGCTCAGAGAAATGTCACTTCATGTCAGCTTTGTGTCAAAAACTAATCAGGCCTTTTGTGTAGGACTTCCAGCATGCTCACCACATAAAATGTACTTTCCATTTCATGCCACCGAGGATTTATCTCGTTAAACACATCAAGTAACCACAGAAACCTTAATCGTGACATTATAAGGCTCGTTTTTGTGTTGAATCATTTTAACTGCAGCAGTTGATGATGAATCATTTTGACCCTCCTTATAAAATATATACTGTTTTTCTTCTCAGTGATTATTTTCTATTAAACCAGATGCTATTAAATATATAGTTAATTTCACTAACTGGGAAATACTAAAAGGCAATCAGTTATTGCCCTATAAAGTAAATGGTGCCAAGATATAAAGCCTGAAGTAAAATTAAAGCTTGTTCATTGCATTCTATTTGATAATGACTTGGCTAACGAATGTATCCCCTTTTATGAAAGCGAATACGCTTATAGCAAGAGCAGCATTTACTTTAATGCTGTTATGTATCATTTATTTCTGTTAAGGCTGCACGATATAGTCAAAATAATACCATTGCGATTATGCTGCTACGTATTGCGACTACAGAGCCTTCAGCCTTTATTATTTCCTTTCTGGAATTAAAAAAGGCTTTCAGTTAGCAAATATTGTACAAAGTTTCAAATTGTACATTCACTCCCCCATTTGAGCTTGAAAGTTGAGTTGAATGAACAATACAAGGCAGCTTTATATATATATATATATATATTTTTTTTTATTTGGTTTTTTTCAGTAACCAAAACAGAGATAGATAGAAGTTGGTCATGGAAGAATTTTGGGACACAAACCTACAAAACAAATAAACAAGAGAAAACTTTATGCTCTCTAAAACCCATCAGTCAATCAGTGGTCACGGGTCAAATTAAATTGACATTTGTCGGATTACATGAACACATCAAACCATCAGAACAGCCTGTAACATTTACCTGGAGTGGTGAATGGTCACCCTGTGATTGATTAGAGGCTCATTTCCATTGCAGCTGTTATCTCAGTATTTCAGAGATAGATATTTGCAATAACAACTAATGATCGATATATTGTGCAGCGCTAAAGGATATAATACATTCAGTACAACCAAGATTATTGATGACTGCTAACCACTCCTAAAGATTTAGAGGAAAACGTCGATTTTCAAAACATTAAAAGCTTCTAACTACTCATTTCATTAGCGTTTTTGGGTCAGGCACTCTTTTAAGACTGCATAATCAGACAGCGCGTCAATAACAGCTACAAAGCTTTGCATTACCGCGGCCAAACCCAAGGCCGGCCAACTGCAGGAGCTCCTGAGTAGTTGTTCAGGGAAGCAGGCACGAGCATTATGGTGGAATGATGGCCCTGCTAGCACTGAATGTCAGAGACAGTTCATAAATCAGTCATGCAAGGCTTGAGCAGCCCACTATAACCGGAGATGACACTAGTGTATGTTTTGGGAAGAAAACTAAATAGGGATTTTAACCCCATCATATGCGCCACTCTGGATGCATCTGGGTGATTCATTTCCGCTGTGATGAAAGGTTCAGAGAAGAAATACCATTGTGCATGCTGAAGGACACCCCCCCCCCCTCCAAAATGCTGAAATTAATCCTGCCCCGGGATTGAAACCCTGGAAGGAAATCGCCTCAGCAAATATTGCAGTCTTCTCCCATCATGGCTCGGCAAATCTCACCCCCCCCCCAAAATAAATAAAAAGGCCCATGTCACTACTTTGCGACGTTAAATGAAAATAAAATACCCACGTAACAATCTAGGCACCTGTTTATGCCCCCTCCCCTCCACATCAACCCTTTTAGAAGTGGAGGGCTCCTTTGTAGCAGTGCATGACAGCGCGGGTGAAGGGTAAGCATGCATAAACCTGCCACATTAGAGCGGGTAGCCTTGACTGTGCACCGTGATATGTGAGCTGTGCTTTGAGAAGAAGGTGGGGTCGTAAGCAGCAGCGAGGCCATGCAAATAGTAGTGCTCAGCTATGGCTCCCAGCTTGTGCAGGCCTGCTGCATGCAGATGCTAAGGCGTGCGGAGATGCAGGCATCTGTGTCAAGGTTGAAAACCACATACATCCCAAAGCATGGCCTGGAGGCCCAAAAAAGACTAACAAGACATTAGAACGTACAACCAATGCTTTTCGAGTTGAGGTGCTGGGACCTTGCTTATTGGCTCCAACAAGTAATTCATGTGATGGTGTCAGCAATCACACTACTGTTATCCCCCAGTTTTATGGTTAGTTTTCTTCTTATAATAAAAAAAAAACCCTGATGCTTCCCCTCCAAGCTCATGTAGTATTTTGTAAATATCAAAATGTCTGTTAATATCCAGCATTGTGTGTGTATTCAGATTTTTGATCGGTTGATCAGGGGCCTACACATATTTCATGGAAAAATAAAAATAAAAACAGGAGGAAAATGTAGAATATTGTTTCTCCAAACCAGGGGTGGGCAACGGTCCTGGAGGGCTGGTGTCCCGCACAGTTTGATGGTAGTCCTCATCAAACATATCCACTAAACCTGACAATTAACAGGCAAGTTAAATCAGGTGTTTCTGAGGAGGGAAATCACCAAAACGTGCTGGACTACGGCCCTCCAGGACCGGAGTTGCCCACCCCTTCTCCAAACAATGGTCAAAGATCAAAAATATTGGGACTTTTGTTTGATTTCATGAACAACCAGTAATATTTAGCTGGAGCTGTGAATGGTCACCCTGTGATTGACTAGAGGTTATTTTGCATTGCATAGATATCATTAAAAAAATCGTGTTTGTGTTCAAATCGCCACTTTAATATATGAGCAAACGATCAAGTTTCCTTCCTTGACGTCGAGAGAGTCTATGATGTGAAGGCTTAGGTGGCTGGAGAGCGACAAAACACAGAGAAACACAAAGGTGGAGAAACAAATGCAGAGTTAAACACACTAATAAACAGATTTCAAGACATAAAAACTAATGTCAGTTATGAAAACAAACATGTTTCAAGGTTTGTTGTGGTTTAATTAAAATCAGACTGTGGATGCTGCTATGCTTGGTAAGAGACAGCAAGTTAATATTCTTAAGGTGTTACAGCGGTAAGTCGCGGGGCACTGAATCAAAAGATTGCTGGTTCGAATCCGTAGTGTGATTACATTTTTACACACTTTTTTTTTGCCCATAATTCCAGTGCTTTGCTGTCTCCAAACACTGTTTTTATATCAACCGCACAGTCACACTTTTCATTTTCTGATGGAAAGCATCTAGTTTTATTCTGGGCTCCTTTGTTCTACTTCAGAAGCCTGGAAAGACAGAAGGCTGGGTGTCATCTGGTTCAAGGGAAATACTATGTATTGTCATGGCTATCCATTATGCTCAATGACATTTTCTTACAAGAAAGCCTGAATTTGAACAGTCGTCATATTCTGGATCTTCTTATTAGTTTAAACAAGAAATTGGTTGGGATTCCATGTCTATAACAGCCCGTTACCTGACTTGCCCGACTTCACCGAGCTCCCCGAGGTAACATGAGCGTTCCTGAGCTTCTCACGGCTTGGCTGTTGTCCATTACTGCCAGTCCTGACAGTGAGTTGCCCTCAAGTCACAGCAGGACACAGAAAAGTCGTTTAATCGCTGCCCATTTCTCTTCATTATGTCCAGTGTTTTATCGCCTCCAAAAGAGAGACGTGCCAGAGCTCCACATCAATTAAGGATATTGAAATAAAACCAGACATTTCCTGCCTACGGCTAGGACGTCTACAGAACTGTCTAGGGTGTGACCAGCGGGCATTATGTCCTACAGTGCAATCACTTCTGGACAAAGTCCGTTTAATTGGTCACATGCTAGGAATGATGTCTGGACCCTAACGTGGCAAACATGTCCCCCACATCCCCATATGACAAGACGAGTGACAGACGATTAACCCCCACCCCCGGCGCCGCCATCACCAGCCATCCGCCCACTCAGACAGGCCTCGTTAGCAATGCAGCTCACGTGACCGACTCATCTTTTAATTTCTAAGCCAGCATTACGTTTGCCCTACTTTTTTCCCCCGTGCCTTTGCTTATTTGCCAGACTTGTCACTTGAATTAAAATTTGGGATCCCTGACAACCCCACCAAACACACACGTCTCTACCTCTCGTCGAGCAGGCACAACGTGGAGCTCACAATTAACCTGTCCGGTGACTTTTCTGACACCACAAAAGTGCAGGAATCGGGGTTTCGTCTGCGGCGAGACAGCATTCGTCTGCGTCTCTTATCAAGCACGCCAAGCTAACTCCTCATTAGCATGCAGAGATGCCACGTCTGTAGCATTTGTGATGTCTGCCAGAGTGGCCTCTATTTTTCCTCACTTCCTTCCCCTTTTCTCCCGATGTTCGGCACAAGTGGCACATCTGAGCCGAGAGCTTATTTAATACTCCCCTAAGCTTTTTTTTTTTTTTTTTTGCCGACATGGCAATTAATTTTTAAATTCAGCTCCATTCCAGGATCTTTAACTGGCTAGGAAAAGATGTTTCAGTGCTTAGTCAAGCTAAATGGGACTATCCAGGTGAAGTGGATTGAAATGGTCGTATTTTTTTCAGAATGTTGTTTGTTTTCAAGCTGTGCTGTGGACCTCCGTAGTCATTCCCTTTCATTCCCTTTCCTCAACATCCCCGACATTCTGTCCCTATTGTACAGGATATTTCTTTTGCAAATAAGATATTTGACTGCTGCAACAGCTGTTAAGGTGATTGCATACCAAGCGTCAGAGCACATCCTCTGAAACACAGCCACTGATTGAATG
>JBBMFX010000128.1:7329579-7338972 GCA_037832545.1 Rhabdalestes septentrionalis
ACACATGTGTCAGCATGTCGAAGCTTGAGAGGTTGACTAATGAACTTCGTGTTCACCAATTACCCACTCTTAGGAAGGTCAAAGTTCTCTAGAACTGGTACATGTTGCCTTTAACTACCTTCAAGTCCATCAAACAGAATACACATTAAGATCAAATGCGCTCACACACTCATACGTGATCTTTAAAGGTACGGAGTGGGACAAAACCCGATTTTTACCATTTCCCCAGATGTAGTTAATCAGCCAAAATTCGATTCCTCATTTAGGTGCTGGAACAAACAATAGAAGTCAACACATGCCTACATTGTAAAAAATACCTTGTTCAAACTGCATCCAGCCATTCTTTAGGGTGGTGCATTTTCTTCAGTGTGATTTAGAATGCAGTAAGAAGTGGATGTGGTTTGGGCATATTGAGAAACATTTTGTGCATGTATTTACTATTGACCTCTAGAGTCTGCTATGTTAGACTTATAGCACCAGTGCTGAAAAGAGCAGCATCTGGACACCAGATATATCTGTTTACATAGTTCTTGATATTAATACATTCATGGAAAATAAAGCATTGTCCTTTTTTTATATTCACACACTGTTTTCTTCTTGAATTCAACAACTGCCATAACAGAACTACTCCGTGGTTGTTGTGCCATAACAGAGAAACCGGGGAAGCAATTCCCTATTATGACTTTAATGTTCATCCGAGGTCAAATTCAGAGCCTCTCTCAGCACCAACCTGGAGGAAACCTCATGAGCAAGTGTACGGAGCTGTGGAGCTTGATATCATGGCTGATTTATCTTGCACCAGGCTGCGAAAGTAGATTAGAAGGCGGAAGGTGAGAAGGTGGGGTCTGGACATCTTGCTAGCACTTCAAATTACACCAAGAGGCGCCGGGGTAAGATACATCCCGCTCACGCCTATTAAGACACAAAGCATATTGTGAAATTAAATCCAGAAGGTGACTCCTATATCTCCCCGACTCAGATGAGGAGAGAGTGCCGCAGAGGTGAAAGTGCAAATCCTCCAGTGAGGGACTAGAGAGAGACACGGGGAGAGAGAGAGAGAGAGAGGGAGGGAATCATTTATCTCACAGTCGCACATTTGAGTATTCGTCACCTGTTTACTCTCAGAAATGCCACTATATTTTTGGGGAGCAGATGCACGTCTCAGGTTTTTTTTTCGCCTCTCCATTCCTGGGAAGTTTCTGAAGTAGGCTGTCGGAGGAATTGCAAAAGGCAATATCTCCCAAACAAACCCCCGGCCAGGGACGCGGGAATAAATCCTTTGTCGGGGCTCTGTTCGGAGGCGCCCACTCGAGTCATGATAATTCCGTTCACGTAGAGAGAGCAGGAGTTGATGGGCAGCGAGACAGCGGCTGCTATTTACATTTCAAACCCCGGCAAGAGTCCTGCTCCCCGCTAATTGATTGCTGCGATGGAGGGCCACGACTCGGACTGATATTTATTGCCCGGCTTAATTAAAGAAAGAGCCTCCGAAATTGCGTCGGCTGACTAATGGACATTCAGGCCAATTCCTCTCGATGCACAGAGAATGTGAGAGCTGGCCTCCACTGCTGATCTTCGGCCACGTTCGCAGATCCCCCTGTCATGCCTAAGGCTAGACTTTAGATAAGGGTCGCTGGTTTCAGGTCAGCCAGGTGCTGCAAGTGCGCGATAGATGCCAGAACCCAGAGCTGAGCCTAAACCACTTAAGATGCAAATAATATCCGTAAACTGGTGATGCTGGAGATCGACGTGAGCTCAGCCACAAACATGCTCCGGCTTGGTTCAATCACCAGTAACCTTTAGCCAGTGGGTCTCATCGATTTGCTGACTGTGAATGGGGGGATTTATTAATTTGCAAGGCTGTGAGAAGGGGCTCTTTGTAAGCATGGAATCGGATGCACAAGGTCCTCACACAAAATTAATTTCAGCCGTCTGGAATGTTCTGAAGGTACAGACCTGGGTCACTTCCAAATTGGGCCACGGTTGATTTGATGAGCTAAAAACAAGTTCAGAGCGCTTTAATGGGTTGAAGAGGACAGTATTTTCAATAGATGTCATTGTTAGCATGGGGGTTGTGCCACAGCACCAGTACAGGTTTTGCGTCTTGCAAAATTTTGACTGTCGTGCTTATGATGAAGTTTAAGTGTTAGCCAATGTTTTATTTGCAATTGTGCCATTTTTATGAGGAATTTTTAGAGACAACCCATGTATTGGTCTATGTTGTTTTTCAAGCATTTCTTGAAGTGTTTCTTGCTACTGAGCCTACCTGTTAGGATCTACTTTGCCTTCATTCATCGCTAGTGTCTGTTAAATCTACAATATAAAGATTAAGGGGCCACTTATATTTACGTATGAACACACCACAGCACAGAACACATTGTGAACAGTGTGAGATTCTTTAACCCATTCATCGAGTGAAGCTATGGCCCACTCCCAGAGTGGCTCCCAGAGGGGACGGCGCCTTGCTCAAGTGGTGCCATTGACAGTACTGGGATTTGAACCCATGACATTCCAATTGCAGGGTCAATACCCCAACCACCAGGTCACCAGTGATTTAGCCCCTCAAACACTCTTTTCTGTTCTGCACTCCAGGACCTTACTGCCCTTGTGGCGAATGGTACAGTCACCAGCAAGCCTCCGGTCACGTTACGGCTGGTCATCCCCGCCAGCCAATGTGGTTCTCTCATCGGCAAGGGCGGATCCAAAATCAAAGAGATCAGAGAGGTAAGTGCTACAGGAATAGACATCTCAGTTTCTCCTTCTGCTCTGTCTTCCACTCCCTCCACCTCCTCCAGCGGCGCTCTATGCTAAAACTGCTTGCTCCATTGCATATTTCATGGCCCTGGATGCCAGTAAAAACCCATTTATTTTACATTTATGGCCTCTCTGCTGCCGGCCTGGGAATGAGGTAATGCTGAAGGCCGGGTCATGCTAACTTCGGAGTGGTCACTAATGCAGGAAATGGAGGAAGGTGGATGGCAGGAAATGTGTTAAGCTAATCGAAGATTCCAGGCCCTCAGTGAGGTGGGGCTTCTGTTGGGTCATTAGTGAAATTTCATGCAATTCAAAACAACCATAGGTTGCTAGGGAATCCCTGGCTAACACTTGCTAAACATGTGGGTCTTTATGGTTTAATTAACTTGGCTGTGTTGTTGTTTTGCCTACATAAAGGCATTCAGTCCATCACAAAATAGAAATTGAACCTGAGAGAGGCTGTATTTAGAGCCCAAACAATAGAAAAAAATCCATTCATAAATCCTGGAAGAAAAAGTTTGAGAATAAAATTCAGATTGATTCACTATCAAATAAGATTTTTGTATTACATAAAAAAATATCTGCCAGTCACATAAGCAAAATCTTACCAAAAGAGAAAAACATTGATACTGTGGCCTGTGTCCTGATCATTATTATTATCCATGAAAATCGAATTCATTTCATGTTTTAAATACTGTAGAGGATTGCGCATTTTGAGTAATCTTAGCTCTATCAATTTACAGACGTTTTTCTTCATATTTACATCTCAATTTCTGTATTTTTCTCTAGCTTGCGAGCAGCTTTTTTGCAGTGCATTACAAAATCCTGACAGTAAAATGTGAGGAACATCTTGAAACCTGAGTGTAATATGAACATTAAACAAAGTTTAAATGATAAAATAAGACAGAAACACTATAAAACGAAAGCCTAACAACTGAATGAGCACTCCTAGAGTCAGGCACAGCTAAACAACAACCCAAACATTGAAAAAAAAACAAATGTATATGTCCAGTCATACGTATTTGGCAATCCAGCAGAAGTTCAATCACCATCCTAGATGATGGGATTCTCACAGCAGGACCTACTTGGTGGCTGAAATTTTACTTGCTAGATTGCTTTTGTTTCCTAAGACTTAAAAAGAGTGCAACACCAAGTAGGACCCTGGTGATGGTAGGACTTGCGCGTGCTTTTTCCATGCCTAGGACCACCCAATTTACATCTAAATGACACTTTAATTTATTTATATATAGACACTGAAAGGCTGTCCTCGGGGCCTGGGTTAGGTATACATGTTAAATGCTTACAAGGTTCATTGACTTAGCTCTGATTGATGCCCTCTTAAGATAAGCCAAGGGAATTAAGGTAAGAAAAACACAAAAACTGTCCAAAGACTGGGCTAGTGGGAAATCAGCCTGGCTTTATTCAAAGACTCAAATCTGGCCAAATGCCTTACACTAATGTTTATTTCTTAGCAGTGTCAGAGCACATCAATCAAAGCATTGCAGACCTGACAAGCCCCTCGTTCAATTAATGCAGCAGCCAAGCTCAGCAACTCGGCCCATGCTTCACATGAACGTGTTAATGGTTCATTGTTTTTGACTGACAGAGCACAGGGGCACAAGTGCAGGTGGCTGGAGACCTACTTCCCAACTCCACAGAAAGAGGGGTGACGATATCTGGAAGCCAAGAGGCCATCATCCAATGTGTCAAACTCATCTGCACTGTCATCCTCGAGGTACTGCTGCTCGTTTCTGTGCTTCAATTAAACCTTCAAATGACAACCCAGCTGAATCAATAAGAAAAGCTGTTACATCTAAAGAACCCGTCCGCACAAAAGGGAATTGATTTAAAGGAAGCAAAGAGAACATTTAAAAAGAATTCTTTTAAGGTCATTCAAACTTCAAGATTCGTTAAAAGTGTGCTTTAAGGAACTTTAAGTTATTGTGCAAGCTATTATTGCAGCTTGGATCACAAAACAAATTCCCCAGTTCAACTTATTATCAGACTCCTCTATCGCAAAAGAAAGTCCTGGATTCAATGCACAGTCAGTGTCTGCTTAAACAGGGCGAGGTCCTACCTGATTCTTAGTCAAACTCCTGTATCACAAAGGGAAGTCTTTGACTTGAGCCAGATTCAGACTCCTCTGTCACTGAGCAAAGTCCCTGACGTGAGACATAGTCAGATTCCCCCATTATTAAGGAAAAGCCTTTACTCAAATCCTAGTCAGACTCCTCTATTACAAAATCAATCCATGACTCAAGGATCAGTCAAACCCTATCATTAATGTCAGGGCCTTTTCTATCAAACTCCTCTATCACAGAGCTAAAACCCTGGCTTGAGGCCTGTTCAAACGCTTCTATAACAGGGTAAAGTCCCCCAGATTTGAGGCATAATCAGACTCTTCTATCACTAGACAAAGTCCCTGACTCAAGGTCTAGTCAGACCCCTCTGTCTGAGCAAAGTTCCTGATTCAAAGCATAGCCAAAATCCTGTATAATTGAGTACAACCTCCGATTTGTACAACGGCATCATGGAGGCCTAGTCAGACCCCTCTATCACATCCTGTCCCAGAGTGCAATGTAAACTGAATCTAACACTGCCCTAGATCCTAGGTCATTTCAGATCAGCTCTACTCTGTGTAAGACTATGTTGGAATAAATGAGAGCTTTGATTTCCTGCTCCACTATGTTGTTGACGTTGAAAATGCTGTAGATATGAATAGCCTTGTTTACGAACAAACAAACAATGTACTTGTTGGCATCGCCGGCGATGTTTTTAAGGTCTTTTAGGCTAATCCACTACTGGCCTTGGGGTAACACTTCCTACAGTTTCTCATTGTGGCTTTAAACACAAGTATAGCGAGGATAAACCTGACAAAGCTTTAAATAGCCCGTCTGAAATACCGCACAGTCTTTGAGGCTTCTTCTCTGAGCAGTACCTACAAGGGCTGTTAGAATAATCTCCTGCAGGGCCTTGGTAATTTTTTATGCACTTCTGAGGGCTGCTTCTAAATGAGCAGAAAAGATGTGTCACTGAGGTGTGATCACGGAGTTTATTTCCACAGATCCTAAATGAATTCGCTTTCAAATATTTGTTCTTTTTCTCGAACAGCAGGAGGCTTTACTTTTTAATCAGCGGGGTTTGTGCGCACCGTGCCTCTTTCAGCGGCAAAGGGCCGGAAGGAAGGATGGCGTGCCATTTTTAACCAGCCCAGCACCCAAAGCTGTAGGCCTCAATACAGGAATGCTCCTCACTGCCCAATGTCACGTGCTTGGGGATGCAAATTATGCAAAGTGACCCAATGAATGTTTAAAAAGATTCCTTTCGCCTGACCGAGCAGCGACTAGACTACGCTTCATTGGTCCTGGGTCTCGGTCAACATCACTTTGCCTTTGGTCCACTTTATTCATTTATACAAGCCCTATCTATTAGAGAGTAACTGCCAATGGTACGATGTCACTAATAATACTAAGAAAACACCATGTCAGTGTAGGTTTGCGTCCAGGAAGCTTTTTATGCAAACGATTATCTGTAAAATGATCTTAAGTGATATTTCAATCTAATTCAAATGTGTATGCTCAAACCTAACCCAAAAGCCTGCTTTTCCCTGAATCCCTTCTAATACTGTAAAAAATCCAGCAATTCCATAAAGTAATTTAGTTGGAAACCAAAATATTTCCAAACTATCACATTCTTGAACGCACCATATACTAGAATGATGGTGTGAAGGGATTGGCTTCAAAGAACGATCTTTTAATGTTGAAAATCGATAGTCAGCCATATCTGTTATTGTGCAGTAGGGCATTAACACAATAGTCGACTATAGAGGCACGAGTCGATGTCCCCTGAGGGTAGTCGCCTTGTCATGTGGACGTAATGCAGTCACTGACACTGATTGGCTGATGCTGACAAGCATTCCTTAGTTTAACCAATTATTATAGTGCCTTCATAATAGGGGCGGTACCATTGGCACGTAGAGTGGAATCTAAAAAAGACTAGAGATTCAGCAGCAGAGAACATCATACGTGTGGAGATCCTTCACTCTAGACACACACACAAAACGGAGACCTGCAGAACCTGCAAGTCAGTGTTAAAGCACAGTTAAAGTACCGGCATTCTTCACGCCATCTGAAATGACATCCACTAGCTAACATGCTAACGCTAGCAGTGCAGAGAGATGTCCAGTCCAGAGGAGCTGAGCGACACTGCAGCTTAAACTGGTCCCACTTTCTGTTCTACACTTTACCAGAAAAGTCAAGGTATCAGCCTTTGTTTTGTTTACTTTAATTGTCATGTTGTCTGTTAATGTAATGAGAACTTTAATAAAAGTTGCTCTGTGTTTGACACCTGTGTTTCTCCACTGCGTTTGTGTGACATCACGAATAGTAGACTCAACTTTGAATATCTTGATGGATTAGGCGAAAATCTGTAGTCGTTAATGCCCTAGTGTGCAGTGAACATTACATGAGTGTGGAATCCAAGATGAGTTTATAGTAGACCAAACTAGACCCCCAAGATTCCAGTCCAACATGAAATGTTACAAATTTTTTTACACAATTTTGTTTTCAATCTGAACATTACTGAAAAAATGTTGGCGATTATTTTTTGTTATTGACTGTCATTGAAACATGACATTATGAAAGATTGCTAGGTTAGTTTTATTCCTTCCCTTAGCCTGAAGACATAAAACCTACAAACTCAAATCTGCCGTGCCTAGAAATGGACTGTGAAATGACTGTTAAAAATAATGTTGATTTGTCCGGTTCACTCAAGCTTAATTGCGATGCCTCATCTGAGCACTACAGCGAGAGAGCATCATCAATCTCGACAATATACAGAAAATAATCTCAGCAAATGGCTTCCTGTTTAAAGATAATGGGCCACTTTTAAGTAATGTGCCGAAGAACTGATCGATAAGCACATTACATTTGTGTTCAGCTTGTCAGCATTTCTACTCATTAAGGTAATACAACCGCATCAGTCTGGACTACTAAAACAAATGTTCAATTATCCAAAACTTTCCAGTCATTATCCAGAATAGGACGCTTTTTTGTTTGGTTTGGTTGCTTTACGTTTAGTTGCATTTTAAAAAACAATTTTAAGGTTGTTTTTTTGTTGGTTTTCCACCATACCAGTGGCCTCAAACACTTTGGGACTAATGGTGAACAAAACTCTGTACATTTCCATACATTTATTTTTCAGAATGTAATGAATATCATTTGCTGGTGATGATGTAGTCTACCGGTCAAAAGTTTAGGAACACCCCAACAAATTCAATGCCTCATTTTTCATTCTGCAGAAAGCTTTCCCAACTATGTTGCCCATAATTTTGTGGCACTTAAAGGCTGCTATGCTTTCACTCCTCTGTCCAGTTCATCCTAAAGCACCTCGGTGGGGTTTAAGTCTGGAAACTTCTGGCCACTGCATGTTTTCCAGCTCACCATCTTGTTCTTTCTGAGGTAGATCTGGCAGAACTTGGTCTTATGTTTTGGGACACCATCTTGCTGTTACTCGGCACATACCAGAGGTCCTGCTTGGATCTGCAGAATTATTTCCCAACTCTGGGTAACCTCACCATTTTTCAGAGTGCAGCACTGTCCTTTGGACCATTTCATGCTATTCATTGGACATGAACTGTTTGCATTTCAAATTTTTTAAAAGCTTGAAACACTGTGGTGTTCTAAAACTTTTGGCCGGTAGTCTATTTTGCATGCATGCTTTTATTGTTTGTTTCCTAATTGAAGAGCCCTCGCAAGCGAGAATTCAATTGCGTCTGTGTGTTTCCTTTGGATCTGCCGGCCACGGCAAATAAACCTTGAAATCACAGCCTGTAAACGAAGTGGTTCCTCACGCTACGGAACCCCATTCAATTCAGTGCAGTCTGAAAATTTCATCACACACTGTCACGCCTCACTTCAGCAAACACGATCCAATTCGCCGTCTTCTTCCCTCTCTCCTGCAGTCACCTCCAAAGGGCGCCACGATCCCGTACCGTCCCAGTCCCTCACCGGGGGCCGTGCTGCTCTCTGGAAATCAGGTGAGCACTTCCACCCTCACAGTCCACCACAGCCATGCAACCCCCCTCATACTGTATGGCCCAGACACTCCCAGACATGTCGTACACCACTAGGACTTTGACCCATGAGTGTACTTTCCTTTCTGAACTGGAAACGACAGTACAATCCTAATTACTTTGTGTCCCTCATTAAAACTCAATTAGCAGACTGTCTGTTCTCATTAAAGTTTTGCTGCCAGTTGGGGTGGGTTTAAATAGCCTTATCCAAAATATGTGAGCCAGTTGGCATGGTTTAAGTAGCTTTATCAAAAAATAATAATAATTTAAAAAATGTATATAGGGTGGCACGGTGGCGCAGGGGTTAGCGCTGTTGCCTCACAGCAAGACGGTCCTGGGTTCGACTCCCGGGTCGGGCGCGGGATCTTTCTGTGTGGAGTTTGCATGTACTCCCCGTGAGTTTCCTCCCACCGCCAAAAACATGCGTGATTGGGGAATCGGTTGATTGAGCACGCTAAATTGCCCCTAGGTGTGTGAGTGTGTGGCCCTGCGACATGCTGGCGACTGTCAAGGGTGCCTTCGCCCATAGCAGCTGGGATAGGGTCCAGCCCCGAGTGCGGGATAAA
>JBBMFX010000128.1:7399076-7411839 GCA_037832545.1 Rhabdalestes septentrionalis
AATCCTAGGGTCTGTTGGGGCCCCAAGCAAAAATTCACTGGGGGGCCCCCCTCTAACTATTTTTTTTTATTTAATTTAAAGAGTCAGCTCTTGTTCGCCATCTAGTGGCTTGGGGGCCCCAAGCATCTGCCTGCCCTGCCTGCTGACAAGATGCGCCTCTGGTCGGATAGTATGTGTTCGAGTAAGTGTACGTGTGGCTGGGTCTTGTTTTTCAGATGCAGCAGCTAGAGCGACAATACAGTCGTAGCAATCGTCTCTTGGATCTTTTCTTAATCTTTTCCTTATTCTCTCTCTACTGGCTCCTGTTGTTTTTTAGCATTTTCTTTGATCTCTTTCTTTCTCTGTCAACTCTCCCCCTGTCCGATCTGAGGAAATTAACAAATGAATAAAAATGTTTGAATAACAATAGGGACTCATATTGAATTGTTAAAACTCCACTGGAGAAAGCATATGTGTCTGGCAGATCATGGCACTGAGCTTCACATCCGGCTTGCAAGCTACTGGACACGAGAGGCATAAGAGTGGGATGGAACGGGATCAAACATTTAACTGGGATTGAACTCGCCTTTCAATCTCATCTGACTGCAACTGACTTCAAGAGAGCAGCTAATTATCTATGTATCAGTACTCTTCTAGTCTTTCAGTACTGAATTTGCATATCACTGATGTTACACCAAGACATTTTACAACAGCAACAATGTGGGATTAAGACCAATTTCCCAGAACATACATACAACTAGGAAATTTGATTGATTATAATTGAGCTAAATTCAATTTTCCAGCATCTATGTATCAACACTCTTCCCATCTTTCAGTACTGAATTTGCATATCTGTGATGTTACGCCAAAACCTTGCTACACTTCTGAATATTCAGAATGTGCATCCCTTCTGTATTAAGTTAACTTTAAAAGACACTTTCAAACAGTAACATTTATGGGAACTACATGCATCTAGCATATCTGATCAACCATAATTCACTATTTCTTTCATTTTCTCTAACTGCTTTATTCTCACTAGGCGTCAGGGGTACCCAGAGACTATCTCGGGGTCTACAGGCGCGAGGCAGGGTCACACACACCATTCACTCACACCCTCACACCCACACTCAATTTGGGATCCCCTGTTCACCTGATGTGAATGTCTTTGAACTGTGGGAGAAACCCGGAGACCCCGGAGGAAACACACACCACCACCAGGACAACATGCAAACTCCACACACACACACACACACACACACACACACACTCACACACACACACACACATGCACACACTCGCACACAAGACCAAGACCTGGATTCAAACCCCCCAGGCCTGGAGGTGTGAGGCAATAATGCTACCCTCTGCAGTACCGTGGGCCCTCAAATATAATTACTGAAATTAGTTTGCAGATACTTAATCCTTCCCTACCATTCACTGTCAGGCTTAAAGCAATGAAAAAAGCTTTGACAAAAATAGAAAAATCTCCAACCTCCTGGTATCTGGCAATGCCTCCATTGACGGCTGCGTCAATCACCCCGTTGAGGCACATGCTGAGCAGGTTGATGTTGCCGTGCAGCTGCTTGTGCTGGTACTGGCTGATTAGAGTCCGGAGCTCCTGGTTCTTATTCTCCACCACCGAGATTGCGTTCTCCAGTGGGCTAACTTCAACCTAGGAAGCATCGCAAACACTTTTTCAGCCATTATGAATAACTAAATCTGCAAAAAATGAAATGCAGTTTGATTTTATTTAATCTGCTCTTCAGGCTGAATCAAGTAACCCTGAGAATTTGCACTTATTTGCACTTGGCAATAACAAAATCATGCTCAATTATTTCTCATTCATAACTCACAGTTCTGTGTACAAACGGCAGATTCTGAACTTTCAATTGAAACCACATTTATAAGTAGAAAAGATCAATTTATCCCCATTGACATTTCAACATTGCAGTGAGATATATTTTTATTTGATAACTATTTACATTTTGCCATGTTGACGGAATTTTGGATGTCAATGCAATGCAACGTGATTATTATTATGTTTTACGCAAAAAGAGAATAATGTAACAGTAGAATAAAGAAAGTATAGAATAAGGGAATAGTTATTTTTCTTAGGGGCTATGATGCAAAAATATGAAATGCTGACCAGCTCCCTCTTCTCCACCTCGAACCAGCGAGAGATCCCTGGCAGGGGGTGTGTGAGGGTGAGTGTGGTTCTCTCTATCCAGAGGCTCTGAAAAACACCCAGGCCAAAACACAATTTCAGTTTTTTTTTCACATTCACACAGCCTCCTTCTCCCCATATAGTGGCTCATTTACTGACCTTGAACTCATTCTCTTTATCTTTGGGCCCTTTGTGGAAAGGCCGGTCGTAGCGGAAGCGACGCACATTGTTGACCCGGTAAAAGCTTTTGATGCGGTCTGGAACGCGGTCCATCTGAAGGACATCCACGTTCTCTGCCACTGGAGATACAGCATAGATCTGCAGGTCTGAGTGGCCTTGTGTCAAGGGATTAACATTATTACACATTATACAGACAAAAGAGAATGTAAGCCAGTCCTTCTCATCCAACATCAGTGTCTGACCTCCTAAATGCTACACAGAAAACTCCAAAATCTTATGGAATGTCTTCCAAGAAGAGTGGAAGCTGTTATAGCTACAAAGGGAGACCAACTCTATATTTAAGTCTATGTATCTGAATGCAATGTCATTAAAGTGCCCTAAAGTAATGGCCAGGCGTCCCAATAATTTTGTCCATGTAGTGTATACAGTGAAGAATTTAGGATAATATATAAAGCTAATGTACATACACAGGAAAAAATTGTCTCATTCTATCTTTGATTAAATACGAAAAATTATATACTTTATATGTATATATACTATTATATACTAGAAAAAAATTTATGAACTCATAAAAATTCAAACAAAGTTTTCTTTGTCTTATCAAATCCCCACATAAAGCTGAAATTCTATTTATGACTGAAGGATACACTGGGCATCGCACTGCAGAATTGCTTCATCTGGTTGATTGGGATGCTGCATGGCAATCGCTTGTGGGAATTCTCCCAGCATTCTCTGCTGAAACGCTTCCAGCCTCTCATAGTCGTGCCCCCGGCAAACAAACTCCTTATTCTATGTGAAGAAAATGATATACTTTATACTCAACAATAAGCAGAGATAACGGCTTTCAACTTTTTGTCTGTGACACTGAAAAGACTTTTCTGTCCCTTCCCGCATTAAAATGGGATTCAGATCCAACTCTTCTTGCCTATTAACTTAACCTTCAGCATCAGGGGAAAAATAACAGAGCTTGCTCTGCCTCATCAGTCATGGTTATAAATATGAAAAAAAAAAAAAGATTACATGAACTTACCCTGAGAAAAAAAGGAAATTTCCGACCGTAAAAGCCCACCCTGAAGAATTCAGGCTCCAGTCTCTGCTGCTCCATAATGTTGTCATAATAGGCCGCCTCCATTTTCTGTAAAAATGACAAAATCTCTTAAATTTGCCCACTTAAAAAAAAAATGCCAGTGCCTAATCCAGAAACCATTTCTGATAAACAACTACTGTCCAGCTATTCTAAAGATTAAAAATTTTATGCTTTTGACATTCACACACTTCATGGACAAAAGTATTGGGACCTCTTAATTACTGATATTGGGAGAGGCCCCCAGTGAACCAAAATGGGCACCTTTGAGGTGAACGTCCGATCCAGGCTTTCTCATCCAAAGTGCCTGACCTCATAAATGCTCTACAGAATAAATGGACATAAATTCCCACAGAAACTCCAAAATCTTGTGGAAAGCCTTAACAGAAGTGGAAGGTGTTACAGGGTCAAAGGGGGACCAACACAGCAAGTCTATGGATTTGCATGCAATGTCTTTAAAAGACCCTCCTGGTGTAACAGTCAGGCGTCCCAATACTTTTGTCCATATAATGTAACTAGTTCTTTTTCATACACAATAGTGGTTTATTAAGCATTTCAAACAAATCTTGCTCGTGCCGAGTCTTCTGTCGGAGTATGAATTCACGCTATCCTGTTCAAATGGACTCACCCGTATCCAGCTAAGGCTTTGGTAGTCATACAGCGATTCATACTGGAAGGCCAACTCCCGGCACAAAGGAATACCATATTCCCAGCACTGAGGACAGAGAACAGCACTAGATGATGCAATATCTTGTTTTATAAGATCTAAGCCTGTAATATTGGATTTACAACCCCCATTGTCCCAATAGCAGGTGAAAGCTAATCGAAATCAAACTTGCTATATTATTTCACCTGTGCTTTGATTTTATTGGACAACTTACACCAGCATTTAAGACATTGGACATTGTAAATTGACAATTCAACTATTCAGCTCTGGAAAAAAATGAGAAACCACTGCAATTTAATTTGAAATTTAATTTGAAATGAGCATCTCTATATAGTATGACAACCGTTCCTTGCCTGTGTCTGTTAAATTCCTACACAAGCTCCTCATTCTGCTTTAGGAGGGACTGATTAGTGATCACCTGAATCACATCTTTAATAAGGACATTATAAAAACACTGCTGTACTCGACACTCTCCTCTCACAATGAGACGAACTGGATGGTAAAACGCTACTAGAACTTCATCAAAGATAATTACTGCCATTTTGTTTAAATTTTGCTATCAGTAGCTACAGCAGCTAACAAGTAATGGAAGTGTTAGAGCCACTTTCTTGAGTTTGCATATTTGTACATCTGAATTTACCATTTTAGAAATATTTGCAATTTATTTGTTTGTCATATCTGAATATTTGTATGTTTTAATTACTTGCTGTAATGTAAGAATAAGGATATTAATATGTGTTTGGGCTTAACTGCTGATATTAGTGTAAGGACACACATAGAGAGCAGAAGCCTTTAACATCACAGCCCTTTGACCTGTTGAGTAAGTTTGTAGCAGTTTTTTTGTTTTTGCATCTCCTTGTGTCCATAGTAAAGATACAAAAGATCCCGAGATGTACATTTGCTTCAATTTCATCAAAATTGTGTGCACTAGCGTGCAAGGAGTTTTGGCATGTGTGTCCTACCTTGCCCTTGTTGAAATAGTGGATGACCTTGCGGCAGAGACCCTCTTTGCGGTGCCATTCGCTCTGGGCCGGGTAGTGGAGGAACTCCCGGAGGGGTCTCTCCTCCCACTGCAGCAGCTCCCAGTACAGGAGGAGAGTAAAGGCAGCCTCTGTGGAGCAAGAACATATATGTTCATTTTCAGCATAAGAAAACAGAGAAAGTGTTGTCACTTGTACTCTTTGAGCTTTCTTTTATACCGTTCCAGTGTACATGTGTAATGTTCCCAGTTGTCACCATCGGAAAAAGAGTTAATGGGACTTTCATGTTAGAAATGGGTGGGGTTTCGTCCCTGTTCGGTGTTAGGAATAAGAGTTTTCAGGCGGCCAGGAATGAAGGAATAATGTTTGCATTTTCATTGGTCTTGGTTTGGGCACATTTAGTGTAAAAGGTACTTCTGTTTTAGTTTGTCAGTCTACATTTTGGCCCTCGTGCCTCTTTGATTTTTGTATTATAATAAAGAATAGCTAAAAATCGTGTCTGAATGGGCACGGCCCAAATGTTACATGTTTATATGTCAAAGTGTTTTTGTTGTTGTTTGTTTTGCCCTTGTTTTATGCAAAATAATATATACAAAAAACAAATAAAATAGCTTTACTTACTTTTCAATGTAACTTTTGCTAAGAAAACGTGTCACAAATGCAGTATATTAATCTAAGTTTTATACTGGCGTAAATACGAAGCTGTCCGGTAGAGTGTCAAATATCCAGCATCTCTGCCTGACTGGTTATCCTCACCTGTGTAGTTCTCGGCCTGCAGGTGCATGTCACACAGCTTGTGGATGTAGCGGATGTACATCTCTTCTTTATTGATCTCAGACTTGTAGAAGTTCTACGGCATTAAAGCAAAATAGATGAGTTTAAAGAAAAGTTGATGCAAAGATGATAATGTTGTTAACAAGGATTGAAAGTTTGCAAGGACTAGTTAGCAGTAGGCTAGTGAAATAATGTTTATCATTACCAACTTTTTACTTATTTTGTCCATCTGCTCTCAGCAGAGAGTTTTGCCAAAAGTGGAACTACAAAACTCACTAGCAAGTTAACTGTGCACCCAATCTTCTTGTTCTCTGTCTCATCACCCTTCATACAGTCCCTGTGGACAAAGCACAAAAAAGTATTAATATAAGGAAAATCAACATTTTGAATTGGCATTATATAAAAAGTAAAATCTCTATTTTGATGTTTTGTTAAAAATTTGCCAAAAAATAACAGTAAATGAAAAGTGAGGGAGAAAAAGGTCATTTCAGAAAGACGGACAAGGCTCCTCTGTCCTCAAAATATTTGTCAGGCGACAGAAAAATTGAGAAGGTAGACACAGCGCAGACTTGTACACCAATCAGCCACAACATTAAAACCACAGAAAGGTGAAATGAATACCACTGACTGTCTCATTACAGCAGTACCTGTGAAAAGGTTGAATATATTAGACAGCAACTGAAGGAGAGTGATGAGTTGGAAACAGGAAGAGTTACGTATTTAAGGACCTAAGCGATTGACCCAGATAGGTCCAGATAGTGACGGCTAGACGACTAAATCAGAGCATCCCCAAAACGACAGGTGTTGTTGGGTAGTCCCAGTATGCAGCAGTCAATATCTACCACAAAAGGTCCAAAGGGTGATTGCAGAAAAAGGTCTTAATTGTTCTAAAAAAAAGGTCAGAATACACAACGCATCGCAGCTTGCTGTGTATGGGCCTGCATAGGTGCAGACTGGTCAGAGTGCCCATGCCACCTACTGTACACTGATAAAAGTCCCTATGATGGGCATGTGAGGCCAGTCCCAGAGTCATGGGCGGGCCGTGCCCGTCCTCGGACTTACTTGGGACCACCCAGGGAATATGAACCATTCGCGATTAATCCAGGATTTTAAGATATTGCGAATATAACAAACGTGAATCCAAGTGATGCTCAAGTGACCGGGATGTAACTAAGAGAATTCGCTCATTTTTATAAATAAATTATTATTCAAATACAATTAATTAAAATTGATTTCTTGCACGGGCCGGTACCAATTGATCCACGGACCGGTCCGCGGCCTGGGGGCTGAGGACCACTGGCCTACGCAATATTAGGCCGGTGGTTTTAATGTTATGGGCAAATGGTAAATATTATAGGATAAAAAATTATTTCCATGTTGGCACTGAAACTCCCACCTGTAGTCTAGCAGTCTCTCCATGAGACGAGTGACTGAAGTGACAAAAGAGATGCCTGTCTCCCTCCAAGTCTCCTGCTCGATCTTTTCCAAAAGACTACAAGGAAACAGAAAAAACACACAGTCAGTATTCTCACAGCAATAGTCAAAAACGGAATGGAATTTTACTGATATGGAAGCTCAGAAAATACAGACAGGAGGCTGATGGTATTATTTAACAGGAGACGGAATGGTTTAGTTCCATCTTACCTGGGATAAGGCCCAAAGAGCTGAGTACTAATGTCCAGCAGCACAAAGCAAAGACAGTGGGGTTAGTGTAAAGCCAGAGAGAAGACTTGTTTAGTTTAAAAAGAATCAGAGAGATGCATTTTGTCTCATCAGTTTTCTGTAGCTCCGAAGGGTGTGATTGTGCTCGTGTGTGTGTGTGTGTGCACGCGTGCATGTGTGTGTGTGTTTTTACAAAAAGTCCATTTATCAGTATTTTCACTGAAATTGTTTAGTATATTAAACCCAGGAGTTATGTACACATTGTCCATATGGAACATATGCATGATCCCATGACCTGACAATGTATATGACTTGGACAAAAGTGTTGGGACGCCTGAACCACCAACAGGGACTTTAATGACACTGTTTTCAAATTCATTAACCTTAATATGGAGTTGGTCCTCCTTTGCACCTATAACAGCTTCCACTCCTCTTGGGAGACTTTCCACAAGATTTTATGGTTTCTGTGAGTATTTGTGCCCATTCATTCTGTAGAGCATTTGTGAGGTCAAACACTGATGTTGGACAAGAAGTCCTGGCTCACAATCTCCATTCCAGTTCATCCCAAAGGAGCTGGATGGGGTTGAGGTTCCACACTGAACCACCGACCTTCACTGGAAGTAAGCCTAGCCCTAAACATGTAAAACCCTGTGTCCCAATACTTTTTTCCATATATTGAAGCAGGGCTTAGACAGGCATGTTTGCATGTAAACATACAGTAAACCAAAGAGCTCTCTGTAGTTCTCATCTCCTTTTCCTTCAGATACTAGACTGTCCAGCTTATCTATCAGCTCTGCCTCCACCTGGAAATAAAAAAAGAGAAATGTTCACAGTCCCATGTGCCCAAAAGCAGAGATGATCCTACACCCAGGAGATTCCCACTCACTATTTGGGATTAAATGAGGTTTCCAGGTTACAGGAAAACACATTGTTTTCTATGTACAACTACTAATGTATTAAATAGGGCAGTCATTAAATTTGAGAAGAAGTTTCACCTGTTTAAAGTTGCCATTTTTGCGCTGCTCCCAGTCCATCATGTCATGGAAGATGGGGATCATGATATTCCTGACCTCGCCCTGGGGTACCAGGGTCACCCCCAGGAAAGGCCCGATCATGCCAGGGATAAAGTGGATCTTATTTTCACCTAGTGAAGAAAAAACACACAAAAACCAAAACGTTCATCCCTGTTACTCATTCTTAAGAACACAGTCATTCGTTATCATATTATTTTTACTGATATTTGTATGTCTTTTATTTCATTCAGTTTTATTTTGATTCTAATCCTGAGCACATTGAATGAACTTATTGTATGATAATGCACTATTTAAGCATCTGAATATTTTGAAAAGCGCTTTGTAAATTAAATGTTTTATTATTATTATTATTATTATTATTATTATTATTATTATTATTATTGTTGTTGTTGTTGTTGTTGTTGTTGTTATTGTTGTTGTTATTGTTATTGTTGTTTTGTTGTTGTTGTTTAAATAAACATGACTATTTATGTTGACTATATGTTGTGAATGCATTTGTAAGATTTTACACCTGATTTGTGATTGTTCTAAATGTATTTATTGCACTTTTTGAGGAGTAAAGTCCAAAATGAGCAGAGCAGAGGAAAAATATTCTTGTCTTGTTTGGAGGTCAGTCTGGCCTGCTAGTCAGAGAAAAAGTCTTATATGATCATTCAAAAGAGGAACCACAGGGAGCTTCCTTTGATCTCCAGCTTTGAGGCTGTTGTATTAATTTCTAACTGTAGAGGTCAGTGTTGCTTTTCTAAAAAGACTGCATACATGTGGGGTGATGTGGATACATGAAGGAAGGAGAGAGAGTAATAGAGTGGCAGAATGAGTAGAACAGGACTCACCAAGGTTTTGCCACATGCTGAACAGCTCATAGGCCATCATGACTCTCATATCACCATACCTGGCAAATAAAAATAAAAGCAAAACAGAACAAAGATGTCTTCTTTATCCTCATGGTAAACTGGTTCTTTCATAGAAACTCTAGTGAAGTTGGACAAGCTGTGGAAAAAAAAATCTCATTCAATATAACCGTACCCCTTTTCTCTTCAAATTATGAGAATTATTGTGAATTAATAAATGAAACATAACATTTCCTGTAACTGCTTAATCTTGATTAGGGTTGCGGGAACCCGGGGCAACAGATGTGAGGCAGGGACGTAGACCACCCCACAGGGTGCACACACACCATTCACTCACACCCACAGTCAATTTAGAATCCCTAAACCACCTGATGTGCGCGTCTTTGAACTGTGGGAGAAATCTGGAGATCCCGGAGGAAGCTCACGCCACCACGAGGAGAACAAAGTCCTTACACAGAAGGACAGGGCCTGGATTCAAACCCCCATCCCTGCAGGTGTGAGGCAACACTGCTGCCCACTGCGCCAAATCATACACAGGTGCTCCTCGAGTTACCACACACATCCAGTCCCTCGACAGTTATGTAGCCTGAATTTTGGTGTACGTCGAAACACATGCCAGCCTCAGCTACTTACCGATCCTAAAACGGATGTAAAATCATAAATCAAAGCCACAGAAAAAGGAAAAGGAAAACTCCCTCGCTCATTCGGCGCTTTACTGCGTATTCTTCCATGTAAATAAACTAGTCCACTGTAAGTACAAGGCTAATGGCGTTAGCCGTGTGGGAGACACATGTTGAAAAGTGGAATGTCGAGAATGCTGTAACTTGAGGGACCACTGTACTGAAATATCCTTTTTTACAAATAAAGAACCCATTTGATCCATGTTTTTTTTTTTTTTTATAAGAGATGAGTTATTGGTATGTTTACTAAAACACTGTGCCAAAGAAAATGAGCCAATTAATATTGTGGGATGGAGAAAGAGAGGATGTAAAATGGCTCATTTTGAAAACAAAATCCTCTAGCCATGGCTGCTTATTATCTATGCGCTGAACCCAACATCAAAGTGAAGCTTCAGACTATTATGTCTGGCATGTTCGCTGCATAAACCAAACAGAAATGTTTGTGACTTACAAACAAAGCCAAGCTGTGCCTGGTCCAAACACATTTTAGGCATTTTCTTAACATTTTAGTATAAAAAGTGGTTTTAATGATACTATATACTGTATCTATCCATCTGTTTGGAAGCGGTCTAAAATATTAATGTCAAAATCCTGTCAAAAACATTGTTTTTATAACAGAATGTGCAGGACAGTGCTGAGAGCAAAAATACATTAATCTGTTAATGTAAATGTAAGCTAAGGTAGGAAGGGTACAAAGGCATGGGAAGGAAACCAAAGTAAACTCAAAGACAAGAGTGTGTTTTGTTGTTTGTCTGCAAGCCTTTTGCATGTTAAGATTAATTAATGTTTGTTTGGCTTCAGGAGGGCAAACATGATGAGTAAGAGGAACACACTTCTTAGAGGGACTTCAGGAATTAATGAATAATTAGTCAGGCATGTTACAGTCATAAGCAAACTAATAAAAACAGAGAAGCACACTTAACACAGAAGAAGCACTTATATAACAGTGACAGCGGACAGAACTATAGCAATATTAAATCCACACTCTATGGACAGAAGTATTGGGACGCCTAACAATTACACCAACAGGGACTTTATGATACTGCATTCAAATCCATAGGCTTTAATATGGAGTTGGTCCCCCTTTGCAGATATAACATCTTCCACTCTTCTTGGAAGGCTTTGGAGTTTCTGTGGCAATTTGTGCCTATTCATTCTGTAGAGCATTTATGAGGTCAGACACTGATGTTAGACGAGACGTTCTGGATCACAATCTCCATTGCAGTTCATCCCAAAGGTGCTGGATGGGGTTGAGGTCAGGACTCTGTGTGGGCCAGTCAAGTTCTTCCACACTGAACTCCTCCAGCACGTCTTTATGGAGCTCGTTCTGTGCAACGGGATACAGTCATGCTGGAAATGAAAAAAAGGTTCTTCCCCAAACTGGCATAGCCCAATATGTCTTGGTCTGCTGAAGAATTAAGATTGTACTTCACTGGAAGTAATGGGACTGAAAATTGTCCCAATACTTTTGTCCATATAGTGTATATTAAAAAATCAAGACTGCCTCTCAGACTAGGACAAACGAAATAACAGAAATTCGGTACATATTTCATAATTCCACAATACAATGTATATATTGTATATGCAAGTCCGAGGAAGCCTGTATGTCAAGAATGCAAACACTTAAACACGGGCCATTAATATGAATGTGCGCATTTTTAAAGCCTTGCTAGCCAAAGAGAGATTTTGGTCCCACATGCTGTGTCTGGGATTAAAAGGCTTTGTCAAAGACTCTAGCTGAGGATTGTGAATCTCTGCATTTCTTGTCTTCTTGCATAGACACAAAATCTAAATAGCAACAAAGCCAGGCTGTTACAGCCTGTGACAAATGTACCCATAGCGTGCGAATCAACACTGGATTCAGAATCTGGAGCCTTAAATGCAAGAGATGAACTCATAAAGGCATCCGAACCACTATCAGCAATCACAGGCAACTCCCCCTGCCCTTAAACCAAAAATAGGGCTCGCAGATTTGGACTGCTATTTATAGTGCAAGACTTCTTGAGTTGTGCAGGAAGGCAGCAAATATGGAGTGACATTTCACTGAGATTCTAGAGCCAAGGGGCCACTTGAGTCATGGCGCAGAAGTTTGAAGGAGCAGAGAGGAAGCTTAGAAAGCACCTTCTAAAAGACAGTAATGCAATAGGCTCTGTGTGTGTGTGTGTGTGTGTGTGTGTGTAGCACCCGAGCTGACAACAGCACATCTGACTTAAACAGGGTTTTAAAATAACTCATTCATTTTTAACTCTAATCATGCAGCTGATGGGTTTTAGTTAGAAAACTACGTTATAAATAATAATTTATTTTTTTTTACTGCTGTTGGTGATGGGAATTACTTGATGGCGAGTTTTTAAAAAAATCACAAAATGGAAGCATGTTTTCTACTGTCCCAAACACCTTTGGACACAATCTCCCACTGAAGCTTCAAAATCGTGTGGAAAGCCTTCAAAGATGAGAGGAAGATGTTACAGCTTCCATATTAAATTTCACATTAAAATCCAAGTATATGAGTGCAGTGTCATCAAAGACACTGTTGGTGGAATGGTCAGTTGTCCCAGTACTTATAGGGTACTCTTCAATTGCTAATATTTTTTTACTGAAAATGTATGCAATATTATACACAACACAGTAACAACCAGTGTTGGGCAAGTACCTTTAAAAAAGTAATTAGTTATAGTTACTAGTTACTTCTCACATATAGTAACTGC
>JBBMFX010000128.1:7455963-7468141 GCA_037832545.1 Rhabdalestes septentrionalis
AACCCCCCGCAGCGCCACCCACACCTACACCCCTAACCCCCCCTCAACGCCACCCACACCTACCCCGCTACCCCCCCCTCAACGCCACCCACACCCACCCCCCCCAGCCGCGAACACACCAGTGGGCATATACAGATCCGCTGCCAGATTAAAACCAACTCACGGGCCTAAAGCCTTATCTGATGGTGTACTGCACGTGCGGTCCTGATGCGGATTAAACCACACCCAGGTTCTCCGAAAAGCGCAGTGGTGGAGGGAGAGAGCAGGTAAGGCCTCGCGCGCTACTCGTGGTCCAATTTAGCAAAACTTTAAAAACAAATATCTTCCTTCTGTTCTCTGTTTTTTATCATTAGGGAGGCTAAATGCGTGCCTTGAGGGACTCATTAATCCAGAATGGTGCCTAAGAGCAAAGTTAGCAAGCATGGCCTACATATTCTGGGCTTGCAATTACAATGTTTGAGGATTTGGTCACGGCAGTCCCATTCACGTTCATTTCATTCTCCCTGTCTTTCACACTGTCTTCCCACTAGCCGCCTTTAGATGGTTATTTTGTGCTTTAATTTCGCCGAGCGCTCTATACCACACGGCACGCGGAAGGAGCTCAGACGTGACCAGATGGCGCGCAAAATGTTTCTGGCATTTCTTACTCCTCCCAGGGCCAAAATATAAAGCGGAACGTTGAGTAGGTAGAGCAGGAGCAAGGGGGTATGTGTGAGAAAACGGAATACGACCCTATCGAATACGTCTACGCTGCAAAAACAGTGAGAGTCTACCTAAAGCAGGTCCTTTGTTGTCAGGTGAAAGTGGAACTTTCTTGTTTGTTTGTTGTTATTTTCTGGTACTGGCATGGATGTTCTTGGCCTCCCACAAAACTCTTTGAATCAAAGGCTTTTTTTCCCGCAAAAGAACTCAAGAAAGCAGTCTCTTCTCTTACAGTGGGATAGTGTAACTGACTCTTTGTTCTACTGGATCTCAGGTTTTTGTCATCTGGGCTCCATGATCTAATTAACAGGCCAAACATCCGGTCCCCCAGATCAGTAACCTGAATACTGTGCTTACCTGGTTTATGGTAAAAAATCTACATCTACACTGGACGGCTTGCTCTGCTATAACTTCACTGTGGCAGTAGCACTTCGCAATACTATACAGAGTCTTAAAAAACATCTCATATGTGATCTGCTTACACCGTTTTTGCACAGCGCAGGTTTATTTTTTTTTTTTACATTTTTCCATGAATGTAGATTTTTATTCCTGTTAAGCATTTAAAAACATTTGAGAATATATTGTGAACTAGTTTCTGTACTTCATGGAAAGAATCTGTATCAGTGCATGTCTAACATCCTATTTACTGGTTGTGTGGTGATGCAGAGTCAAATTCTAGGCTGTCCTTTAACTTTAAACGCACTCTTTCACTGTTTCAGTGCTTAATAGCTTGTTAAATATCCGACACTTGTCTGCTGATCCACATTATAATTATGATATTAGGTGGCATTTTGTAGGTCAGTGGTGATCAAAAAAAAAAAACCTGACATTATCAGGCTAACAGAACTGTACATTTATTTGTTGGTAAAGAATACAGAGAGATGTCTAATTAAATAAGTGAGTAACCTTTTGCCTGGTAGTAAACACAGAGACTTCATCACATCTGCGTAATAGTTAAACAACCCTCAAAAAGTAAGTAAACAACTAACAATATGACGATACAAGATGTCTTACTAAATCGTTTGCATTGTAATGATCTAACAGAAACAATATATTAAAATGACTACTTTTATTTAAAGGCATCATGACCTTTTTAAGAAATAATGACATTAAGATGAAACAAAACAGCCTCACAAAGCCTGTTTGTGTCATCTGACCAAAAAAGCATCATTACATCAGCGGACTCACCGTTCGTTCATATTTTATCCTTACATCAGAACAGTGACATTTACTTTATCAAACACCTAAAATATTGATATGAGCTTTTCATAATGTGGCCCCTTCTAGTCATGTGTGAACACATTACGGCACAATGTGAAAATGTGAAATTATTTTCCTGCATTAAACCCATTCACCAAGCGAGGCAGGGGGCTTCCACCAATGAGGGGCGCTGTGGAACAGCGTGTGGGGACAGTACCTTACTTAAGGAAACCTCAGTGGTGACACTAGATGACACATTTGAACCAACAACCTACTGATTGCAGGGGCAACACCCTAACGACTAGACCACCAGTATAGATTTTTAAATATGTTATTCAGCACTTATTGCGTGTGTTATGAAGTCCTTGGGTATGAAGTCCTTGGGTATGAAGCATTCAAATAAGGCATAAAACAGTGAGTTCCCTCTGTTGCTTCTGATTTGTACCGGCTGTCTGAACCGTGTGCTCTGAATGTTTTTGTGACAGGGAAAAACGGCAGTGAAAAACGAGTGGAGGAGGAGGAGGAGGTGAGAAGCGAGCCTACCTGCCACCTCCCCTCCAGACCCAGAGCCGGCCAACAGGTCCTGCAGGGCTGCCAGACTGTGGAGCCAAGGCCAGGAAGACACTGTCTGTCCATGCCAGCCTCCGCCATCAGCGTAATGATCATCCTGGCAGCGCTGTGGCCGCCGTCCTCTCCCAATGGTGTTTTTTCTGCATCAGGTATTTTATACCATTCATCTGTGCTACAAATGAAGAACCATTGCTGTATTTTGTTGTAATAACTAAAACATACGGTTGTCTCATTCCAGGGAACCGGCACGTAAACGATGTGCAAATCTGTAAACATGCAAATGTTCAATGAATACCTCTTTGTGCAAAGAGCCTATGATATACGCACTAAATAAACCCACGGTTCAAATGGTTCCTGGCAGGCTCTATTCGGAGCGTGTTTTCTATAGTACTCGGTACCAACATTCAGCCTCCAACCTCGCAAACAGTGACTAGAAAGCCTTGCAATATTTATATTTAGATGCTTCGGCATCACATGGTGGAGTGGGAGAGGTGTAGTGGGCAGCGGGACTGAAAATAGTGTAGTGCAGGGGCGTTGTTAGACCTGGAAATCCAGGGCTACAGCACCCAATGTTTTAAGAATAACCCCAGAGTTTAAAAATAAAAAACAATTAAAAACAGCCAACGGCTCTGAATTCTAATCAGAATCATCTGATATTACAAGCTTTCGGCACACAACCGGGAAAAGCAAGCCCCCCTTCCACAAACTGGAACTACAGCCTAGGAGACAAACCTAATGCCAGCTGCCACCCAGATACACTATTTGGACAAAAGTATTGGTTTTTCTGGCCCCTTACTTCCAGTGAAGGACAATCTTAATGCTTCAGCAGACCAAGACATGGCTGGAGGATTTCAGTGTGGCAGAACCTGACTGACCTCAACCCCATCCAGCACCATTGAGATGAACTGGAATTGAAATTGTGAGCCAGGCCTTCCCATCCAACATCAGTAACGGACCTCATACATTAATTCAATTAAAAAGTCTATGTATTTTAATGCAATTTTATTAAAGTACATGGTTAGGCATCCCAATATTTTGTCCATATAGTGTATTAGTATCTGTTCTAGGACCTTTAGAATCCTCCCATGTTATTAATCCCATGTTATTAAGTAACAGTCATGGTGGCACCACTTGCTTCATAAACAGGAATAAAAGATGCAGTTTATTCATATAGATGAGCCCTGCCTGGAATGTCAGCGTCTTTCAGAGTGGAAGCAGTTACTTTTTCATTGTCAGCCCTCCAGACAGTCTTTCGGAAACAGCCACATTAGTTATGTGTATATTACACATGTAAAAAAACTGCTTCAGAAACGTGCAGTGATGCTATTATGTCTCCTGCTCTTCCCCAGCATTCATTCTTATGGACACAGTCTGACAGACTAATGTATTACTCGGTTCAGTGTGACTGCACAAAGCAATTTTATGGAAAATAAGCTGTGTTAGGACATACATTACCAGTCAAAAGTTCACTCAGATTTTCACAGCTGCATGGGAAAGCTGGTGGCCTAACGATTTAAGAGTTGGCCCTGTGGTCAGGAGGTCATGGGTTCAAATCCCAGGACCGACACGCTCACAGAAGTATTTGGCCCAGTTCTAAGGATTTATGTTGCATATATACAATTTCCATCCATTTTAATTACTTACATTTAACAGAAACAGGCCTTTGTGCTGCATATTTGTCAGTCACATGTAAATGAAACAATTAAGAATTAGATGTATATAATAATACCAATAAACCCAATGTGATTTGTATAAACAACAGAAGATTGATCTATTTGTCATAAATCTTTAAATAAACCTGATGTAAGCAATCTCATAAATTGTAACTAAATGAATCTTGCTTGATCCATTCCCAGTTTACAGATTCATGCGGATTTTAAGGAATTTTATTAAATATATTCAAAAAATTTAATTAATTTATTAAAATCAAATAGATGCAATTACCTAAAAATAAACTACGTCATGATTCATTTTTCTGAGTTTAGGAGCACCACTGATCCCTTGCTTTACAGAATTTTGTGCTGTCAAATCGTCAATTAACACTTATTTACTCAATATTGACTAAAATGAACTCAGTATTCTTTGCTAACACAATTTATCTGTGCAATATATTGCTAAGTATATCTAGGCATTTATATGCAATATCATTTAAGTCACTGTTGGTGGAATGGTCAGGCATCCCAATACTTTTGTCCATATTGTATGTCACAATCTTTTCTTGGATATTTGGAGTCCTCCCATTGTTATTGATCTATTAAGCTGTAGACTCGTTGTATGGCTTCCTCCAAATAACTGCATGTCACGATTAACACCAAATGTACACACATTTAATTATGTTCACCATCCAAGTACTTTTACTAGAAAATTCCATATATTTTCGCCTCACTCAAGACCCATAACGAATCACCTAATATAGTCATTACTATAATATGGATTAATGAGTGTTAATGAGCCATTAAGTGACAAAACAGCTAACGAGTACATTGAAAGTTCAAGAACAGTCTAGAATTTGACTCTCCATCACCACACAACTGGTTACTAGGAGTCAGACCAACCGATTCTCTCATCTTAAAAAAAAAAACTGGTTTATTTGTATTTATAGTTATTGACTTGAGAACTGCATAAAAATGAAGAAGTGCAGAAGTGATAAAAACCTGCGATGTGTGAAAATGTTTGACCGCTAGTCTATTGCGACAAAGCCAACGTGTCACTTTTTGAGAACCGTGATGACAGTTCTTTGCATTTTCACAATCAGAAGGTAACAAGGTAACACATTGACGTCCTGTTTAACACAAATGCTAACATCTGTTATCTGTTGTCAGCGCTATCAAGTGCTTATGGTGACTACAGCTTGAAAACAGTGCATGATGTGTGGAACACTTACCATTTTGTAGAGGTCTGAGACGCTAATCTGGTCCGCGTCCACCATTTCGAAGTCTTTCCTGGGAACGAGATCCAGTCCTAAGTGTCTGTTGGACAAAAGGAACAAAAAGGAGACATAGCGGTTGTGGTCAGGAGAGAATAAAGAAAGTATTTAGATCAAAGCATCAAGTTCAAAATAGCTAAAATGACTGCGACTCGATCAAAGACAGTAAAAAAAAAAAACTAATGGTTTAACAGTTCCAACGTTTCCACCTGTTGTGACGGATGTGACACATGCTGGTGTGATAACTTCACTGAATATTCACTAGAAGAGCTGGACGTCTCGCAGAGAACCAAGCACAGACTGTGCAGGGCAAGTTGGAACCAGAAATAGTGTCTGCTCTGGAGTTCAGACAAATTGGTCATCTTCAAAATCGTCTATCACTTTGTTTCCTAGAGCCTCTCAAGTACAACTGCAAAATGTTCCGGCCTTTAAAATATACTTCTTTTAAATTTACTCATTGCTTTATGAATTTTACAATATCCTCACACCTATTTTAGAGGGAAGAATTCTGTGGTCGGCTAAAAACATAACAAATGTTGATAAATACCATAGAAAATACATAGTTACAACCCAATAAGTTAAATTCTTCCTTAAGGGCATACTTAAAAAGAATTGATTTTAATTTCCTCTTGTCTTAAGATCCAGTCTATGATTTTTTGTACCTGTTTCTTAATCTCACAATGCTTCACACTTATTTTAGATCGTAACTGGGGCTTTCTGTGGTTGGCTATAAAATGATACTAATAAGAGACATGACACATAATTTAAGATTTAAATACATTCATAATTAATTACTTATGTATTTTTCTTTACAGTCTATTTTAAGAGCCTTCATTTCTCATTGAACTTAAGATCGATTCTATGTATTTTCTTACTTACTTTCTTACAATATTCTCACATCTACTTTGACCTGAAACTTTAGTTGGTTGGCTATTAAATACAACAAACGTTGTTACATGCAAATAAAAATGAATAATTAGTAAACAATGAATAAAATTATTTCCTGGTGGAATATTTAGAAAGAACAGATGCCCATGTCTCATTGTCTTAAGTTCCTCTCTATGTATTTTCTTACTTATTTTTCTATATCTTAAACTATCCTCACCCTTTATAAATTCATAATAATCGTTTAAGTTTAAGAACATTCAATTCTCATTGTCTTGTATCCATTTTATGTTTTTTCGCTCTAAGTCATAGCAAAAGTTGTTTTGATATAATTAATGAATATAGTTAATAAATAATAAAATAAATACATAAATCAAGTCCTTTTTGGGGCCTCTTTTGCAAGCACTGATGAGAGCATCAATTTATGTTTTTTTTAAGATCAATTCCATGTTTTTTCTTCTGGAAAGCTGTTGTGATTTTGATATTGGTATTGATCTACCCTGTACT
Organism: Rhabdalestes septentrionalis; assembly: GCA_037832545.1. Classification (NCBI taxonomy): domain Eukaryota; kingdom Metazoa; phylum Chordata; class Actinopteri; order Characiformes; family Alestidae; genus Rhabdalestes; species Rhabdalestes septentrionalis. Next base: position 7,462,754 of record JBBMFX010000128.1, read on the forward strand.
ACTACTTTACTGTGCCATAATTTTACTATAGCTATACTATAACTATACTATAACTATATGATAACACTAGTACACAAACAAATAAAACAGATTTTCTCAACAGCAGACCATAAGGTGAAAACAGAGCAGTGTTGTGATATGTGCAGCTGCTGGATCCCTGTTTTATACTAACAGGTGTTTGCCATTCTGTTCCTTGAGTAAAGACTTCAAAGTGGCATGTGTCAGTTCAATAATCATCTGGGTGACATTTCTGTCATTTATAGAATATATATTTAAGTAAATTTGCTCATTTAATGAATGTTTAGAAATTACAGTCTGAAATTCCACTTACATGCGAAATTTGCACTGAGAATCATAAAAGGTTCCTTAATGGCTATTGACCGGGGCACACAGTTCTATAAACAATAATTGGCAGAATATACACAATATGAACAAAAGTATTAGGAGCCATGCTTAGTTTAGGCCAGACGCCTTTATTACTTCCAGTGAAGGACAATCTTAATGCTTCAGCAGACCAAGACATTTTGGAAAATGCCATGCTTCCAACTTTTCCAACATGATTGCGTCCCAGTAAACAAAGACGGCTGGATGAGTTTGCTTTTGAAGAACCTGTGTGGCCACACCGAACCTTGACCTCAACCCATTCTAACACATTTGGAGTGAACTGGAACGAAGATTGTGAGTTAGACCTTCAAGTCTAACATCAGTGTCTGACCTCATAAACGCTCTCCAGGATGAATGGGCACAAACTCCCACAGAAACTTACATTTTGTGGGAAGACTTCCATGAAGAGTGGAAGCTGCTATAACTGCAAAGGGGGACCAACTCCATATTAAAGTCTATGGATTTGAATGCAATGTCATTTAAGTCCCTGTTGGTGTAATGGTCAAGGGTCCCAATACTTTTGTCCATTTAGTGTATGTGGAGGAACTTTTTTTTTACACATGGAATTTTCCAAATTGTACATAAACAGGTTTACGCAGAAACCTAGATTTGAAATTGGGTTCTTTTGTGCCAGTGTTTCTTCCCCCTGTCCTCCACATTTTAGTGTTTCCCTGCTATAAAACACCCATCTCAGTTTAGTAAGGGATCCTTTATTAGCAGAAACAACACAGAAGTGTGCAGAGCAGGAGGGGTCCAGGACCAACACTGTTCCATGGCATCTCTCGAAAGATCTCTTTTTGCCACCTGCCCTATTAAGACACAATGAGACACAATCACGCACAATCGATTATGATTATAATTCATTTGAAAGGTTCCTTCTGTTTATTCTACTAGGCTTTTAAATGTGTCTAATCAGGAGGCCATAAAAATCAATGCAAACTAATAACAAACACAAATTTATATACTGAACCATTAGAAGACATTCGGAAGGCAAGACTCATGAGGTACCAGCAGTTACGCAACAGACTGATGAGCAATAATGCTTCTAATTTACCGCTTCAAGGTACTCCTAACTACATGAACATGTTTATTATACCTGCAAGTAAATAAAGGAGCTTTTAATTGACACAGGGAGATAAAACATATGTCAAAATACAGCAGACAATATTTTCCCAACAGCGTTTCCTTTTCAAAAGCAAGGCTGGTAGAAGCACTTATAGGTTATGCAAGAAATATTGCCATTGTACACTGTGTTCTAATTACAGTGCATATTAATTATACAGGTCGGTGCACATAGGCTCTCTTTTCTAGGGTATGGAGTGGAAATAAACAAAAGGAATGAATCCATTCGATGTAATCAATACAAACCGAAGCCCCTAGAAGATGTCATTCATCGCATTGAGGGTTTACCAGTCAATATCACTAAACCAGAAAATCCATTTTGTTGCAAACCCAATACCAACAAAAAACATATATGCTGTCCAGCCCTAAAAGTAAAACATCAGGAAACGTGCTCTTTGAGGAATTTCTGTGCTGCTGACAGATATGTGCAATAAGAATAAGAAAATGATTTCTGTGCAACATCATCTGCTCATGTGCAGTAATATATAAATATATATAACTAAAATAAGTAGGCAGTGTAGCAGAGTAACAGCAATGTGAGTGGAATTTTATATAAATGTATATAGTGCAATATTAAGATTAAATTCCACTCACTTTGCTGTTACTCTTCTACACTGCCCACTTATTTTAGTTTTCTGTCATCACTGGTAGTCTGTTCAGTGCTGTAATGACCTCCTGTGCAGTAATCATACCTATAGAGCAAAACTTATCACTCAAGAAGGTTTACATCCTGGCCACTTGTCTACTTATAGTTTGTCTGTTGTCTACTTCCTGTTGTAACCTGCTCTCTGTTTAATGTTGCTCATGTTGTCACCGTGGTCAATGGAGAAACGTCTCATCTCACTATGTTCATGTGCACAGCCGCTGATGACGATAAAGTAACCTTGAACCTTGAAAATGGGTTTAAATGGCTCAAGCATTCAGCAGAAAATTTGGTATTTTTGTCTACACAATAAAAACATTTTGGACATAAACGCCAATAAACCTCCACATGCACAATTCACTGTCAATATATACGTATATCTGCACTCTTAACTGTATATATATGGCCCATGAACGGCTTTTACTTCGTCCTTCAGGCCTCTGTGTACATTTCTGACCTGTAAGTGCTACTGACTCCCTTCCATTTCATCCCATTTACTCAATTATCTGCTCGCTCGCCCAGCAGTGGATGTGCCAGTGATGTTCTGCTGACAGTGTGGTGCCTAAAAGCGCCGTGCTATTAACAACCTTGAAGGACAAGTGGCTTGCATAAAGCTGACATGGATGTTGACACACTTTGCTATGTTGACTTCTACAGCCCCAAAGGAGTGCTGGCTTGAATTACCGTGTCCTCCATCACCCTTCAAAAGAATGAACTTCATGACCACGGTCTGAGACCCCAAACATGTAAGATCAAGAGGCTAAAAATACATCATATTGTAGCTGTCAGAACTACATCCTGTATCTCTGAACGCAAACACTCCATAGAAAGAAAAACCATGTTAACTGTCAAAGTAAACAGACCTTTCTATATAATTATCAGAATCAGAACACTGATCCCGGAGGAATCACACAGAGACACAATAACATCGAAAAATAGAGTCTAAATCAATCGAAATAACAAAATTAATAAATATGAAAATACACTATGCAATATAGGTTCATTGAATATATACCTATAGGGTCATGCATCATGGAAAAAAAACCATATTGGACTGGTAATTGGTTCTATTTGCTAAAAAAGAATATGTATTTCTGTTAAAAAGATACAAATCCTCTCTCTCTCTAACTAATTTTACAGGGAAGGATAGAGTGTGTCCCTGAAGACAGAAAATATAAGAAAATCAAGAGGAATGGAAGTAACTAGGAAAAAAAAAACCTTCGAGCAGTGCCATCATACAGTGACAAAACAATATTTCCTAAGCGGGTGAAAGACCTGGCAGCACCTTGGCCCTCCACAGCCCAGGCCAACCAATTTGCTCGACGAGCAGAAAAGCCCCTGGCTTCGTGTTTCTATATCTGGGACATAGTGTCAGTGTCTGGGACTCACAGGAGCAAGCTTCAGCCTGACAGTGAATGACAGATTTTAGCATTTCCTTAATTTCCACCACCGAGTCATTTAGGCCCAGTCTATTTAGGACGAGCGGAGAACGGCAGTAATCCATCTCCATCTCCGTCACCCTCCGAGTGTGTGCTTGGGAGGCCGTGGCCTATCTCACACACTGGCGCTGATCCACTCCTTTAAACACTGACCAATTGAGTGGGGAACTTCGGGACCGCGGGTGAAGTTTGTCGGAGAGGAGAAGTATTGAGTGACTTTAAAGTAGAGAGCCTGCCTGTCTCATATGCTTTTTTAATTAAGACACAGTGGAGAAATTAACCTTTCTTGGTTGATATACGGGGTAGGTAGCAAAGTAGTGATTAAAATGTAATTTTAAACCCCCTTTAGCCGTCTGAATGCTCTCCTGATACCATTACTTTTTAAGGTACATGACCAATAATTGTCTAAAAAATATATATCTAAACTTATTGACATTTTCAACCTTTATTTTCACTTGGAGGTACAAGATATTTCAGATTTGAGCCAGGAATTCTACTTCTTCAGGGGCTTCTATGTAGCAGAGTGTTTTTCAGCAGGACCAAGATTACCCCCCCCCTCCCCCGTCTTACTATTGTTATGAAAATTGTGCTACAAGTTAAGAACTTTATAATTAAATAAAGTCGATAACCTAATAAATGCTTCAGCATCTGAGCCTGCATTCCAACTTCATTCCTGTTCCTATTTATTCAACAGTGACAAAATATACATCGTTTTTCAACAAATGTTATGACTTTCATTTTAGAAAACACGACAGATTGAAAAAAATTCACACTTGTCCTAATTTACTTAAGATTGAGAATTAGTGCTAAATTCCAACATGTTTTTGTTTTCGTTTACAATGTAAATCATGAGAGTCACGTCTAAGAGACAGGCATGAGCGTTTCGTCTTTGATTTGATTGGACGATGGAAACTCCCTGAGTGAAGATTTGCCCCCTTTGTAATTCATCTGTATGCTCACCGTTAACCCTTAACCTCACCATGCTCCTCACCAATTCACTCTAATTAGGGACCTTATAATGAGGAAAATAAAGTCCTTCCTTTCAGTGCAAGGAATGAGTTCATTTAATGAAACTCAGCGATAATTTCCCATCACCAGGCTCCACTCTACAGGCAGGCGTGAGGCAGGGAGAAGGAGCGGGTTTGGACCGTGTCTGCATTGATGGGTCCTGGTAATTACTATTACAAATCGAGCAGCAATTAAACCCTATGACCTCCACAGAAAACAATATCTATTCCCATATAACAGATCAAAAGCTTTAAGAGAAAAGTCAATAACAGCAATGGGAAGCTAATCTTCTGGACTTATCTGAATCTTATGTACAATAAAGTGCCTCAGTACATTTGACCCTATTGTTCATTTCTGTAAATCTAAAACTGTAAAAATAAGCTGTAATAGATTTTATAGAACAAAATGATAAATCTGGTGGGATTAATCTCTTCTAGTGGGAATCCCACTGAAGAGGCTGTTCTGAGTACGGAGTTCGTCATCAGGATGTAACTGTTCTAATAAAGATGTCTCGTTTTTGCCATCTGTGGCTTTACACAGTTCTTGCAGTCACAACTTTAGGATCCCTGTTAGTTTAATGAACAAAAATGTGATGTTTTAAAACAGGCACTACCAAATGGCTGGACCGCGGTTTGGATCCGGACCGAGTGAATGTTCTGTCCGGACCCGTGACCAGTCTGGTAAATTCAGGAGATTGAGTCATTTTCATGGAGCGTTATTTTGGACGGGCGTGGCTGTAGACAGGGGGCGCTGCTACTCCAGTTAATACAACAACAGCTTCACTCGTTACTT
>JBBMFX010000128.1:7475758-7488929 GCA_037832545.1 Rhabdalestes septentrionalis
TGAAATCAGAGTTTACTGATACACTCTGAGTTCTGAGGGTAAACACCGGTTCTAGACTGTTTTACACCGTTTATATTAACTAAAATTAAGTGTTCAGAGGGCTACATCTAGTCATTTCCAGTGTTACTTTGTATGTAAAGAATACTGCATGTAAAGACTCACACAGCTTATAGCTCATACTCTACACATCACTATATGACTTTCATGAATTTTCATTTTCTGTACAACACAGTCCAATTGATCTTTGAAATTCCTGCTGGGAAAGAAAGCACAGAGGTTGTTTCCTCCAGTGAAAGCTTCATTTGATAAACGCTTTAAGCTCCGGACCACTGGGACTTCACCACAGCCGAGCTTGAAATGCACTATTAATGGGAGGGTCAAGGGTTTGAATCTCATTTTTAACTGGTACACTCTTGCTCAGAAAGCACCAGCTGTTGAAAACAGGCGTCATGAACTTTGAGAGAGAAGTTGCAGAGTCAGATGACTCTTAGATCTTTATTTCAAAGCTGTTCGGAAAGGAGACTTCTATGAAGCCATTTTCTTTCAAGTTAGTTTCTGTTAGGACTTCTAAAATGTATGCAGACTTCAGTTTGTGCTTTCTAGTAGAGTCATTAAACTGTTAAATTTGCAGTTTCAGCTGACTAGCAATAGCTTATTAGCCATATATTTTATTATTCCTCACTGTAGCTCACAGAAACAAGCAAAGGATCTGTGTTGTTAGGTAGCAAATTTCACATTTCTTATTTAAAATCAATGAAAATGTACATTTTTGCGAAATGACTTGGTCTTCTAAACATTTTTAAACACAAAAACATACTAAACCCGACCAAATCAGAATAAAAAATGTCATCAAAAATCAAAATACATGGATTGTTACTCCCTTAATGTACCTGTAATTCTGTAACTCACTATGCAATTAAATATGTAATTATATTAAATACATTTGGATGTTAAAAAGATTACTTCATTCAAGTGAAAATAGAAAATAAAGCCGGAAGGGCTGCCATAATACAAGACACCCACAACAACTAATACACAGTGGCACAGATATGACAACTGAGTATCCTGTGGTCATCGTGGCCTGTTATCTGTGTCATCCAGTATTCAGTCAAGCAAAGCCAAATACACTTATGGTCTTTGTAACCGAGGCAGAGGAAGACCATATGTGTGAGAAAGGTAATTGGTGCCATGTGTGTGTGAGTGCATGTGTCTGTGCATGTGCGTGTGTGTATATGTGTGTGTGTATGTGTGTGTATATGCGTGTGTGTGTATATGTGTGTGTGTGTGTGTGTCAGCTAACAGACGCAGTGGCCTCAATCCTTACCTAACCTGGCATGACCTTTACTGAGGGCATGCAATCACACAACATGACGCTGAGCACCAAGCTGCCTGGTAGGACTGTCCACTCGTGAGTGTGTGTGTGTGTGTGTGTGTGTGTGTACTGTGGGGAGTCCAGTGCACTCAGGCTGATGTAGGCCAGTAGGAGGGACAGGACATATGGTGAGGGTTAGATAGCATTATTCTGCATGAGAAGCACTTCAGAAATATACAAAAGCATCTTGTCTACAATAAGATATCTGGTTCATCTCACTAATGCTCGCTAGTCTTGCTAATAAATACATTTTCACTATAGCACATAGCATTCTGTTCATTAGGAATATGAGCTATTTGCACCCTTGTAGGTTTATGAATATACTGTCTATAGTTAACATATTTTATGTGGGCTATTCTGAGGAACGATGCCAGTTATCTCGTGTGTCAAACATTTAATGCTAACTGAACATGGATCGCTGTCCCCCTCACAAAAAGACAGGACAATCTAGAAATAGCAGGAGGTACCATCTAGCGGGACCTATGATGGCACAGTTTCCTCACATGTCCAGGGTTGGGGGTTTGAATCCGGGTCCTGGTAAAAGACATGCATGTCAGGTAAATTGGGGATTTTGAATTGACTCTGTGTGTGTGTGTGTGTGTGTGTGTGTGTGTGTGTGTGGGTTTGCCCTGCAGTGGGCTGGCGGCCCGTTCAGGGTGAGTCCCTGCCGAGCAGATTCCAGAAAATGAGAGAGAGAAAAGCACTACATAGCATGACACAGTTAGAAAAAAGATAGCACTCCTGTTCAAACACAGGCTAATCATATTGTAAGAAGATGATGAATGTCTCAACATTTTAATGATATTCCTGCTCCCCACACACTTTATTCAACTAATCAGTTAATTAACCAGCTTTTTGGGAGTTGAAGTGGATGTGTAAACACTAAAATGCTGGATCAGTTTGGGAAGCACTGCTGTATTTCTCTGTGCTTTATGTAGCGAAGTGAGGAGGTTTCTTGCGTCAGATCACATATATCTGTATATAATCACTTTGAAACTGTGAAGGATTTTATCACTGTGAAATATGGTAAACTGTGAATGCTGCTAATCTTACTTCCCTTGTTTATTCTCTATTTTTTTGTAGTTTTTCAATACACTATATATATTTTATTTTTTTTTTATTTATAGTTAAAACATCAGCATTTGACTTACAGCGAACTGGTTTGCACATAATTCCGTTGGTCTTAAGACACAACGACAATAAAGACTCTATTCTATTCTATTCTATTCTATATCCAGTTCTCTCAGTGGAGTCTGAGATTGTGGTTTTGACAACTCTGATCAAAATGAGGAGTCTGTTGATTGGAAGCAGGCCATAGTTATGCACTGACCACAGTTAAGCAGAGACGAGGTCAGACCACCAGAAACCACTTTCCTCACAGCTTGGGCGCAAGGATATTGTTGTCACTACAGGCCTTGCCATTTATAGCAAAATCCAATAAATCCTGTAGAGCATGCACACAACCATATATTATCCTGCAAACACTGACAAGCTCTACAGAGCTGGTGAACTGTTGTCCATTTTGATTGAGTCAGATGTGTATGGTGAGAACACTGCCTGACAAATGACCCAAGGAAACAGCTATCAAGGGGACTGAGGAGCATGAAGCTCATCCCAGAAGCGCTCTTTCGACTCTTTTGGAAAGAGATGCAATAGACCGAATAACAAGGGCTGGAGCCGTGAACCTTAAGGGACGTCACTACTGAAGGATGTTCATTGCATGCAATATTCATAGCACGCAAAATGCAGGCCTTCAATGAACAAGACACAGAAGAGTTTGAAGATCAATGCTTTCTCGACTTCTCAAAACCTGGACTTCTCAAAGCCTTTTTTTTCCCCACAAGTTTCGTTTACTGACTCGCATTCATGCAAGGAACAGATCTGCTGTTAAGAATGCTGTGGGCACAGAGAGATGCCGGCTTGTAAATTCATTTGAACTGTATGATGGAGGTTTCGTCACGGTTCAGAGTTCAAGTACTTGTCAATGTATGCTGAAGGAAAGGAAACGTTTCAGCAACAGCAATCAAGTTCCTGCAAGAATGTGGGTTTGTTGCATGTTCGGCTAATGAGTAGAGTTTGAGCTGTGTGGCAACTGATCAAGCACTGGAGGAAGCAATTAACTGTGAAGGTGGGCTTGTTTGTCTCGCACTAAAGAAAAGGGATCTCACTAGATGGATGATGACCAGGCGTGTGACAGCAGAATATGTGAATGCTAAAAGAAAAGACTTTGCGCCAGAAGTTCCCGAAGATCACAGACAGAGCACCAAGACTCCAGAAAAAAACAGCGATAAGGAAGACAAAAGATCCTGGAAATTATGGCGGATTAGCCAAATTCCATTTTGGATCATCTTTCGGGCAGAGTTTATTAACATCTTCACGGGTAAGGCGGCATTCTTTAAGATGCCCAAAACCAAAACCAATTTACCACTCTTTGTGTTGGAGGTGTTGATGAAGCTGAGATGAAGTGGCCTCGTTTAGTCATGCGCCAACACACCAGAGCACAGCACAGAGAGAACAGTGTGAAATTCTTTGTCTGTATTTATCACATTGACCAAGTGAAGCCTGGGGAGCAGTGTGTGGGGATGGTACTTTGTTCAAAGGTACCACAGTGGTACCACTGTAAGTCCTGGGATGCAAACCCATGATGTTCTGATTACAGAGGCAACTCCCCTAGCCACCAGCTGCTTGAAGAGACAGCAATTATTCAAAAACAAAAATGAAGATCCAACCTGATTTGATCTTGAGGTGGCTGACACCATATAGGGGCTACAAATCAGTTTTGTTGTCACCAGGTGAGAAGACCCTGATGCATTTGTCCTGTACTGCACTGCACATTGCACCACGTTTGACTCCACTATTGTCTTCATACTCAAAAGCCATGCGGGCAAAGAGAAGTTTAAGCCAGTCAGTATGATGTACAAACAGCTGTTGAAAGCCTTCAGCTAGTGTCTTCCAGTATGCCATGTACTGACAGGATGTGACACAACAAGCCATTTTTCAGAATGTCACAAAACTTGAGAGGCACTTGGACTGGCTTAAGTCACTTTGGCTTGGGTGGAAACCGGAAGGATTCATTGCTCGTACATTCTGATTCTGTACGGCTCAAAGAAAAGCAAGACATGCAAACAGTGTACCACTCCAATGTGCTTCTACTTTTCTCCTACCTGCCGCTTATCTACTGAGAGAGGGGATGCATTTGGGCAATGTGGCTAAGACGCTATGTACTAAATTGCCATTGGGGTGCCACAGTCATCACCAACACCAAAGTTCAAAGCTGTTGAGTCCTATGGGGAAATGCTAGAGGTTGACACTGATAATGCTGGAGTCTGGGGTCTATGGCAAGCCAGTAGGACCTCAAGACCTGTACTGCAAGGACAAATCTAGCCAGGGAACAGCGTGTCCTTGTATTGCAGTCAGCTTGACATACATTGACTCTCTAAAATGCCCTATCATAATTATGGATTAAAGCACTATTGAAGAAATATCTGTCAGAATAATATTATTGTTGAGAAATGTATATTCAAGAAAACAAAATCATTGAAAGACCTGAGGGCTTTTAAAGTTATTACCTCTTTAAAAGTTAAGATGCTTTTTACTGCACTCATATTCATATATGTATTTATTTATTTATTTATTTATTCATTCAAATTCCACCAATATTGAATGTATATTTGGAAGTATCTATTTTCAGAATAGCCCAAGATAGTCGGGACTTTCTTATTTCCCTGTGGGCAACATCTGCCTGTGGTTATTCAAATAATAATTCCCAGAAATATCAGTGATAAAGGAGACACTGTTTTACAGTTTTTGGTTTAGGGGTGGGGGTGGGGGGGTCCAAATATCATCCAAATTTACTTTTGTAAAATGTTTATACAACCATTCATTTACTAAAATGACCCTATCAAACAAAGATGAAAAAACATGGACATAGAACTTCTGAAAGTTTTAGTTCTTCTACAATTAAGATATTTGAGAGCATTACTGACGGTCCATACATTATGTAAAGGACAGCTTGTCTTTTCGAAAGTAAATAGAAATAATTTTTTTAAGGGATTTTAATGCGAAAGTGAAGGTTATTGTCCAGAACTTTGTGCTGTTCCCTCTTCAAACATTCATAGCACGTCAAAATTGTCACAGACAGTTATAACGGAGAAACTGTATCGTGACGTGTGGAATCGATGATAAATGCTTCCAATAAATGCTGCCAGAGAAGCGGTTGGGCTGAAGACAGAGTGATGTATCTAATTCTGCAGTAAGCAGCTTTCCTCACTCATGGAGATGAATCATCTGTATCATCTTTCCCACCTCCTGATGCCCACAAACATATTGTAGCCTCTCGAACAGCATTTCAGAGACACAAAGTTTTCAGAAGTTATGACTGCTTTTTGTCCGATGTAGAAGATTAAGGTACAGAAGCTCTGCAAACTCTACTGAAAGACCAGCCCTGCATCCGCTGTCATAAAACCTAACGACTGAAAACAGCAGGTCCTGAGGTCTCTGCAAAAGTTGATACTGAGAAATCAAAAGACCACTGAGATAGGAAATGCCAGAATAAGGAGACCAGAGTTTGTCAGAAGACCACACTAAGGTCAAAACTTTGACAGGTTATGGGGCCCTAGACCAGAAGACAACTTCACCCCCCAGATCAACAGGCTAAAACAGACCAGCAGGCCTTGCAAATGGCATGAAAAGAACCATGGACAAAAAAAGTGTACGAGATTTGAGGGAATTAAGCATGGTCACTTACCGCAGCTGAGGAAAACGTCTCCTCTCGCTCTCGTCCTCAGCTCCAATGGGAAAGATGTAAACATGAGCTGCTAGCCTGACGTGAGAAGCAAATAATAGCCTGTCAAATAGCCTGAGCTCCTTTCCCCTGCAACTGGTCTCTCTCCTTTTTAACATACATGCTCTCTCTCTCACTCCATCACACACACACACACACACTCACTCACACACACTCACTCACACACAGAACCACCCACAGAAATCTGATTTCAAAGCGAAGCTGTTAAGGTGTGCAGCACACATTAATAACCTAAGGCTTTCATTTAGCTTGAATACTCTACATACAACTCTTACAGCATGCGACTGGTCCCTCTCCTCTGTGCTCTCATCCCTGTCTTCCTTTCCCAAACTCTCTCTTTTTTCTTTTTTCATCTCCCTCCTCACATTCTATGGGTTATAGTTACCTAACCAACATTGCGTGAAGCTCTCAGCAGCCCACACACACACACACGCTCCCTCCTCACAGTCTCGCAAAAAAGCACAGAGCCGGGGGAGGTTGTCATTGGTCCAAGCGGCTGCCAGTTGCACTGGCTGTGCCATGCCTTCCTCGTCCTACCAATAATTAGTCCTCACAGGCAGGGAGGAATAACACAGTTGTAAACACAACAAGCGCGAGCCGCCTTGCTAGCATGTAGTAGATGTGATTTCAAAGGCGCGGAACACCAAGGTGACACTGAGACTTAAGCGCCACAGTTTCACTTAGAACTGACAGATATATTTGTAAATGTGTTCATGAGGGTCTTCAGTCATTCAGGTTCATCTGTCTATGTTACTATGTTATGATTATTTGCAAGTCCATGTTCTTATATTTCTCTTTGGTCAGAGGTGCGAAAATACAACATGTAACCCACAAGAGGCACCTACATAAGCCAGAGGAGTGTGGATGAGACATACAGGTCAATGAGTTCTTAAAAAAAGTGTATTGTTAAAGAGTTAAATGAATTAACAGTTAAATGTAAGTCACATGGGAATCACATTCAAAACACTACTCCTAATCCTACAAAATAAAAGTCTGGTCATACACGCAAGCTTATTTTTCAACAAGAGTAGTTTTCCAAGTATTTGATGAATAATAACCTTCATAAGAGTTATACGACAGGGTAGTAAAGGTTGGACAGACCCACAGGTCCTGGCCATTTTTGGGGTTGAATGAACTCAACTAAATTTGAACTATTAAGCATCTCTCTAGACCCTCACAAAGCCATTTTGAATTACAAGTCTTTCAGCAGTGGGTTGCTCAGTTGTCTCTTGCTTAGCCACGTGTTACTGAAGGCATCTACTTGATATTCCATGTAATGTCTACTGGTGTCTTTCATCATGAAGACCAGTGAAGCAGGTTTTTAAAAAATCTGGCAGCCCATGGAATGCTACAGGAGCACATGAACACTTTTACTCATAGAAAAGACTGAAAAGATCAAAACTACTGTCCTTAAAGAAGCAACACATTCGTCAATGATGAACACTGATAACATTTAAACCTTTAAATAGTTTACAGATAAGTCATTTAAGACGTATAGAAAGTGTAAAATAGTCTTGGGACTGAAACAAATAGGCTGTACTGAAATGGACTGGATGAAATAAGGACACCCATTCATGGCAACAGAATACCCTAAACCCAGAGGCCTCTTTCTGCAGGGGAAACTGATCAGAAACGGTTTGTGGAACATGACAAAGTTCTCAAAGTGTAGACTTGTTATGCAAATTTCCTAGAACTGCAGAAATCAAGCATCTGTGCGATATGATTGACAAACCAACCAAATTTTTGGAGGCCTCGTCACAAAAATTACAGGATTTAAAATATCTGCTAAATTATTGGAGCCAGACACCACAGTACACCTCCAGAGGTCTTGTGAAGTCCATGCTTCAGAGGGTCAGAGCGGTTTTGGTGGCAGGAATAGGACACACAAGTGGTTTTAATGTTGACAAACTGACATTCTATGTTTGAACTGGAGTATGCAGTAAAGAAATAAAAACACTGTTGCTGCCCAATCACAGGCTACACTGCCTCATATTCCATTATAATGCTAATGAATGATCTGTTACACTTATTTAGTCTCTCATTTTTAAATCGAATGCCATACATTTTGAAAGCCCTTCGCTTCTGTTTTTCGCGTGTGAAAAATGCTTCACAAGTGCAAATGCCATCATCAGGCGTTCAGTGATGGTCTTCTGGGAGCTCAAGTCATTACAGAAGCATTAGGCTAATGCATACAGTAGAGGAAAAACAACACAACTGTTCAATACCAAGCAGAGACAGACAGAACTCATCACACAGGAGACACATGTTTGGTAGCAAACATGCATAAGACAAATGACAGCCAAAAGGCTCTGTCATGGAAAATAATATAACTCAGTGGTGCAGTTAACTAAATTTTAGGAGTTCTAGTTTATTTTATGCATAAAGTCAATTCTTCATGAGTAAAATGGTCTCATGAGAATATTTGCCAGGTCAGGGTAAAAGGGTTAGCTCCTAATATTCTAAGCCTTTTATCACCCTTGAGTAAGATGAGAACAATCCAAATTGAGTTATTCTTAAAGGAATAGTTCATTTCACAATGCTAATGTTGCTAACATTGGCATCATTCTAATTTTTGACTACTAGGCTTCATTAATTGTTCACAACATTAACATGCATGAACTCTTCCTTTGCTTGCACTGAAGAACAGAAGGCCAGACCTGCTGACAGCTTCAGGCCATTTGTGGGGTAATGACCCAGGCCAAAACTTGTTCTTCTCAAAGGCACACTCTACTTTCTTTCTTTCTTGAAAGAAAGTTAATTGTGCAACACGTTGCATTTGTCTAGACGATTAATTCCTTACATTAAGTTAAGAATCTATATTTTAAAATGTTAAGCCAGTCGTTATTAGTTTGCAATACTGTTCAAATGCAGTTAAGTAATAACTAGGGCTGTCAGTGTTAAGATGTAAACATAGGAATTATCAACAAAGAAAATAGCTTTTTAAGGTTTTTTAAAAATAGCTTCATAAGTCTAGCAACAAGCAACAAACTAACAAAAGTAATATTGGAAATCTAAAGCAGCTGAAGTAAAGACAATGGAACCTTGTGTTCATATGATGTCATAGAATTACTAAAATGACTAAAAATAATAAATACATTCTGTTGAAGTTGTCCACTTGTACAGCTGTAACAAACCTCAATGCTTTTAAAGCAGAATCTTTCTTTTTGGCCTGCTATGAGGGACAAATTTGATTAATTGATTGATTGATTGATTGATTGACTAATTAAAAATTGTTTGGCAGTAATATTAAGTACATCTTGCATGCGGAAATAAATTTATAATTCAAGAACTGGCAAAAATTAGTCAAAATGTGCAGCATGTTTTATCTTTATGCAAAACAAGACAGAAGCTTAACAATGAACGTTTTTAAAACCAACAGACCATAATGAAGTAGACCCCCATCTGCTTACAAATATGATATGAACTGAAAAATAAACACTGAGCTATAAGTAAGAAACAATTAAAAACAGATTAGACCCTTTTTCATGGTTTTGTTACTGCCATCGAATAATTGATTCTGAAGTTAATCCAGAGTGACAGAGTCTCATCGCCGACAGACATTTGGGACTCTAAATATCCAACCAGAACTGATTCTGGGTCAGTTTTTAGATCGTACCTATTGAACATGTACATGTACCATTGCAATGCATCAAGCTACGGTAATGCTCCAAGAAAATGAGTCAGAGGCAGTGATTCATCCATCCGTTTTTTGTTTTTTTTTTCTTTCCCTGCACTCTCAGATAGCCGAAGCAGAGGCTGCTTTAGCGTACTATATCCATTCCCCTGGCATTCGCATTCAAATGATAGTCACGGCCCTGTATATTTGCAATAAAGAAGCTCTCTAAGACTCTGTTACCCTCCATCTGAGAGTTCCCTGATGTCATATTTATCTTACATATGTAGGATTTCTCACATACGAACAGATAATACACTTCTGCATGGAAAAAATAATGTGTGCACTAACATACGCTTCACCCTGGATTTTTCAGATCTTCTTTAACCGTTTAATCCTGTCTTTTAATTCAAGATTCAAGATTCAGATTCAAGATTTTTATTTGTCACATGCATGGTCATACAGGTACAACACGCAGTGAAATGTGTCCTGAACCGCTCCTTTAGACTGTGCAGAATTATATTTTAGAAAAATTTCATTGAGAAAAAAATCTAGAATTAAGCCTGTGCAGAATTATATTTGGAGAAAAATTACAATAAGAATAAAATCTAGAATTAAGACACTAAAATAAACGAGAAATAAAATCTGGACTTAGACAAAAAATATAAGTAAGAAATAAGAAATAAGAAATAAGTAAGAGTATGCATATGCTTAATATAAGCACAACTGAAAAGGTTTAAAATCTAACAGTTTCTACAATTCACATAACAAATACTAAGACAGGATATGGATATGTATTTAACTAAGTTTTTCCATAGAATTTACCGTGTGCAAATGGAATGTGCAAATGAACTCTAATGTACTCTTCTTTCTTAGTGGCGTGGTTTCTCAGCACCACATTTACACTGATATGCAACAAAGGACATTTGAGCATAATGACAAATAGTACGGACAAAAGTACTGGAGCACAACTATTTTTCAGGGTTTGGGCTAGACCCCTTACTTTCAGTATTAATGCTTCAGCAGACCAAGGCATTTTGGACAACACCAGGCTTCCAACTTTGTCCACCAATTTGGTGGAAGAACCTTTTATATTCCAGCAGGACTGTGTCTCAGTGCACAAAGCAGCTCCATAAAGACGTTCTGGAGGAGTTCAGTGTGGAAGAACTTGACTGGTCCACACAGAGTCCTGACCTCAAACCCATCCAGCACCTTTGGGATGAACTGGAAAGGAGATTGTGATCCAGACCTTCTCGTCCAACATCAGTGTCTGGGCTCATAAATGCTACAGAATGAATGGACACAAATTCCCACACAAAATCTTTGAAGCTTTTATAGCTGCAATAAGTGTTCAATACCATATTAAGATAAGAAAAGAGAAGATAAACCTTAATAAAATCTATGTATTAGAATACAGTACCATTAAAGTCCCTGTATGTGTAATGGTAGCGCATCCCAATACATATGTCGATATAGTGTATAAAGAGTCCTTTTATTTTATACAGAAACATTTTTTTACAACAGATTTATAACAATAGCAGTATTCTAAAGAAACAAATCAATGGTAAGTGTCTCCTCGGCGATGTGAACTGCATTCTGAATGAATACACACAGACACGTGGTACAAAACGTTAACATGCACATGGTCCAACTCTCTTGGGGTTTATTTATTAAAGTCACTGAATATATTTCCTGCAAGATGCTCGGTATAACAGGATTAAAACGCACAAACCATCATCAGAAAACGATTAAAGCAATCATGCTGTGCTTTGTTCTCTTCTTTTTGACTGTGAGGAATGCTCTTAGAGGTAGAGACTCCTGTGGCCAAATGTTTTGTCATCCATTTGGCTGCAAAATCAAAAGTACTTTTACAAAGCAGAACGTTTAAAACAGGC
This sequence comes from Rhabdalestes septentrionalis, assembly GCA_037832545.1. NCBI lineage: Eukaryota > Metazoa > Chordata > Actinopteri > Characiformes > Alestidae > Rhabdalestes > Rhabdalestes septentrionalis. Next base: position 7,487,443 of record JBBMFX010000128.1, read on the forward strand.
CGATTCTCACCATAGGGGGTACTAAACTATGAAGACTGCAAAGTAGATAATCTCCACTGAAACGAACCGACAGGGAGAAGGGAGGAGGTTAATACAGGATTACAGGAGGGTTTGGGTGAAACACAGGGTTAATCTTTAAATGATGCAAATCATACTAACTGAAAACCAATGCATAAACATCAGAGCAAACATTTCTCTTAAACCACACATCTAATGTTTATTAGAGTTGAAGACTGTCAACTTGAATTCAAATGCTCAGAAATTCTATAGATTAGCAAAGACTTGGAAGGAATTTACTGGTGTTACAGAAGAAATACATATAATCTATAAAATTAAAGAAATATACTGACATATCATGACTGACACAGTGATTGACAGTTGTGTCTCCCAGTAACATAAACAAGTCAGCGTCTGTGACACTGGAAAGTGGTTCAGCTCTCCACTTTTAACCCAGTTGACTGATTCTTGTCGGAAAAGAGACTCCCCCGCAGTAAAATAGACCACTTCTGTCTACTCAGCTGGCCATTCAATTGTAGGGCTGGCAACAATTTACAAGCCTTTTACAAAACTGCTGCCTGCTCTCTGTGTTTCTGTACTAGAATACTCACCAACATTAACACACTATTAAACACTACATCATATAAATATCCATAATTGACAGGTTAATCATTGGTCTTTTTTCAAATATTTCATTTTTATGCGTCAGAGTGTTTACATCTATTTTTATGGCAGACAAAGATGTAAATGTGCCGTAAATGCAAAAAGACAAATGTTCTGCAACGTAAAGTCAGACGGGAGAAAGACGTGTCTGACTGCAGTGAGGATACAGAAGTAAGATCTTTTGTTTATCAATGTCAGTTGAAACTTTGGGGTTCGTTTGCACTACAACTGCAATAATTTCAGCAGGCAGACATGAATCCCATTCAGAGTTAATGACTGGGCATCTGCTAAACCTATTAGCTAGCCTGATATCTCAGTTTGTCTCTGTCTTTCATTTCAGCAGGGCTAAGAGAAGCATTGCTACAGTGCCGGCAATATAAAGTGAACCAGAAAATGCAAATCGGAAGCCAGTTCCAGCCTCGTTAGCTAGATAACTGCTGAAACATTCTCCTTTAGTTTCCATTTACATTTAGTTTAGGTCACAGATGTAATGACAACCTCAACGCCAAAATGAGATATGGGTGGTCTGGTAAATCACAAGTACTATTAGAGTTTGAATACAGTTAGAATTAGAAAAACAGGGCTTATTTACCTGTTTAATACAACACACCAGAGTTGGCACTCTCTCTCTCTCTCTCTCTCTCTCTCTCTCCCTCTCTCTCTCTCCCTCTCTCTCTCTCCCCCTCTATCTCTGTCTGTCTGTCTGTCTGTCTGTCTGTCTCTCTCTGTCTGTCTCTCTCTCTCTCCCTCTCTCTCTCTCTCCCTCTCTCTCTGTCTGTCTGTCTTTCTGTCTGTCTCTCTCTCTCTCTCTCTCTCTCTCTCTCTCT
>JBBMFX010000128.1:7489029-7501010 GCA_037832545.1 Rhabdalestes septentrionalis
CCCCCCCCCCCCCCCCCCCCCCCCCCCCCCCCCCCCCCCCCCCCCCCCCCCCAGCAAAAAAAGTTTGGGAACCACTGCTATAGAGGAACATTTATTTTTCCAGTCGAATATCTTCACTGGACACTTCATCCCTTGCCAGTGTTTTTATGAGACGATTATACACCCTTGAACTCATGTATCAGCAAATGGGTGCATCTTAAAGTACCTTTACTAATTAGAAGGTCTGCAGACTTTTGAATGTGTATAAAAGGAGATAGACTGACTACAGTAATTATTCATGGCACATATTGGCATAAAACAACACTTTTACAGCCCATTTACTTTAACTGAAGTTTTAAAAAGCCTAAATTGCAAGTCTGTATGCAAAGAGTAGGGATAAAACGAAGGTGGCATGTCTGACACTTGGAGAAAAATGAAAGAGAAGCCCTATAGAATCTATAGTGAAAGATATTCGCACGATATTCAGCTTCCCTGCAAGTTCATGCTGTTCAGAATGAATGCTTGGTCTTCAGAGATGTGTTTCCTTTTCAGTGCATCATCTGAGACTCTAATAAACCTTGAACTAAAGAGAACCAGGCTTTTCATTACTGAAGTGTTTTGTGCATGCTCTAAAAGCATGTTGAGATATTTAATACAGTTTACATGGATTTCAAAAGCTGGTCTCAGATCAAAAAAGCAAGTTCTGTTAGTTCTCTTCTTGGAAATGTTTACTTTGACTGAAACATTCTGTGGCAACTCTCACACACACACACACACACACACACACACACACACAAAGCCTCTCTTGTAAACAAGGTGATGAGGCCGGGCAGAGGTTGCGACATCAGTGTTAATCAGTGTGTGCGAATCTCAGGGATGCCCAGGACAACCTGACACTCAGCTTTGGCTCCAGCTATGCTAATCACACATTTCCTATTACTACTGTCACAAACCATGACCCTCACTGGCTGCACCACAATCAGTCCCTGTTAGAAGCTCTAAAGTGTGTCATCATGCCTCAGGTCCACCGACAAATAGCCCATAATAAATGTATATGGTAATGAAATCATGATCTTGAACACATACCACCTACCTTCTGATCCAAAGTGTTTAGCAAAGAATGAAGATTGAAAGGTGGTGGCAACAAAAACGAAATTGCTAATCTAAAGATGTGGAGTAAACGATGGAGTAACCTGAAATTTACAGTCAGCCTGCACAGGTTAAACATGTACAAAGCTTTGCATTGAACAAAGAATAGTGGTTTATCATAGAATAATTATTATCATTTAATAACAAACATGTTACATAAGAGTGATAAATGAGAAAACCTTTACTTTATTGGATGCATCCGCATATCGAGAAACACTCCAAACAGAAACGCTATAAGTGTTAAGAGTGTTTGTTCTACAGAGGGCAATACAGATTGGGTCCATACATGGAGTTTGAGCAAATTGAGTTTGTAATAGACAATTAAACAACTTTTTACTTCTTACAACAAATCGTTTTGCAAATATTTAAACATATAAACTCAAATTATTACCACACTAGCCAATGAAGTATGTAAAGTGACCATCCTGTCATATGTGAACACACCAGAGCACACAGCGGGAACAGTGTAAAATTCTTCCTCTATAATGAATCCATTCACCAGTCCAGTGTGTGGGGACGGAACATTACTCAACGGTACCTCAGTGGTGCCACTAGCACTCCTGGGATTTGAACCCATTGCCTTCTGAACTGGCCTAACCACCAGGCCCCCAGCTGCTGAGTCTGTTTATAAATACAATTTGATCAAAAACGAGGTTATTGTGCCTTTCACTTCATAAACTCTAAGTGTGAATGCGCTTATAATGTAGAAGCTACAAACATAAGGAAGAGTTATTTCAGGTTACATTGGAGAGGACTGAGATGAGGACAGCCAAAGGGGGCAAGAACGTTCCGGATATACTCGTTCCGCAGATACAGCAAAGGCCTTACTGTTTCTACGGTCCATTTACAAAATAATGGCTAAGTTTGCAGGTTTACTTTCCCTCTGCTCGCTGGAGCTTTAAATGTACCAGAACAAGACAAGCAAGACCTGGACAATCCTTGTAATTACCAAAGCAATATGTACTTCAGTGCAAAAGGAACCCAAAGCAGCGAGCAGTGGCTATTATTCAGTGGTTCTAGTTCCAAATGGAATGAAATGCCCCAGTGTTACAGAACAAGCAGCTTTACTGACCTGTAACACTCTGGCTCTCCCTACTGAGAAGATACCAAAGGCACCTTTCCACAGGTCTACAGGAAACACAGTGTACCTAAATCATACAGCGATGGCATGGAACTTCGCTTTTACAGCCCAGTAACGAAGTTTCTCATTCAATTCCCTCCACACACTTTTTGGACAGTCATCATCCAAAACCCTGAGTTGGTGCCAAGCTTTTGTGTCAGAGCTGATCTTGTTATTGTGGTCTTTTAATGTTTATAGTCTTGTTTGAGTGTTTTATTTTTTTACATTTTTTAAGTTCTTTATTCGTGTGATAAAGACCGAACCCAGCGAACTTGTTAGTGACGAAATGGATTAAAAAATAGGGTCATAGAAAACTCCCACTGCAATTTGTCTTCAGCCCACACAGAGCCTGTAGTTTGTTGATTTCCCAGCTGTTAGTTTGTATCTCTATTGTTTTTTTGGGTTGTTTTTTTTTCATGGAGAGTGGCCTCTAAGTCCATCGGTTATTATGACAAAATTTTTTGACCAATTAAAAAAAAAAAACAGTGATGTGGTCAGCTCGAAACAGTACCACGCAGACCGGGGTTTGTTTGTAATGGAAAACCATTTGTTCACTGTACGGCAGGGTTACATGTGTCAGCGGAAAAACAGCAAAAGTGAAACAGAAAAAAAAATTCTTAATTTTTTGTTTCTGAAATTCATATTCAAGGACACGTTAGAGCTGGATGACATTAGCTTGAATTTCTACAGCTGGACGACTTTTATCACCAATGTACAATTTAAATGTCAGAAAATGTGATGTCCACCTTTGGAATTTGTTTCTAAGCATGTCTTTATGTCTTTTTAACATTAGAATAAATACAAGCAAACAAGACAGCTGTAAAAAGTATCAAGATTTGTTCTGTTTGGGAAAGTAGCTGATATCACGTGAGCTGGTGAGGAGAACACAGGTTCGGTTCCAGATTCCTCCTCGGTTCCTCCAGCTGTTGTTTGGATTGTGAAACTCCATCATGATTGAATTTAATGAAGGACTGATCGTGTCAAACCAGGTTTCTGATGAAACTACAGTAATACTGGACTGAACACACAGATATACTGAACATAACATCACTATTTAATGTAGAATATTATTTGTATTCATTGTAGTTTTATTAAGAAATATTAATGTGAAAAAAAACAAACACCACTCATCTAAACAGTTTTAAATATTATTTCCTCAGGTGCCGGAGACAGCAGTGTAAAGGCCACACTCTGTATGTGTGGGTAAATTAATTTGGGTGCTGCTATTAGCCATTAACAAGTTGAATCTCAGTTATTGCTTTTCTCTTTGCACTATGTTTGTCCGGGGGACTTATATCAACATGACAAAAACAATACTGTGTGTGTTGAGTATGTGCGTGTTGAGTCTAGAAGTGTGAAAAGTAACAACTTGTCTATATGCATCAATACCTCACATTTAAAGCGGCCACAGAGCATCAGACCATCATGGGAAGAAACCATCAGACGAAATCAAGAGAGCTTCTGGTAAGGACCAGTCCTGTATATTAACAGTGGCACTATGACAGCCATTACTTGACAAAGACTTATGTGACTGGTGTCATTAGGACTGCGCGATTTGACCTTAAATCAAGATCTCGATTAATTTAACATGGTAACTCGCTTACGATTAATGAACGATTATTTTAGTTAGTTATTTATTTTTGCCTTCATAGTTCACTGACCAGTTTTGTACAGTAAATATGCTCGCACACTGCAAGTGAGAGATTTTCGAATGAAGGGCGCATTACTTAAAATAATGGAAGGAAACACACTACCTAGTATCTACGATTATTTATTGAACATCAATGTTGAACAACTGAAATTAAAGCACACATTACCTAAAATGAACAGTCACTTTGTTCTTATAAAAAAGTAAAAACAAATAACTTGCACTTTTGGAATTATTTTCAATGTTTTTCTTATTAAAAATTGTGACTCCACACGCGGCAGAGTTCTTAAAGGGATAGTAATTGACATAATTGGCCTGGAAATTTTTGATTGATTGTAGGTTCTGAATGTCGATTTCGATTACTTTTCGATTAATTGCCCAGCCCTAGGTGTCATGGTCTGTTTTTGCTGCGTAAAGGTCATTAAACTCTAAGGTGACAGGCCAGTCGCTCCTAAATGCAGATGCATTAATCAGCGCTGCTGTACTGAGGACAGTGACCTCATCACACATCACACAGAAGAAAACGACGGCGTACATGGCAGCTTGGGGGAGTCTGGTGATCCAGTGGTCCAGGCTCGTATGCTGATGAGATCATGTTATGAATAGTTTACAGAGCGTTTTGTGCATCCTTAAGCTTTAGTCCTTTCTCTCTCTCTCTCTCGCTCTCTCTCTCTCGCTCTCTCTCGCTCTCTCTCTTGCTCTCTCTCCCTTTCTCTTTTTCTTCCTCTCTCCCTCTCTCTCTCTCTCTCTCTCTCTCTCTCTCTTCCTTTGCCCCTCCATCTCACTCTCTATTTCTCTCCCTCTCTTCTCTCTCCCTCCCTCTTTTCTCTCCCTTCCTCTTCTCTCTCCCTCTCTCCTTTTTTTCTTCCTCTCTCCCTCTCTCTCCTTTTGCCCCACCCTCACTCTATTTCTCTTCCTCTCTTCTCTCTCCCTCCCTCTTCTCTCTCCCTTCCTCTTCTCTCTCCCTCTCTCTCTCTCTCTCTCTGCACCCAAGTGCCATTTGGTCTGCACTGCAGGCCAGTGACATGGAAGTAAGCTCCCATGACAACTTTTCACTTCCACTCTCATCAGCACTCTATGACTCAAAAACGCCATCTCCTTTTTACCTCATAATTCCGTGATTACACATTCTACCCGTGTCTCGAGCATGAAAGCAAGTTATAATTGGGCTTCAGGGAAGGAGGAGGGGAGGGATAAATCAACCTTGAATTTAATGCAGATGTCTAAGCATTTTAATGCACTTAGGTGCCCCACACCTACTCTCTCTCTCTCTCTCTCTCTCTCTCTCTCTTTGTCTCTCTCAATCTCGTTCTCTCCCCTTCTCTGAAGTGAGAGGTGTTTTGTTTTATCAGGTAGGAAGGATGATGGATGGACCGTAAAGTCCTTTTTCTCTCTCTTTGTCTGAGGTGACTTCTGCATTGGATAATTGTAAAAATAAATAAATAAATAACAGCCGTTTTTTGTTCTCCAAACTTTTAACAAGTTCCTGGTGAGCACGCACTTCCACAAGGAGTCTGCTGAGACTCTTTAAAATCTACAAATGTTTGAAGGGCAAAACATTCGGAATGCTTATTTACAGTTGAAGTCTGAGGATAATTAGGAATGTTCATACAAACAGTATTGTGCAAAGTCTTAGGCACCAGAAAATAATATTTAAAAACTGTTTAGATGAGCAATGAGTGTGTTTTTCACCTTCATTTTTAATAAATATACAGAGAAAAAAATATAGCGTGTAAATACAGACAGTAAATAGTGATTTTATTTTCAGTATATGTGTTCATCAGAAATCTGGTCCTTCATTAAATTAAATCAGGAGCTGTTGATGGAGTTTTACAACACAAACAACAGCTGGAGGAACCGAGGAGGAATCTGGAACCGAACCTGTGTTCTCCTCAGCAGCTCACCATGCAGTCTAAGGCTGATAGCACCATTTTTCTGTGCAGTGGTCTTTCCACGAGGCTTGAGACAATTTACCTTCCCCAAACATGATACTGAGAGTCTTGTCCATTATGTGATAATACTTGGGTCTGGTGATTTAAATATACAGATATCAAAATGTACTTTAGTGTTCTTTTACCTAACAGGTTATTCAAATAAGGAATGTTTGTTCTGGATAATTGTGTAACGTCTGCTTTTTTACATAAGACTTGACTTCAAATCACGGAGAACGTGCAACTTATGTTAAGAAGCATATTAGCCATTCATGTAGCACAATGTGAAATACTGCCAACCTCAAGGTGCCAGACTAATGGAGCTTTTCACCAGCCTATATAACATGATGCCACCTGGAAACCTGTTAAATCACCTTAAACAAGAAAGTCACTAAATCAACTAAATGATCTCTAATCACCTGATGTGCCATCATACAATTAACGAATGTTTAACTTCCTGTTCATTTGTTTTTATGAGACAATCATTTAATATTGCCATCCCTTTATTAACACAGATTTTTTCAGGGTATTTAAATAATACATAGAATAATGTGACCATTAAGAATTACTCACTTGCTTGACAGCCTCCAGACTACAAAGCTGTCAATATTAACAGGATTTTTTTAATGGATGCGGTTTTATTACTCTTACATTACGGGGACCTAACAGTGGCTTCAATCGTTCACACAGACGATTTTTTCTGGGAATCATGACGTCAAGTGAGCGTGGATATAACACCGCCATTTTTTTCTGCCAAAATCCCCCCCAAAAAACACGAAGAAAATTTTGCTACTAGGCTCACATGGCATCTGGTTGACACCCTGGAGGACCGAATGTGTCCCATGATTTGAGGTTGAACCCAGTATTGGCGGTGATGTTTGTTGCTTTCCTGTTTACGACGCCGTTTACAGAACAGGGATCCATGTTTTCAATGCAGAACTAAACACAAAGATGACCCATGTGTAAATAATTACTGCCCCCACAGGTAAAAACTTTAAACTACACATCAGGCTGCAGGCTGGCATTAAACAGAGTCAAACTAATGCCAGGGTCACGCAAGTCAATCAAGCACAGCTACAAAACACAACAAAAACACGTATGGAGTTCAGAGTGCGTTTATGTAACCAAGAATCGTATGTCTGTGTTTTATCCGGCTTATTTGTTTGTCTTGTGTCTGATTTAGTCTGTAAAGTATGACTATTGTAATTCAATTAAAATTCTGTAATCTAGATCAAAAATTTACACAACAGAGAGTGAAAAACGGTATTTCGATTCCCATATATGTCTTGCGCACCAATTTGAATTGACAATAAACCTCTTCGAATTTTATTTTATGTTTAATTTGTCTTGTGTCTTGCTCTTATACATCCCACTTTAAAAGGCACAGAGTAAAGTAAACAGTCAGCCTGAGAGGTGGGCACCTTCTGTCTAAAAGTCTACAAGGGATTCACAACCCACTACATGCAAGAGTGAACACTCCAAACTGATGAAAGATATATGTCCACCATATGGGCCATGCGCTTGTATACTAACAAAAACACTCGACCAAAACAAATGTAATGTTCCAGCATCATTCCACCCCAAGGCTGTCTATAAAAAATAGGTGAGGGTCAATTGAAAGTTTTGGTATGACCGCTTACTGCCCTTTGTCTTACAAAGGCACCAATCTGGAAACCTGTCAGTCATCCTGAATCCCAAAAACAGTGGGGCACAGCTGCTATACACATAAGCGTGGGCCCAGCTGGGCATAAATATGGTACCTCCAGCCTGAAGTCACTGCACTGGGGAGCTATTATTACAATACCACTGCTTATCAACAGAAAAGGCAGGAAAGTTATTAATAGTGCCATCTGTCAGGATTTCATGTTAGTGAAATACAGAGGAAGTGCAGCTTCACAAATAACCATGCATATTTCTTCTATTTGATACCATTCAGAATGGATTTTAAACATTGAAGATAAATCTAAAGTTACATCTTAATGTGTTCACGAATACAACATTTATTTAGCTAAATTGCTCATGCTTTTCGAAAACGTCTTGGACTTGAAGGTATGAAATAAAGACTTAAATGCTTGTGTGCCACATTACTAGCTTAGCATGTAATTAATGGTTGTCCTGTGGGTGATGCTGTGTAGATGTCAACACATGCAGAAAGCGGGATGACACATGCAGAAATGTTTTTCATGTGCTAATTGAAAATACACAGCTTAGCTAAGTAGCTAATGCAGGCAGACAAAGAAGAACAAATGCTAAAACACCTGTCAAATTAATGTTTGCAGGCAAAACTATTATACCATCTTCTGTTTTATTTTCTTGCTAATATTGCAATGATTGTTGAAAAAATAGCTTGATGTTAGAGTGTGGTATATTATCGCTGCTGAAATGGCCTTTTCATATTACAGTTGGCTGCAGCTGTTATTTGTACATTTTTTAAATAAAGAAATGTGTGTCATTATTAATACTAAAAGGTTTATTAAAATAATGGAATCCAACACTCCAGTACTAATTTATGAATGAGAAACAAAACCCCACAGATATATAAGGTTTAGGCTAATTGTCACCTCTGTATGTGTGTGTTGTCTGTCATGTGTCTGAAAATGATAAATGAGTACATTAAAGTATAGTGTGTCATTCATTGTCAGAAATAACATAAGATTATCTGGCAACTTGTGAGGATTTATGGAAAGTTTTTAATGATTTATACACTAAATTCATTAAACAAATCATTTGTGAGGTTCAGTTTGTGGGCTATAAGCTTCTGGAACCTCTAAACTGCCTCAGCCTTGTAGCTCCAGTGGAAAATGAAAGAAGAATCATTTTCTTGCCTGCTGTACTCCATTTGAGTTCGGGTGAAAGTCACGTCCTGTCACAGAGAATTGTCAAGACACTGCAAAAGCAGATTAACAGATTTGATCAATTTAGTATCACAAGCCTTATTTGTGAAGCACGCATATCGCAAAATCATTCTATTGTCTGTTTCCTTTCCTCGTCCATAACGTGTTAATTGTTTAAAAACCGTCGTTCGGTATTGGAGTGAAGTATGATCTCGTTGTTTGATTGTATGTTCAATTAAAATTCATTCACAAGGCGGAAGTGGTTGCAAACATTTTTTATTTTATTTAAAGAATAGTGTCTTGTTCATCGTATATTTTGGAGAATGTGTTTAGTGTTTAATGAAATTGTGTAGTGGTTTAGACATAAAGATTGTGAGATTCAGTTTGTGGGTTATAAGTTTCAACTTTGGTCGTGTAGCACCAGTGGTAAATGAAAATCATTTTCTTGCCAGATCAACTACATTGGAGTTCAGGGGAAAATCACGTCCTGTCACAGTGTATTGTCAAGACACTGCAAAAGCTGAGTTACAGATTTTGTCTGTGTCGATCGCGCAAGTATCACAAGCCCTATTTGTGAAACACAGCTCATTAATTAGCCAAATACATCGTAAACAGCACATTTGCTGGCAAGTTGTGAGAGGGAAGAATCTGGTGCCAGGAAACGGATGAAAAGTGCTGAAGGAGTCAGTCAAAACAGTAATGGTGCCCTGCCTCTGGTTGGGATGTCTTTCACACAGACCCCGGCTGTATCCCCTCTACCGCTCCGGAGGCAGCTCTCAGATGTGTTGTGAGCCACGTTACGCAATCCACGTCATTCCGAATTAGTCATCCTTACTTAATCCGGCTTTCAAATTAGATATTATTTTCTTCGCACAAAATTAAGAGGCTGCTCGTCATGAGGAAGCTTATTATCAGCTTGTGTCTCCTGCAGAATTAGACATGTCTGAAAACATAAAATAAAAGCAAATGCGGTGGTCCCAAAATTAAAAAAGCAGTGTTGATGGAAAATAAATATGACTCATTTTCTGTATCTTTGTGTCAGAAACTGATAGGAGACACACTTTTGCATTTATCTTGTAATCTTGTAATTTATCTTGGGGTTGTGCAGTATAGTGAAGGATGCAGGGAGAAAGGAAAAGAAAATGCAGCATAAAAGACATGATCTTTGGTTCCAACACTGAAGAACCATGAAATGCTCAAGATGTTCCAGATGTTTTCACTTAGTGAATCTGTAATGAAAACCCCAAAGTGTAATTGCTTTAAGTACAAAAGAAGATAAGTGTCAAAGTTATATCTAACTGCACTTTCTTGTTTTCTTGCTTAGGTTACTTTTAATCAGTTGTTTTAATCGTAGCCCCGCCTTAGCCCTGCCCCCTTGTTATCCGTTCAAACACCTTAGGGATGAATTGGCATAGAGATTGCAATCCAGACCTTCTCATCCAACATCATTGTCTGACCTCATAAATGCTCAACAGAATGAATATTCACAAATTTCCACAGAAACTTCAAAATCTTGCGGAAGGCCTTCCAAGAAGAGTGGAAGCTGTTATAGGTGCAAAGCGAGACAAATTTCATATTAAAGTTTATAGATCTGAATGCAGTGTCATTTAAGGAATGGTCCAGTGTCCCAATACTTTTGTCTGTAGTGTACAGTGTGTAGAGACCCCTGTATTTGCAGTCTGTTCCTGTTGGTATCTGTAGTTATGAAGGCTTCTGTGAAGTTCTTGTAATCTTGACAGTGTAACACTCTTCTTGTTCTGTTTTGCTTGTGTTTTTCTTTGTCTTCTGTTGGTTTCCACCACACCTGTGTCTTTGTTACACCTCCGTGTTTTTGTTTTCGAGTCTTTATTTCTCATTTTGTCCGATTTGACCACCACTCATTCCCCTGTCTAACTTTATTCCGGCGAAATGTCTAATAAATTCCAGCTATTAAGCTGATTAAGAACATAGTAAAATATCGCATTAGCAATTTCAGTAACATTTGGTCACTGCAAACGCCTTCACACTAACTTTGAAAGTCAAGTGAAATATTTATGCAGGAAATACTGAGAAATGTGATGTCGAATGAGAGCCCAAAGTTATCTGAACTAAAATGGAAAGACCTGTTAGAAAAGTAAGATTCTTTAACACCATATGACTGTCCTGTACTTTTATCCTAAAACAGTCGCACAGTCTGTACCGTAGTCTGTACCTCCCACATACCAAGTCCCTTTACAGAACACTTGGGGCATTTCAGGGTATTTTAATAAGCACTGGAAAATGGCATCATATAATGACCTGCAGATTTATAAATACACCCGTAGTCTAAGGTACTGTGAGAAAAGGCTGTTTACATTCACGTTTGCGGCATTTAGCAAACGCTCTTATCTGGCTGTTAGCAGTAACTGTTCTGCAGATACAGTAAAGTAAAGTAGCCTGGTATAGTAACATGTGAACACAAATCAGCACAGCACAGTGTAAATTTCTTCCTGTGTATTAAACCCATTAAACAAGTGAAGAAGTGGGCAGCCAGGGACACAGCGTCAGGGGAGCAGTGTGTGGGACTGTACCTCACTGAAGTGTAGCTCAGTGGTGCCACTAGCAGTCCTGGAATTTGAATTCACAACCTTCTGAATGCAGGGGCACCTCGAACCCAGGACACCGGTATACAAAACAGCCGCTTCAACCCGTTGAGCCGCCCAGCCACAGAAAGTGTCTTTTTCATTATTTCCATGGTCTCACATCAAAACAAATGGAAATGCAGTCGCAGCCTCTGCCCCAACAGAAAGTAAATGTATGTAAATGTAAATGTAAATGAATGGAAATGCGTTATGTAATTACGTTCCATTTAGATCCGTTTTGATGCAAAATTAATGCACAGCAAAATGACTGGAGACCTTTCTCAGGTTCTACAAATGTGTGAATAATGTTGCAGGGGTATACGTGTCCTCGGGAAGTGCTGACTCACTTCCTTCAGAGTGATCCTGTCAATACCGTGTGCAGGAGCGGCAAAATGGCACAGAACTACGGGCGAATAAATCAAAGCGGTTCAATTCTGAGCCACACAGAGCCAGTTACATCACACAGGCCGTGCCTGGGAGCGAGAGAGAGTGAAAGAGAGAAAGAGGGGGAGAGAGAGAGAAAGAGGGGGAGAGAGAGAGAGAAAAAAGGAGAGAGAGAGAGAGACAGAGAGACAGAAATAGAGAGAGAGAGAGCGAGAGAGAGAGAGAGCGAGAGAGAGAGAGAGAGAGAGAGACAGAGAGAGGGAGAGACAGAGAGAGAGAGAGAGAGAGAGAGAGAGAGAGGCAGAGAGGAGAGAGCTCAAGAGAGAGAGACACAGA
>JBBMFX010000128.1:7519859-7530988 GCA_037832545.1 Rhabdalestes septentrionalis
TATGTGTGTGTATGTGTGTGCGTGTGTGTGTGTGTGTGTGTGTGTGTGTGTATGTGTGTGTGCGTGTGTGTGTGTGTGTGCGTGCGTGTGTGTGTGTGTGTGTGTGTGTGTTGGTAGGTACTCTAGTGATTCCAAGGTTGTGAGAACAGTGTGGAGCTCTAACCTTGCGCATGGGCTGAGTGAGACTCTCGGACTGGAGCATGAACACATGGTCTCTCCCTCCCACCAGAATCCAGCCCCGGTCTTCATCCAGCAGCAGCGCCTGGTACCCCCCGCTGGACCCGCCGTGCCAGAACACAGCAGAACTGTTCTTCGATCGCACCTCTGCGGGAAAGGAAAACAGAGAACCACTCTTAATCGCACTATTTCAATATAAAGAAAGTCTTCAGCCTGCATTTCCTGAAGATGATGGAAACTCCAGGGTGCAGAAGGCATATTCTCACCATTTTAGCAAAATTATGTCAATATAAAACCTTTCAGGGGGTTTGGTTGCAGACGGCAATGTGATGCAAAAACAGCCCCTAAATATAGAAAACTATTTTATTTTTGGATTTTTCCAAAAATAACTTCAATGTTGGCAAAAATAATTATATTTTAAGTTTTTCTACAGTAAACCATTTTACCTGAAACTTTCTGAATAACTTTGTTTACTCAGTTATTAAATTATCACTCGTTTTCACTCGTTTTATTTTATATGAATCATTTGCTCCTTATAGTCAGTTATAGTCAGGAAGCATTATACAGGGTGGGCAATTTATTTGGATACACCTTAATAAAATGGGAATGGTTGGTGATATTAACTTCCTGTTTGTGGCACATTAGTATATGTGAGGGGGAAAACTTTTCAAGTTACGTTAAAACCAAGCACACCATTGTTTCTCTTGTGAAATTCCCAACAAGTTTGATGTGTCACATTACCCTCTTCCTATTGAAAAAATCAGAAATTGGATCCAAAATGGCCGACTTCAAAATGGCCACCATGATCACCACCCATCTTGAAATGTTTTCCCCCTCACGTATACTAGTGTGCCACAAACAGGAAGTTAATATCAACAACCATTCCCATGTTATTAAGGTGTATCCATATAAAAGGCCCACCCTGTACATCATGGACCCAGTGTTTTCATATGGTACTCTGCGATGGATATACTGCCACTTATGATTCATATACACTAGGGATGCAACGATAACACTTTTTTACAAACCGATTTGTGTACTTGCCGAAACTGAGTACCAATACTGATATTTCTTAGAATGGTGTAATTTGGAGACCGATTTTATTTCCTCCTCTACAGATTATGACAGGCCTACTCTTAGCAAAAGTAGTATTCCTGAAGTTCATTTTATTAAGTATGCTTGAGTATAAGTACAGCAAGAATATGGACCATATACTTGTAGTGTACAAAAAGTATACCAAATCAAATGAACTCACAGTGTGAACATAAAAAGAGATCTAATTAAAACTGCTGCTAGTCCAGTACTTTTCATGGACTGATTGACAGAATTGACAAAACTGTATCGCTTTCACTGCACTGCTTTCTATAAAGAGACGTATTTGTCTCTGCTTTTTCCTCTCGGTAATACGGAGGCCGGCCTTTTGTTTTTTCTGAAATCCCTCAGGCTTCGGGCTGACGCAGATTCTTGCATCCCCATCATTTTCCAGATTGTTGGCTCAGTCACTAAACTGGAGTTTGTCCCGGGATATTTTAATATTGCCCCTTTATGGATGTTTCGGAGAACATGAAACTGCACGGGTGAACCTGAGCCCGTGTCAAACAAACGTCTCGCTGTTAAGGTCGAGAGGAGGGTGTCCTCGGTTTGAGAGACGTGTAAAATAAACCTGCCAGTCAGACATCATTACACAACCTTTTAGGACCACTTTCGCAAATCAGCTCTTCCGATACTCATGCGGAGAAATGCGCACATTCCACAGCGGGGAACTGTGGAAGCGGTTACACTCACACATGTGGGTTACGCAAACAGAACACACACGCACGCGCGCTCACACACACACACTCATAGCTGGGCCGGGTCTCGCCGCGTCCTCTAAATCCCTGGGGAGAAGAGTTTAACCAGGCAGAAAATGACCCTGGCCAATCACTGCCAATTAACCCTGAACCCCCTCCCTGCCTGCCCCCCCTGCTGCTGAGGCTCCCAGTGGAACCGTCCACTGACGGGTCTCAGCGTGAAGCCTGCGCCAGTCCGAGCACCAGTCCACATGTGCTCCGCGTCCAGCAGACAGGGAACACATCTTTGATTACAGTCTGACAGCACTTTGATTAGAAGCAGCCCTCCTACACTGTATGGACCAAAGTATTGGGACGCCTGACCATTACATTAATAGGGACTTTAATGACATTGCATTCAAATCCATCCAACTTGGAGTTGGTCCCTTTTTGCAGCTGTAACAGCTGCTCTTGGAGCTTCTCTGGGAATTTGTGTCCATTCATTCAGGCCTTGATTTTGAACGAGTCTGGTCTGGATATAAATATCTGTTCCAGTTCATCCTAAAGGTGTTGGATGGGATGTCCCAATACTTTTGTGCAAATACTGTACCATTAAGAAGCCTTAAGCGTTCTGCAGAGTGACCTTTGGATACATTTTACAAACTTTGCAGAAAGTTTCTTGTCCAAGTGAGATATTTTGCTGTGATATGTCAGCTTTAATGTGACTTTTATAGTGAATTATGTACATAAAACTATTTACAGACATCAAAAATTACTGTACAGACATATATTAAAGAAACAGATGCCTACAAACACAGTAATGGATGACAGTTTGTGTCTGAGATCACGACCCCTTTACTCCTTTACTGCTAAAAATCTTTTGATAGAAGTACATAAAGAGGCCTGGTAGATTAAAAAAAGTAGAACATTACTGTAATTATAGAAATGCACAGTACAATATTTTATTCATTATTTATTGCTTTCCATTCAGCCAGATTTTCTCAATGATACTTTCACACTGGACAGTTCCCTCATAATTGTCGAACTCACTGGCCTATTTGTTCCTTGGGTTTCCCCCCCTTTTATCTTGGTGAATAGAGGAGCCCTCCTCACGTTTGGGGCCCTTGAGAGCAGAACGACTCGTCACCAAGGCTCACCACTCGCTGATGGAGGTTAATTGAGTGAGGCCGACGCAGAGTGTGGAGTGGGCTGATGAAGTATCCTCTTCAGCTGTTACTAAGGGCTTCATGACGGACATTTGCATTCCAGGCCTATAGACTGAACCCCAGAATTGTAAAGAGATTTCAGGAAGCCCATAGGATGCAACAGGCCTACATGTTCTCACGCGCTACAGTGTGTACGGTACTTCAGTGCCCCAATTTTTCAACACTGGACTCGAAACTGTAGAAACAAGTGCTATCTTAGTCCTTTCAGCACCAAACATGGTGCATCAGCAATCACACAATTGTTCTCTGGAAGTTTTCTGCTTTATTATTCTTTTCACAGCCAAAACAGGTGCCACTTCTCCTCGGTGTGGGGAGAGATTTCTTTTAATACAAACATTCTTTCGCCCATAAACAGAAAGTTTGGGTTCCTCCAAACAGTCATCACGCAATCAGACTTCAGATTCCTCGTTTAAATGGATCTTTTGGTTTCTATAGTAAGTCTCTAGTTCATTTCAGGCCCAAACAATGTGACTCTATAACTATAACGGACCCTGAGGTGAGAGAGGCCAATTTCCCACTGACAAGAACAAATAAACCTTCTAATTAGCACAGGTTAAGACCATTCATCACAAAGCTCATTTACGGAAAAGGACAACAAAGCACTAACAGCACCTGCTCGCTTGATTTCGGCCCTGGCTTTGATTCCACAAATATTTTGCCTGCAAAATGTGTAGATTCTGCCGCACCAGTGAAGCCTGGCCTTCAGTGACCATACAAATTACATACAACATTCAAATTTGACCCTATATTTCCAACCATTACCGGCTTGTGTGCAATAACAGAAAAAAACGTCCAAGTGAGGTCACACTGTCCACATGTGGTTCACATTCCACAAATGCAGCATCAGTAATATTTCCCATATTTTAATATTTTCCATGTCAGTGATAAACTCTGACTCGCACTGTTTCTGTTTCCCACCCTTTTCCGCGCTATTCTCATTCCTAAGACTTTCCTATAAACATCGGAACACTCTTCCTTTCTCGTGTGAAGACACATCTCTAGAGTTCCAGGACATTTTCAGGTCATACACTGTATGGCCAAAAGTATTGGGGCGCTTGACCATTACACTAACAGAGGCTTTAATGATATTCCATTCAAATCCATAGCCTTTATTAATTTTGTCTATGTGGTGTGTTATCAAATTGGCCAAATTATTCATTTTTTCACAGAAGTTTTAGTTCACTTTAAAGAGTGACACTTTAAACCCTCACTGTACAGTTTTTGCACACATTCTAAATCCCTCACTGCATCATTTCTACTTTTATTTTTATTTATTTTATTTTTAATTGTACAATTTGTGTATGTCTATGTAGCATCTAAATATTGTGCAAAGTTGAAGGAACACGAGCCTAACAATTTCATTAAAGGTAATGACGCTACATTGCTATCTGTATATGACAATAAACTTGAAACTTGAACTTGAAGGTCTTTTATTTAACTGTCAAAGGCATACTAAACGTAGAAGAAAAGAGAAGACGGTATTTTCTTATTTTCAAACATGCCAAACATCCTTTAACAGGACCCCCAAACACCCACTAGCAGTCCGTGTGCATGATTAAAAATCAAGCTGGGTTTCCCTAACAACTGAAATCCTAAAGGCTGGTCTGGAGTCTTTCATTTTGTGCAGTTCTGACCTCAGAGGCAGTATTTCACTATGAAACCCAGCTAGACGTTATGAGTTGGAACTTGACCGTTGGGATCATCTCCAAATTGAAACAAGTGAATATCTCAGGAAAGCGATGGCCTGGTTCCATCTGGCAACGTTTCACAGGAGCCTATCAGCTTCACCGAGCTGATCTATATCGCCAATGAGGGGGAAAGTGAAACTGCAGATTGTGACAAGCATGAATGTGCAAACGAACAACAATAACAAGTGCGCGTTCAGGAATTGACCCGCCGGCCCTGGTTTTGATTCGATTAGCTGGTGATCGATGGCTTGAAATGTTTGGAAAGGTAACTGGGACACACTCTGCTGGAGGGTGAGCCGTGTTTTTCCTCCAGAGCTACAGATGGAGGTCAGGCTGAGGAGTGCTTAAACGGTTCCACCTCGATGCTGCAATCTGCTGCACAAGACGTCGCTAATCAAGACAGACGTGCTGCAGATGGTCAAGCAGACATCTGGCATTAGTCATACCAGTCACAGAGACATGGCAGTCCAAGAAGCAGCAACACGTTGTTCTACTGAACGTTTTTTGCAAGAGACACAACTACAGCAAACAAAATTAAGTTCAAGGAATTCTGGTTCTGGTACATATTTGCTTCAGCAAAGGAACACATGTAGCCACTAAACTTCGTTTTGCAAGTTTGAAACACGTGAAAAGGCAAATCTTTGTAAACATGTAAAACTGCTTGTACAAACACATTATCAAACTAATACATTTAATGCACTGAAATGAATTATTCATACATTACTAGCACCTAATGTATGTTTAACTGTAGGATTCTGTTGGTCTCCCTCTTGGACTCATTTTATTTACATGTTCAATATTTAATATGTGAACTACTTTTAGTGAAATATTTGCTCTTCGTGATTCTTTGTAAAAAATACATTAATTATAAAGCTTGCATACATTAGAACATACATTAGAACATTAGGGTGGGTTTTATTAATATTTTTTTGTTGCATTTTTTGAGATTTGTGCTAGATTCTAACTGAAATACACAAATGAAAATTTAGAAGTTTACATTGCTTTGGGGTCTCTGGTTCTGTTCCAATACTTTTCATACCCCTTCTTCTACGAGCACTTTGATATCACCTCCTGACAACACTGATTACTTTCAATAGGCCAGTGCCCATGGGCAGGGCTGTCTTGATTTAGTTTCAGCTGAAAGTTTCAAGAGCAAAAGCTTCTGAAAGGCCAAAGATTTAAGAGGTCAAGGGTGGCGTCTTGATTACCATTCTCTTTATGGAGAGAGACCCTCGGATTAGGCTTCGACATGGATTAGGCCACCCAGGAATGCTATTAGCTCCGAGCTTTTACCTCTAAAACATCGCTGAGATCTTTAAGCATCTTCGAACGCAAACCCCAACTGCCATTTGCATAATCAGTTCCAGACTTGCTTCTCTCTTCCTTTTCCTCTAGAGGTATGGATGAGAACTTTTAGTGATTGTGTGCGTGAAGACTCTGGCATGAAATGCAAACTGTATGCAATCAGATGCAGAGTTCTGTTGGGTCTGCGCCCAACACCTGCAACGGTCTCATATTTATACCAAGTTTAAAGGCAAAGCAAAGGACAGCGATGCGATTATTTCAAAAGTAAGTGGGGTGTCAGTATTTAGTGGCTCAATCCAGACTTCAAGTTGTTGAGACAGCTCAATAGAGGCGGTGGTTGATGACCAGGGTAACTGGGAATGAGTGGTGTTAAAAGGGCGGCACGGCCGTGTTGAAAATGGTGGGCTCATTACTGAGGACCACTGATTAAACGCGAGGTGGAGGGCAACTTTGCGAAAAGCACTTAAACAGGTCACTGACAGCTGACATCTTTCATTAATCTGCCGGGAACCAACAGTATGCCTCGTTATCTTCAATTTTCAAGCTGGGCTCCCTCAAGCTCCAGCTGTTTGATTGGGTGTAAAGCTCCAGTGGTAGAGAAAACAGAGGGACACCAAAGTGTGGAAGCATGGAGGAAAGGCAAACATCCCAGCTTCTAGGGATGAAGGAGACCACTGGATTAGGAAAACGTCTCTCTGCCACTGCATCTGTGGCCTAACACTTGAGTAAGCAAAGAATTGGGCAGTATGAAAGTCAACACGTAGTTGAGGCCCTCAGCAAAGACCTTTCCCACATGTGAGGGCCAGGGATGCGTGTCTACACAAACTGACATCAATCTCTCACTGTGAAGGTCAATAGATTGGTTCATTTGAGCTAATGATGTAGGTGGGAGCAGGATTATGACTTCAACAGCCCCACTGTGAGGTCCAGCCCTCTAATAACACAGTCCTGTACACTAGAGGTCGACCGATATTGAATTTTACCGATACCGATAGCTAGGTTGGTCCGTACTTGCCGATAACCGATTAATGAACCAATAGTTTTTCAAATGGATTCTGGATTAAAAAAACAAAAAAACTAAATAAAAACACAACACTCCATGTAAAATAGTACTGAACTTAATTACAAAAACAAACAAAAAAACAGTACTGAATCAGGAAAATGTTCTATATTAAATAAATATGAATATATTAATAAATATTGAGGTAAATTAAAGACATAATTTCAAACTGAAAAGTTACAAAAAGTAACCCCGGAAAAAGTGTCGCGTGGATTTTTGCAGATAACCGATCGTTCCGGCAATCAACTATCGGTGCCGATTAATCAGCAAAACCGATATATCGGTCAACCTCTAATTTACACTATATGTACCAAAGTATTGAGGCACACCTGTTTTTTAGGAATTGGACCCCTTGCTTCCAGTGAAGGGCAATGTTTCAGCAGACCAAGACATTTTGGATAACGCCATGCTTGCAACATTGTGGACACAGTTTGTTGAACAACCTTTTCTGTTCCAGCATGACTGTGTCCCAGCTCCATAAAGACGTGGCTGGAGGAGTTCAGTGTGTAAGAACTTAAATTGCCCGCAAAGAGCCCTGACCTCAACCCCATCTAGCACCTTTGGGATGAACTGGAACAGAGATTGTGAGCCAGGTCTTCGCGTCCGACATTAGTGTCTTAGCTCATGAATGCTCTACAGAATGAATGGGCACAAACTCCCAAAGAAACCCCAAAACCTTACGGAAAGTATCCCAAGAAGTTATAGCTGCACAGGGGGAGTCTATGGTTTTCAATGCAATGTCATTTAAGTCCGTTTGTGAAATGCTCAGGTGTCCCAGTACTTTGTCCATATAGCGTACGTACATTTAACCACATGCAGTTTGTGTAACAAGGTTGTCAATGTTTTTTTTTTTTATCACCTGCTGAAAAGTGTCCCAATACTTTTGTACAAATAGTGTATGTTGATGCCAGAAAGTCTGAGTTACTCTGTCTGAGGCTTTTTAAGGCTTTTAATGTAGTTTTGTGCTTGAAGCAACTCACTTTACAGTCCATTTGCGCCTAATAAAGGGAAAGTTTTCAATTTGTGTTTAGAAAACACATTAAACATCTTAACTTGGCAGGTATTTCAGCGTTTCCATAACAGTGCTGACTGAAAATACACTGGAGCCTGTTGGTTCTCTCAATACCACTGTTCACATTGATGTTTGCTGCACTTTAAATTCCCCAAGCATGAGCCAGTA
Organism: Rhabdalestes septentrionalis; assembly: GCA_037832545.1. NCBI lineage: Eukaryota > Metazoa > Chordata > Actinopteri > Characiformes > Alestidae > Rhabdalestes > Rhabdalestes septentrionalis. The sequence goes on from JBBMFX010000128.1 coordinate 7,528,265, forward strand.
AACAACAATTAGGAACAATACTAATGCTGAGTCACTTTCATTGTCAAAAAGAGCCTGTTTTATAGTTTTCAAAATCCACTGCACACTGTTTGTTGAACCTTTTCAGAATGTTCTCTCTTAGGAAACAGAAGACTTTGTTTCACATGCCATAGTCTGGCCATCTGGAATTTGACTGAAGCTTAAGGTGCCTATAGGGCAAACTACAAAAATCAGAGTTTGAATTCATACAGGGACAACATGAACCTAGATATTAGACAGTGCATGCACTTCTTTTGCATCTCCCTGTACAATGTATGTAGGTGAAATGAGATGTTTATACTAAATATGCTCAAATATGCCTGAAGGAGGGATTAGATCCTCTTCTGGCATGGACGCCTAGTCAAATGAACCTCTGACCAAACACATTTTTTCATTGTGATGCATCAGATTTCTCAAACCAGGGGCAATTTTAATTCCTTGGCCTCCACAAAAAGCTATTTAGGGCCATTACAAAGATTTAGACACACGAAACATGAATTAAAAAGGGAAATGTGCCAATTTTGACACAGTTTGCTTCCCATATCATGCTGCATTCAGCATTCCTGCGGTGGTTACTGAGTGAGAAATGGCACAACACCATCGGCATGTTTTCATTGCCTTGAATACCTTTCGCATTAATAGCGGCGGCATGACCTGAACACGTTCTTTTAGACGCACCTATATTTTTCTCACAGCTGGGCTGGCACAGACAGACATACTTTGTCGTGTGACACATCCGAGGTTATATCAGTATAATCAAGCAGGAATGGAAATACTTTAGTTGTGCCTCGCAGTAAAATTCACCGTCCACCATCTGCAGCCCAGCGACGCAGAATCACGCGACCTTGTTTACGTACATCGGCACGGCTGGAATGAAACAAAAACAGAGCGAGGCGAGCGACTGGGAGTCATGACGGCACGCCAGAAGAGAGATTACGTTTGCCTTGGGGAAGTTTAAGCAACCCTAATGGGTTTCTCCAGGCATTTTAACCACAATAGACAATAGCATTTGGCTCTGTGGACACCACAGGGTAATTCTCTGCAGCAAACGGCGAAACACTGAGCTGCACTAAATATTCCCCTGATGGGATCAGACCACGATCTGTAAAGGGTCTGAAAGAGACAGTTATGATGATGTGTTTCTTAGACAGTGGAGATAAACTGGAGCCTGAAAATGAGCGGCTGTTGTTTGTTTTCATCATGTATCAAGTGGCAAACCTTCCTCCTTCCATTGGACGTCTGTGCCAGGTTCGATCCCAGTCTGATTCCCGAGATTTTTTCCAGTTGTTTGTATAGGGAGGCCAAGAGGGAGCACACGGAGGTGAAAATGTGGATCTCCTCAGGTTTCCTCCCGCCTTTAATAGGTCCAGGGAGAATCCGCTACAGTTGTGTGGTATGTAGGCTTGGTTGTACTGCTAAGTCAAATAGTTCTGCTCTTGAAAGGACCCGTCTCATGAACTGAAATATGATAGAGAGATAGCGCAAGTGCACGAAAGAAAAATCTAAACAGATCCTTCTTTTTCCTTTTTAGACTTTAATGAGGGATGAATGGGAATCAGATCTACATCAACACACAGCTTTTTAGATTACGCTTACCATTTCACTCGGGCCCTCCAGAGGGAGAACCAGATCTTTCTGATTATGCTTTCTGTAAAATGACTAGATATCCTTCCAAAAAATCTTTACACTTTGATGGACAAAATCCAAGCAGCCCAGCTGCTAATGAGGTAAGAATGAGAAATGTTTTTGGAACGGCATTAGTAAAGTGAAGTGACTGATCTATACGTGAAAGAGTGGAGTGATTCCCTGTTCAGGCATGAACATCCTCCTGTGCCAATAAGAGCACTTACGCAAGACTCCAAATGATGCATTGGCCAACACCTGAAACATTATTTCTCTGGATAAGAACATTTGCCAAAATGCCATATGCACAATATGGCCAAAAGCATGGGGACACACCAGTGAAGGACAATCTTAATGCTTCAGCAGACCAAGACATTCTGGACAGCACCAAGCTTCCAACTTTGTGAACACAGTTTGGGGAAGAACCTTTTCTATTCCAGCACGACTTAAGCAGCTCCATAAAGATGTGCTGGAGAAGTTCATTGTGGAAGAACTTGACTGGTCCACACAGAGTCCTGACCTCAACCCCATCCAGCACCTTTGGGATGAACTGGAATGGAGATTGTGATCCAGACCTTCTTATCCAACATCAGTGTCAGGGCTCATAAATGCTACAGAATGAATGGACACAGAAACTCCAAAATCTTGAGGAAAGTCTTCCAAGATGAGTGGAAGCTGTTATAGCTGTAAAGGGGGACCAACTCCATTTTAAAGACTATGGAACTGAATGCAGTTTCATTACATTTGTCCATACAGTCCATACAGTTCATTATATTATTTCAGTGGTGGTGATTATCCTGAGCCCATTAGGCGAAGTCAGGCCATAGTGAGAGGTAGGAAAGCATTTTAACCTTAAATTCCCTCATCTTTCTTCCACCCTTAAGGGGGGGAGGGTTCTCTCCTCACCAATATCCAGAGATCCTGTTTGAGGTGGACAGATGTGGACGGATTGCATTTTACACTGCGTTCTTTTGCTTGGGTCAGTGGCAACCATTCACCATATTTACCCACAAGCCTCCACTGCAGGAGGTGTCGAGGGTCGACCTCATTAGTGGCACGGAGGGGGGTGTGGGGTGGGTGGGG
>JBBMFX010000128.1:7532236-7547375 GCA_037832545.1 Rhabdalestes septentrionalis
AACGGAGGGGGGTGTGGGGTGTGTGGGGGTGTGTGTGTGGGGGGGGGGGGCGACTGGGATGAGAAAAACTGAAGGAATTCCATTCTCCTACTTTCTCTCATTCTCTAACACACACTAACTGCTTTCAGCAACAAAGAATGAGAAAAACTGTACGACTGAACAGTGTTACATTAAACCACATGCAATGGAACAAGTTTCTGCCGGGTCATGGTTTACGACGTGGAACCGCACAGTTTGTGTAACAAGGTTGTCAATGGTTTTTCTCCTCACCTGCTGAAAAGGGTGAAAGTAAAGCGCCACATCAAGGGATTCTCGAATGGTTAAGGTAGAATAAATGAATGTGGAAGCGCAGCTGCATAAAGGAGTGCACTGTGTCATAGAATTGCTTTGCCCTCGTTAAGAAATCTAATGAGTGAGTACAAAACGAGAGCAGAAGAGCGAGGGAGGGGGGAGAGCATTTGAGCTTAGGAAAAGGAGAAGGTTATGTTGAACTGGGGTGAAAGAGAGGACAGACAATCAGATGGACGGACATGTGGAAAAGAGAAAAGGAAAGCTGGAAAGAAGCATAGAAAGGAGTTATGACGTGAGGCGAATGGGTCTGTGTGCATGTGTCCTGTTACCCCAGGCCTTAATCTGCCAGTGCTTACTCTGAATCCCCGCCATGGAACATTTTCAGCCATAGTACGGGCACTGTCCTCACACAAACGGGCTAAAGAACAATTAAAAACACCTGAAGCGTCTCACTGTGAATTCTGTACACATGGAAAAAAATAACAGTGTTGGGAGAGGCTTTTATCTTATTTAATGAGGAAAAGTATAAAACACTGCTGTAATGGACACTCTCCTCTCACTGTGAGACCAGTTGGATGGTGAAACACTGCTCTAATTATTACCATTTTGTTTAAGAGAGAACGAGAGGTTTATTTTCATTGAATTATTCTAGTTCTGTAAGCACCGCATCATTTCTCTTATTTTGATGTTTTGTCATTTCCTTTAAAATTATTCCGTAAAGAACAATATTTTTATTTGGAAATGAGGAGAGATATTGTCAGTAGTTCTTAAAAACTAACGCAAAGCTGCTCAGCTCAATACCTGTACCTAGAAAAGATAAAACCTGAGAAAATCAACATTTTTGCAGTGGACTCTTATTTTGCTCCAGAGCTGTAAATGTATCATACATATATGAATGTGTGGGGGGTTTCCCCATTATTATTAATCAATTAAGTAAAGAAATGTTGAAAAAGATGTTGTTTCTGTATACTGGACCTTGCAAAAATATATCAGAAAAACCTGCACTTACCTTATGAAACATAGGCGTGTGTTTTTTGAAGTCTGTGTATGTGTAGTTTGCTTGGGAACACATGGACACGAATGTGTCATTTCCCAACAGCATGCGCATTCTTTTACGCTCTTTTACCTCAGGCTCTATAAAAGATAAGCCACCTGTTGATCTTGCCAAAAGCCCTAGACTGTAGAGTTTTCTTTGTTCTCTCATTCGAAACAATTGTTTGACAAATAACCAACAAATGTGATTTGCATCTTAATAACTCTATTCAAATGGTGCCTATCAGATTATGTGACTCTATTGTTTCTAAATATCCTTGAGTGTGATGGTCTACGTGACCAAAGTTCTTGAGAGGTTTATTTTAGAGAGAAAAAACAAGTCTCTCCTGCACCCCAAAGCAATCAACTCAATCAGCATAGAATCACGCAGCTAATATAAACGATACGCTAGAAGCCAACACTGAAATGCACTGGAACATTGATTTAACGGTGCAAGTTCTCCGCCATGAAGTCACATGATCTCCCAAAGCCAACTCCAGTGATGGCCAGCCATACTTCTGGCAGGGTTTTAGAAATACTTTCAGCTATAATGGTTGTTCTCTGACCTGGGCGGTGTCATTAAGCAGTTCTAAAGGTGATTTGTAGCGTCATTATGTCATAGAATATGCAGTTCATTTAATTTTATTTGATTTCTTGACCTATCTTATTCACCTCAGGCTTGCTCGCATCTGGCAAAGGCCACATTTGATGGATTGTAGGAGTGTAATGATTCACAAAATTCAGAATTCGATTAAATATAGGATAGTGCTGTCACAAATTGATACATTGTTTCTTACAGCAAGAATTAAGAGAGGATGAAAATGGGCTTAACTTTATAAATGTGTGTTTGTGTGTGTGTGTGTGTGTGGGGGGGGGGGGGGTTCGGGGGGGCTCTTATTTCCTTTCTGCACTTGTGGCCTTTTGTTGTGTTTCTGTGTCTCTTCTTGTGCTGCACCCTGGTTTCATTTCACTGTGCAGTGTGTATATGTGTGAAATGACGATAAAATCTCCTTGACTTGACCTGAACTGACAGCGGTCATGCATATCTAGAGTAAGAGTAGGACGGAGAAACTAAAGTCGTTTCTTTGAGTGCAAGCTACTTATCAGAAGAACCCATCTCTGTGAATAACAGGCCAGGATATTGCTTGAGGGGATCAGCCCTGTTTTCCTAGTCTAGGAAGGCTTTAGCTAAAAGCAGACAGATTTGCAATGGAACTATAAAAAGAGGTACACTTATATGGACAAAAGTATTGGGACACCTGGCCATTCCACCAACAGGGACTTTAATAACGTTGCATTCAATTACATGGACTTTGATATGCAGCTGGTCCCTCTTTGCAGCTATAACAGGTTCCACGCCTCTTTGAAGGCTTTCCACAAGATTTCAGAGTTTCTGTGAGAATTTGTGTCCGTTCATTCTTTAGAGCGTTTATTGAGTTTGGGCGAGAAGGTAAGCTCATGTCACAGTTAAATTATAAGCATATAAGAAGCAAAGATCTTTAACTTCACTTAAGAAGTTTCTTGAACTGCTTGGAATGATACTGTAGGTACAGATATGCCCTCATGCCACAAAGTAAACAGGCCATTGCTTCAGCCTCCAATTAGCAGCACTCTTCATCAAGACTACATGCTCTGTTCAGTATTATATAGTGGTGTCTTGATTAAATGCATTCTTTTAATACAGCCAAATTAAGAGTGGCGGAAAGCACTACGAAACCAAATCCCTTAATTTTACCCATTAAAATGACCTTATTTCACCTAAATTTCCAGAACATTAAGGACTGTTAAGGGAAAAGTGCACAGATTAAGGTAATTAAGGGTAAAACTACTGAATTTTTCCCTTACTTTTAAAAATTTTCCTACCTCAATAAATGCCTTATGTTTAGGATTAAAGGGTTTCAATCTAAATCCACTTTTAAGGTAAAATTAAGGGATCATTTTTCAAATTAATGGCCACTTAATTCAAATGAAGATGTTTGTCGTATTTTCTGGGGTAAACTAAGATAGAGTTAAGCACATTTATGAAGTTGCATAGTGACATGTGCTACATTTTCCATTTTTTGATGAATCAAACATCACCATTTAAATAATTCAACACTATAAAAGCATAGTATTTGAAACAAAAGTGCTTTTTAGTTTCCGGATGTAACCCTCTAACCACAGGCTAACAAGCTAACAAGCTAATCATGGTACAACAGTGTGACCATGGCATGCTATGATGCAATTCTAAACATTTTATACTTACATCCCTAAAAGATTCCCCATTTTAGTCATATTTAACTCTTCCCCTTTCATTTTTGTGTCAACTTTTCAAAGGGACTTTGCCCTCTAGAAAGATGTTGACCTTCTTACAAAGCCTTTAGCTGCAATAGGCAGCTAAAGTCATGTATCAGCTTACACCACTTTCAGCTTGTAAAAAAATGACAAAGCAAATCAATATCAGTTCATTCTTTTCCTTTCTTTACTCTAGGTTTAAAAAAAAAAAAGAGAGAGGCTTAAGAGGTCTTAGTGGCGGCTTTTTTTCCCTTAATCTTCATTTGTGGTAGTCCCAACTGTGGCACTAAAAGCACCGAATCGTTACTGAATTACTCACTAAATTAGAGCCTTTGGTGTGGGATGGGCCTGCTGCTACCCTGGTGTGAGAGGGGCCGTGGAGCTTTCGGGGTCACTGGAGAGCTTTGAGAACGCCCAGCAGTGATAACAGGCTGACGCGGTTGAGCAGCGGCACTGCTGCACTGTTTTCTTCATTTTATTCCAGAATGTTCTGTAACACGTCACCTCCTGAGGAGGCTACAGGATGTAGTGCCACACAAATAGTGCAGGCTTGCCTCCACACACACACACACACACACACACACACACACACATTTCAGCGCAATGCATGAGCGGGGCTTGAGTCAAGTGAGGCACTCCAGATGCTACGGCTGATTCGAGTCAAACTACACCCCATGTTGCTTTCCCCGAGATACCCAATCACTTACAATCAGGCAGACTGTTTTAGCCATAGAACAAGAGTGGAAGTCTTTGATTTTTATCACCAGCGGTCATGCATATCTAGAGTAAAGGTAGGACGGAGAAACTAAAGTAGTTTCCTCAAGTGTGAGCTTTTTATCAGAAGGACCCATCTCTTTGAATAATGGCCTAAGATGTTGCTAGCAGGGATCAGTCCTGTTTTCCTAATCTAGGCAAGCTTAAACTAAAAGCAGACAGATTTTTAATGGAACTATAAAAAGAGGTGCACTACATGGACAAAGGAATTGGGATGCCTGGACTTTCCACCAACAGGGACTTTAATTTGATTGCTTTAAAATCCATAGACTTTAATATGTGGTTGGTTCCCCCATGCATTTAAAACAAAATCTTGGAAGATTTCTGTGGGAATTTGTGCCCATTCGTTCTGTAGAGCACAAGAAGGCCTGGCGCACAATCTCCATTCCAGTTCATCCCAAAGGTGCTGGTTGAATGAGTTCTTTGTGGAAGAACTTGATCGGCCCACACAAAGCCTGACCCCTAAACCCCATCCTTGTCTTTCCGGAGCTACTGTTGGAACAGAAAAGGTTCTTTCCCAAACTATGTCCACAAGATTGGAAGCTTGGTGTTGTCCAGAATGTCTTGGTCTGCTGAAACATTAAGTGTGCCCTTCATTAGGAGTAAGGGGTCTTGCTCAAAGCCTGAAAAAACATTTGCGTCCCAATATTTTTTGTCCATATTGTGGAAATTCTGGGTTAAAATAATGAGTACGTAAGACTATACAAGGAGTGAGCACATATCTTCACTTAAGAACACAAACATCTCCTGAGATGCTTCGACGGGCACTGAAGGCACAGATCCTCATGCCACAAAGTAAATGGCCCGTTGCTCTACCGGGTCCATCCTCTAATTAACAGCATTCTTCATCAAGCCTGTGTGCTCTGTTCAGTGTCCACATCCTGACAGGTTCATTAACTCAAAATTCAAAGTGCAGTACTATCCCTGACAGGCACACGGATGTCACACAGCCAGGGGTCATTCCCTTGGCAACACATGGCACCAGCAGCTATCAGGGGCGAATTCGCACGAGCCGCATTCCCAAAACTGTGGGAATATTCTTAGGCTGCGAGAAAATGAAACTCACTTCGGGGGGATTCCCTCCAATATACAGATGCTCTGGTGTTGTTTCTGAGGTTTTTCTTTGGTAGTGACTAATAGAGCGACTATGACACAGACCGTGAGACGTGCAGCTGTCACAGTGATAACTGTGTTTTGGGAGGCTCATTACGTCACTTCCAACCAAAGCCTCCTTTACTTTACTGCACTGTTGTCAGCGTCTTCTCTCAGAGAGAAAAATGGGATGGGGAATTACGCTGGTAAGCACCTCACACAAACGCCAGGAGCCACCACATTTTATGCCAGTCTGTCTGGGTGTTTTGGCTTTAGAGGTTAAGGGATGTCAACTCCGTTCTAAGACAATAGAGGCAACCCGATCAGTCGTCCGGGGACAGTTGTGGAGTTCGTTTGAACTGACCTTTCCTGCGTGTTCAGAAAGAGACAAAATACCATCTAGTGTTATCAACCAGCTTTAAAAAAAGTCGACCTTGATGACGTGACTGAGGCCATCCTGCAAGACAAAACCTTTTCCACGGTGTTGGGAAGATGGTTCATCAGGAGATGTAACATTATCATCACTCCTCAATAATATAAAGAGGGAAGACTTCGCTGACCTCGACATGCAAGGGTTGTGTCTAACCTTGTTCCAGAACGCTTCTGTGTTTTTCTTCTTTTTATCTTCTTCTTTTTATCGTTTCCTCCCTAGCGGAGGAGCTAAGTCTCTTTAGAGACACCGGCAAGCACAATGTAAGTCATCTCTGTCGATTGTTAATTAATAACATCTGGGTTCGATGTCTCGCGGTCCACCTCTGAAGGTCTGTGTTTCTCATGTCGCCAATAAATTTGGCCTCAGAGATGTCGTGCGTGTTTGAGACCCAGCGCTAGCACGCTAGGAGATAGCGGGATGCTCGCTGGCGGTAGGGAGGATAAGGCACTTTCCGACGCCGCCCTGTGTGGAACTTTCCTGTCAGGAAGCCGGCCAAGTCCTGGTTGGTTCCGGAGGGTTCTGGAGGTCAGTCCCGGAGGGTGACTGGGATGAGCTGATAACAAAAGAGGGTCTGGGGATGAGCGCCAGTGTGGCGGGAGCGACCTGACAGAAAAACCTGTGGGATGCCAGGCAGTGTTTCAACAGAGACAAGAGTTTATCTCTTAGATTTTGAGGTTTTTGGAAGTTGTGACCGGTGTCCACATGCGTGTGGGAGATAACATTGTGTAAGGAATGGTTAATGGATTAATTTTTAATGTGCCTCCAAGGGAGTGGGGCCCTATAGGCGCCATAATTAGCGGTCAGTCACTGAAGTCTTGTTTTATCGCTTTTGCTTTGAACGGTGGACTACAATAACCCTTTGATGTGTAATTATTTCTCAGCAGGGAGGACAGTTCATATTTTCTAGTTAAATCAACATAAAAGCAAGTATGTGCCGGTCCTTCATTACACATTACTTCATTACACTATACACTTGCCAATAATAATCTGTAGTCTACACTGCATGGACAAAATTATTGGGACAACAGGAACGTTGATCACATTGCATTCAAATCCATTGAGTTTAATATAGAGTTGGTCCCCATTTCCGACTGTAACAGCTTCCACTCTTCTTGGAAGGCTTTCCACAAGATTTTGGAGTTCAGACAATGACGTTGGACGAGAAGGTCTGGATCACAATCTCCGTTCCAGTTCCTCCCAGAAGTGCTGGATGGGGTTGAGGTCAGGACTCTGTGTGGAACAGTCAAAATCTTCCACACTAAACTCCTCCAGCCACGATGTACTGGATCTCACTCTGTGTACTTGGACCCAGTCATGCTGGAATAGAAAGCGTTCTTCCTCAAACTGTGTCCTCAAAGTTGGAAGCCTGGGGTTGTCCAAAATTCCTTGAAGCATTTATATTGACATTCACTGGAAGTAAGGGGCCTAAACCCTGTATATCCAGTACTTCTTCTGAAATCAAGGGTACTATTAGAAGACCTTGCCTTTTATTAGCTTAGTCAGAGTTGATTCTCTTTGTACTGTATTTTAATGAGGCCACTGACCCTACCGGTGTCCTCAGGGCTACACGGATGTAAGGCAAAACAGTTAGCTACTGCTAACAGGTCTCACCTCATTAAAACCACAACCATGACCGGGCGGGATGCCACCGCATAATAAAAACTACTATGTGGAAAGGGATCTGGAAAACAATACTGCTGCCATTTCAGAAGTGATTTTATTAACGTACAAGAGTATAAAACACAAAAACGTTCTTTATGGAACCTCTTCCGAGTTAGTGACATTCCTGCTTTTACTGATGCTTTTCCTGCGGAACTGCTTTTAGCAGCATTAGTGTTCTTCTATGTGGCTTCATGTCTGACTCGGTACAGTGCTGGACATTGCTTGGAAACAATTTAGTGGCACTTGCTACTGATTGTGAAAAACAGCAGAGAAATTGGCTTTTAAAGTAATTTTAGCCATAAACTGCTTTTAACTTCATGCAAAGTACTGTGCAAAGTCTTAGGAATCTGGAAAAATAATATTTTCACTGTTGATCAGTTTGTGTATTCCACATTAATATGAACAAATATACTGAATAAAAGTAAAGAGAATTAATAAAAATAATGTTACACAGTAAAGAGTGATGTTATGTTCAGTACATCAGTGTTTGTTGTGGGAGTCCTGAAACCTGGTTTGATGCGATCAGTTCTTCATTAAATTAAATCAGGAGCTGCTGATGGAGTTTCACAATCCAAACAACGACTTGTGGAACCAAGGAGGGATCTGGAACTTCACCTCACAAAACGATATCAACTACTTTTGCAAAGTAAACAACAAACTAACTGCATTCTTGTTTGCTTGCATTTATTCTCAAGTGAACTTTGCAGGCAGAAAGACACATTGATTATTTCACACTGAGAAAGATGGGTTTAAACGACTTAGATAGGGGTCTAAAACTTTTGCCCAGTACTGCATTTCCAAACATCAAGATCACTCTCAAACCATATTGTTTAGAAAAATAAAATGTGTGTGTTTTATTGGATTCTGACCTGTGTAGGAGAGCTGCAGTCTTGGTAAATTCTGGTTCCAGGTCTTGGTGGCTCTGACGGCAGGTAAGAGAATCAGCAGCAGCCCGGCCAGCAGTGGCCCCGCCGTCCACAGTCCGGCGGTCCTCATCTCCGGTTCCCTCTCTTCAGACGCAGGAGGGGTTCTCTGTCACATTACCTTCCTGCTAATGTGGGGAACACAGGGATTGCTCAGATATGGGAGGCTCAGTAATAGTTTTTCACAAAGACAATATTTTCACTACGATATTTTATTATTATTGGACAGTTAAGAATGGAAACATATGTATGTCACTGTTATGCCTAAATTCATTAATTGTTAATATTTTTCCACTAAACAATCAATGTTATATATATAATGAGGTCAGTCATACATTATACATATATATATATATACCAAAAAAACCCCAATAAACTGTACTTTTTACCACTACATATCATACTAATTTTCCAGAGATTCATCTATATTATTTAAATATATTTAAATTTATATGTATTTATATATTTATATATAAATATACCCACACACAACATAGTAAAAAAAACCTTACAAAACCCACAAAACCTACAAACATACATTTATATAATCATGTGCTAGGGATATACATAGAATAAATAAACCACCACAATGAAGACACACCGCTTTGTCATGTCATATATATCATTGACATCCATTAATCACTATTTTATTGGTAATTTTTTAAACAAGCATCCGGCTCCCAGAGAGCAAGACCGCTGACCATTCAGTTTGAGTTCGTTTTTGCTAGAGAACATCTCCATTTATGGCTGGAGAATGGCTGGAAAGTCCTCAGGATTGACAAACGACCAGACAAGGAGAAAAATAGGTCTTTTTTCTTCCTTTCCTTAAACTTGAGGATTCTTAGCTTCAACAAGGTTGAAGAGGGCTCCTGATGACATTCTTGCACAACGACACTGGCCCTGTCGAGAGTGAACTCCTGAATGCTGGGGGCATTCCGCCCGAGTCCTCGTCTGTAGAGCCACGCTCCGCGGCTGATGACATCCTGAGGACGGCAGCGCTCGTTAAAGCACTTCAGCGCTAGAAGTGACAGGGGTACTTAAGGGCAACAGAGTCTCAAAGGGCAAACGTGATTATCCAGGCTGACCAGAAAGCTGATACCTGCTCTCGAAATGTGTGAGCAGTGCTCATGTGTGTGACCTCCTCTGGACCAGGGTGAGCCCAGGGGGGAAACCGAGGCATTGTTTAGAGAAGCTTTCCCATGGCTAATCAGCCCCCAGCAATCTTTAGTCCCTTTCCCTACAGAGGTCACCCTATGTAAACACATTTCTTGTGTAACTTCAAAACACTTGAAGAGCTCGTATAAATCCAACATAAACAGAAGAAAACAAGAACACACTGGAAACGCTATAAAGCCCATTCAGGATGACGTCACTATCGATTTTTCTGGCTCTAAATTGGTTGAGAGACCCCAAAAATAGGCAAGCTCACTGAATGGGTGGGTCTCTTTGTGCCAGGCCTTTTTCCCATGCGAGGGTTATTGTGGAGTGAGCCACACTTACGCTACCACGAGGACCCCCGGGGAGAGTTTTTAACACAAGCAAAATGAGCTTAGGGCTAAACATATGCAAAATGAACGCAAGCCTTTCTTCCATCCGTCAACAGGCACTTTTTCCAGCTATTAACCGCAGTTCAGCTGCTACTGTAACGTCACTCCAACCTCAGTCTTCAACTAACTAACTGCTCCCAGATGAGAGGCATCCGACCCTTCATGGTATTTATTTTAAAACTCAGTGTATCAGTAAACTGTGATTTCAGTAAATATAAACGGTGTAAAACAGCCTAGAACTGGTGTTTGTTCTCCTAAAGTCTCTCTGTTTGCTGTTCTTTCCTACGCTTGCCGCCGCTCGGCCGCTCGGCCGCTCTCCGGAACCCCTCCCTCTGTGGGTTTTCCCCACCCACATGTGGGCGGAGTTTATCCGGGTTCAAAGAATTTGTGTTTTTATATTTGACCTAAATTAAATTTGTTTGTTTTTGTTTTCTGTGTTCATTTGCATGTGATGCCATGTAGTAGCCCCAGTAGACGTTGTTATTATTATTACTAGTAACTTTGGTTCCACGTGACACCAAACAAAGCTCAGCATGACGTCTGACACCTCGAGCACCAACACAAACCAGGGGGAACTTCCATATAAAGAGTGGTTTTGCCACAGTAAGTCAGTTTACCATTAGTTGTGCCTCCAGAACGGCTCCGCCCCGCGTTCATGTTAAGTTTGTATTAATTGAATGAGAATCTGCCCCACTGCATGTTGAGTCCAGGGATCTACACACGATTCTCAGATGCAGAGGTAGATGATCGAGTGGCGTCAGAAGACTTAAAGGAGGTGATAGTATTATGACAGCAGCTCGGTAGGATGTGAAGCCCCAGGCTGATTTACACCCCGGTCTCCACAGAGCCTGGACCCACGCCTGCGGCTGGATTTATACCAGAAGCCAGAGTGCAGGTGCTCAGCTCGAAAAGAGATCAGGGACCCTTATTAACTTCCTCCAAATCACTGCGAAAGCATTCATCTTCCTGGTGGAGGAAGCAAAGTAACATTCTTGACTCGGGGACAGCACATGATTCTCCGCAAGGTGGAAGCGATCCACCCGACTGTAACAGAACAAGAAATACGACCTTAAAATGCATCATTTTGCTAAATGTTCATTAGAGAGAAAGGAAAGGACTTGAATTTCACCCCACAGGACCCCATTAAAACAGGAGTTCCCCTTTTGCAGTGACCTTGATTTATTGGAAATAAGGAAAATGGTTTCAATCATCATTAATGACTCTAAAGAAACTTCTGACTCGCTTTCTCGCTATGTAGCGGCCTCTCACAGCAACAGCGTAATTCTGAAACGTGCATGTGGGAGAACTCCATGCCTATCAACCTAACTCTAAATCAGGAGATGCGGGATGAAAAATCTGCAGAAGTTGTTTTTTAATGGGAACTCATGTCAAAAATGATCTCAATGGATGAGAAAACGTGCTGTTCCCACATTTTGTCTTCCTGATGCAATGATATGAAAGTCTCATTTCAGGTTTTTCTGTTGTTTATGTGAGGGCCATTCAGAGGTTGACGGATCTTGATTCTAATTTATTTTGGTTGCCGGTTTCTGTGCAAATTCAAAACTGGGTATGTGCTAAACAAGCAACCAATTATTGAATTATTGGCTGTTATTGTGATGAAACTGTGCAGTACAAGCAATTTGTGAAACAAACATTGAAAATCTGGTCAACCGAGAGATGTACACTCATGCTACCAAGAACACAACCTTCTATATTTCTATTTTTGTCTTATTTGTATAGTGTATTTTTATGCTACACTGTTGTGTTTTTTCACCTCTACTTCATTATTTTGCTGCTCTTACATTTCTGCCATTAAAATCTTAATTTCCCACTTGTGGGACTAACAAAGGTTTATCTTATCATATGAATATGAGACCACAGTGATGGCTAAAAGGGGTTTTAGCCATCACTGTGGTATACAGCTTGCTAGCTTGCTAGCTTGCTAGCTTGCTAGCTTGGTAGCTGTATATCTCAATACATTTTGAACTGAGTACAAGTACAGCAACGTCTTAATACCTGATTTATTAAGTGTGGGCTCTAAACAGGGAGTCAGGTAACTTCAAAGTCTGTGTTTAAGAGGGGAAATCACAAAACTGTGTTGGACACCACAACACCCCCCAAGTGCGAAGTGTTAAAATCTGTACGCCTACATTTCAGAGTAAAGTCAAAGCTTCAGTTCCTGTGACCCAGACAAAAGCTGGTCATCAGCTTTTTGAATGCAAGGAAAGAACACAAACAAGCAAGTGGTGGGAAGCCTCACACATCAGGAACAGGAAGCAGCTGATAGTGAGGCGCTTCCACGTGACACGGCTGCTGTATGTTAATGAATTCGGGTCACGGCGGCTCTCTCAGCGTCCCTGCATGCAGCCTGGCCTACTGTTTCTCAATCAGGGGAAAATAGCCTGAATTCCAATCTACAGTTGGTTGGACTACAAGTTGACCAATGATCTAATTCATTTTTATGAGAGACAGCAGATACACTATAAGGACAAAAGTACTGGGACTGCTGACCATTCCACCAACAGGGACTTGAATGGCATTGCATTCAAATCCATAAACTTTGATATGGATTTGGTCCCCCTTTGTAGTTATAGCATCCTCCATTTTCTTGAAAAGCTTTCCACAAGATTTTGGAGTTTCTGTGGAAATTTCGGACCATTTATTCCCTAGAGCATTATTCAGGTCTCCGTTCCAGTTCATCCCAAAGGTGCTGGATGAGGTTGAGGTCAGCACTCTGTGTGGACCAGTCAAGTTCTCCACACTGAACTCCTCCAGCCACGTATTTATGGACCTGGGACACAGTCCTGCTGGAACAGAAAAGGTTCTTCCCTAAACTGGGACCACAAATTTGGAAGGATTGTGTTGTCTGAAATGTCTTGGTCTGCTGGAGTAGTAAGATTGTCCTTCACTGGAATGAGGGACCTGGCCCAAAACCCTAGAAAACAGGTGTGTACCAGTACTTTTCTCAATATAGTGCCATTTAGTGCATTGTCAGGCAACAAGACAGCATTGTTTAAAAGAATAACATGCTCAGGCAGCGACACAATGGCTGCTGTTGAGCTGAATGGAGTGTGGGGTGCCGTCATGGTAATGGATGATCGCCTTCACTTCCCCTTCTGGCCTTGGTGTGCTGGTGATGGTTCGGAATGGAGGGATCAGCAGGAAGCCGCTCCTAGCCGTGCTCGAGTAATCGCTCACCGTGTTTCACAACGACGCCCCACCACTCGAGACACTGTCACCTCTCCCGAAGAAGGACAATTAATCCGATATGCAGCGCGACAACGGTGTATTTGTCATGTGACATTCCATAAGGGATCTTTTTTATTGCGCTCTACAATAACTGTTATTACTTTCGTTTCCCTAAACGATCTAAGTGAAGCTACATATTTATTAAGATAGTATATTTACATTCAATTTACAATAGGCAATTTTTCAAACTTTTATTCATAGAACGACACCAGTCTACTTAGAACAATTGTGGTATGAGCTGAATATTTAGAATGGTTTAAAAACTTTATGTTACAAGGTCTGGTTCATTTTATACTAGGATTATCTTTAATAATTGAAATATTTTCAACTCTAACTCACCCACCAGATGTGCACCCAGTTTAGTTTAACATGACCGTCCAAAGGAGACGCTACATTTTCAAACAAATTATTTTTAATTCTGTTTAAACTTAGTATGATTTAACTGTTAATTACATTGGCTAACAAAAAAATCACATTTAAATGTAAAATTTAATTTAGCATTTTCACAAACAAAGGGCACACAAATGTATATTTTCCAATTATATTTGATCTAACGTTGGGCAAAAATAACAATCATTGCAATAATACTGTTACAATATATCTATTACAACTGAAACATTTGAAATAGATAATAAAATGTAATAAAAGATAAAATATTGCTATGCTGAAATTTTATTTAATAATGATTCATAATTACTTCGAATAATTTGTATTATTTAATAAACTGACTGAGTTAATTAGACTCTCTCATCTTATTTTGGTCTTTTAATTTAATTTAATTTAATCAGTTTCATTTCAACATTTTTTAAATTTCTTTTTTGTGATCAGTTATTATGTATAAACAACATTAACGAACTGGGGAAAATTATAGTTACGAATAATTCAACGATCAGTCTTTGCCATGTTGGAGTATAAAGGATTTCCTTTCAATAACCACCATCTTGGTTTAAAAGAGATGAAGAAGAACAAAGCATTTAATGAAGTCCTGTGGACTCGGGGCCGGAGGTTATTCCCCTCAGTGGATTCTTTAGTGAGCTGTGAAAAGACTTGCCACCCTGAGAGTGGGCAACACTGGACCTCCACCAATGGAAAAACAAGCAGTTGGGGGGCTTCTTAAACACAAAGACAGCTACTTAATGCGGGCAGGACAGAAGCAAACACTTTCCGATTCATATGAATTCTTTTCATATCAAAGCTCAAACACATGCATTTGTTGCTAAAGGTGCCTTTTTTCTGGTGCAGCCTTGTTTTATAGCTAAAAATATGAAGTCTGGTCAGCACAGCCTCATCAGCAGTGTCACTCAGCTGCTAGGTCAACTGTTCCAGCTGTCTTGAGGAAAGGTCTTGAGGAAACGCAGGACAGGCAGCATGTTCAGTGCCATTAGGTGCCTGGGTATTGATTCACAAAGCAAGTTAGACACCAGGTCTAGTAGCTACTGCAGCCAGCCAAAGCTAACACGACTTTACTGGAAGAAAGGAAGAAGCACATTAGCAATGGTTTAATTATCCCTGCTTAAAGGAATCCGGTTGTCTAAAATGTTACTACAGGCAAGGATTTGCTGGCTATATGACAGTTGGCTATGATTTATGTGATTGTAGGAATGAGAAAAGACACCCAACAGGTCCAAATCTGTTTTTTTGCAACAGAGAAACGTTGTTCAATAAAAACAAGGTGCAAAAATGTGTGCCCTGACAGTGCCCTGATATTACCTGCCAAAGAAGCAACAATCTGATTTACAATTTACAATAGCAAATAAAACCTGATTTTAGTAAATACAGCCAGGATAAAACAGTCTAGAACCGGTGTTTACCCTCAGAACTCAGAGTGTATCAGTAAACTCTGATTTCAGTAAATATAACCG
>JBBMFX010000128.1:7547475-7558353 GCA_037832545.1 Rhabdalestes septentrionalis
GGGAAATCCGCTCCGGGTTTTCCTCCAACTCCCCACATACAGGTGAAGAGAATGGGCAGTGCAGAGACAGGCTGCTGGGATTTCCATTGGTGTTTTTTCTTCTATCGGTTTAGTGGAGTGGATTCTTTCACCAAAGATTCAAGATTCAGCAGCGCTGGGGGAATTTATGGGAAATGTGTGGGGGGTCCAAATTAATAATTATTATTACCCACAACTTTCTGATCGTGGGGCAAGTGCCCTAACCGCTAGTGCACAATCGGCCAAGTCGCCTGCTTAGCATCAGAAACCAGTTCATTTCAAAGGTGCTGGATGGGGTTGAGCTCTGTGACCTTTTTAGGGCCCCAACTTTGCTTCTTTCCTTTAGAACTAGAGCTGCATGGCTAATATTGATAGAAAACAATAGTCACCCTAACTGTTTCCAGAAAAGTACACCTCAAAAACTTGTGCAAACTTGTTCAAACCACGTCCAGCTCCTCATTAAGGTGCTTTCACATATTTGGTTCGGGCCATTTGGTCCAGACCGAGGGCAACAAAAGATACATTGTAGAATTTTTCTGCACTTTTGGGTCCTTTTCACACAACACTTGAGTACTCTGGTCCGGACCACTTGAAATGAACCATAATGCGTCACGTGACAACCTCTACATCACTGGCTGGCCAGACTTGCCACCGAACGTATTTCCTAAACTGCGCTGTTCTACTGATCTATTAAAGCCCTTTCCCTGAGCTGTTCGCTAAATAAGCAAAATATTGCTGTTTGTTCTTATGAGTTTTTGAAAGTTGGGACCTAAGACACAGGGCTAATCCACTTCTTGTGAGGGGTATAAATGCCTGGTTACAGGCAGATCTTGGATCTCCTTTGCACTAATTGTCACAAAAACAATATTGTCTGACTGACACCATCTGTGGTGCATGGATTGTAAAATATTAGTAATTAATAATCAATTATTCATAATCTATTTATATGATCCTGTCATCTTCCTATTTCTGCTATTACACCAAAAACAAAGTTGCAAAACACTAGGGGGCGCAGCTAAGAAAGGCCTTGATTAATGGGAGTGGGTGGGGCTTAACTACATAATAATCATTGAATTGTTACAAATGAAATGTTAAATTCTGATTTTGGGACGCTGTGCTGGCAGTGGTGCTGCTGATTTGGGGTCGAGTGACATTCACCTTCGCTCTGATTCACTGAACACTGATTAAAATCGGACAGCAGTAATAAAAACATTTAGACAAAGAAGAGACAAATTATCTGTCAAACAGAAAATAAGTTCACCTGCGTTCATAGATACACATTCATTCAGACTCTTTTTCTTTCTTTTTTATGTACGATATTGAGGGGAGTGACATACAGTATATGTGTATGTACATACATTGTGTTATATTATATTATATAATATATAAGCTGTACTGAGAGGCAGGAGGTTGGAAAGTAGCCAATCTGAGATCGTTAATTATTACTCCTTGCTGCTGATTGGCTGCTGCTGTTTGATGCCTCTGTGGCAGTGTCAGACGAGAATTTCCTCAGTGGAGTGTCTCAAGTGTTTCTCTTGTTTTTTTGTTGTGTTCTTATTAAAGCTCTGTATTTGTATTACTGTAAATTAAATTAAAAGAGGCTGTTGAGCTCAGTTGCTGTCCAGAGTCTTCGGGTCTCTACAATAGACTCCCCCGGAAACCCCTGAATAAGACACACCTCTTGATGAACACTAAAATAGAACTGTAAGAAAATTGGTGATTGCCTGTATATTAATACTAAAAATGACATTATTACAGTGTTTAATCTGCCTATACAAAGAAAACACCTGTGCATGAATTACAGACCAGTCTATACAGGGGGAACATCAGTATTTACACTCTTGCATCGTGGGAGTTCAGTGTAAACTGTACAGTATGGATACGGGTTTATAAACGTTCAAGATTCTTTATTTGTCACGTGAATAGTCGTACAACACACAGTGAAATGTATCCTGACTGGCTCCTTTTTCACTGTGCAAACATTATAAACAATAATTCGATTTTAAATTAATAATCTTGAAATTCCTAATCCCAAATCAAGGTAAATAAAAGAGTGCAAGTACATTCAAGTGTAGATGTAAGTACAATTATACATTATAAACACAATTCTGAAACACAAACTTTAAACACAAATCTGAAACACTTTATATAAATACATGTATATATAAAGCCTAAATATTTTTAAAAATATATGTAGATATAGATATAGATATATATCAATATTTGAGGAACAGTAAGTAAACACAAATCTAAAACACTTTATATAAATACATATAAAAGTGCAAGGATTTTATATGTATTTATATAAATGCAGCAGCAATATGTACAATGTGCAAATGGAAAAAAATATATGCATGAATATAAATATAACCAGATATGTAAATATAATATATATATATATATATTTAAAGCCTAAATATGTGTTTAAAAAATATAGATATATAAATATAGATATAGATATAGATAAATATTTGAGTCACAGTATTTTTTTTAATTTATAAGTAAATAAAATTAATTCCAAGTTAATCCCGGGGGACTTTTATTGAACCTGTGTTTGAGCGTCTGTGTTTTTCCCGGCATGCCCCGCGCTGTTCCTTCTCTTCCTTAGCGCTGTGTTGGTGTGGTGGTCAGCTCAAGCGGTGAGTCCCAAAAAATCATCCTCCATCCTTCCCGAGGAGCGGCATTACTACTCCAGCCATGCACGATTAACCACCAGAAAGATCAGACATTACACACAGGGTTGTATTTTCATCCGAGAGTTTTTATTAACGTCAAAATTTTGACCAAAAACATTGCCGACCGACATGGCTACTGGTGTAGGGCGGTGCTGTGATCTGTGTTCTCTGATTTTAACCAGAGAACTTCTTGCTGTTAACACACACCGACAGATGTACGTTGAAGTGTGTAGAAAATCAAGAAATGTCTCACTCTGGTGTTATAAAAGTAGACAAGGCCGCGTATTACCTCTCAAACGCATGCTAGCTCTGCTAGAAGCTAATTCAGACAGTCTTACACAGTGTGGACAAAAGTATTAAGACACCTCCACGTTGTTCGTACTTCAAGTGAAGCACAAACTTAATGCTTCAGCAGAACAAGACAACTTGGACAGCACCATGCTTCCAATTTTGTGGACCCATTATTTGGGAAAAACCTTTCTTATTTCAGCAAGTCTCTGTCACAAAATAAACTAGAACGGAGACTGTGAGCCAGGCCTTCTCCAACATCAGTGCCTGAATGGAAACAAATTCCTAGAGAAACTACAAAATCTTGTGCCAAGCCTTCCAAGAATAGTGGAAGCTGTTATAGCTGCAAAGAGAGAATAACTCTATCAATGTTTATGTGAAATGTAGTTTGATGTTGAAAAGTGCAGGAATGTGGGCTGTGGAAAGTCTGTTGTTAAGTGGTTGTGTACTCTGGAAGGTTACTCTGTAGTTACTGCAAAAACTGGTCAATAATTGGACTAGTTTTAGATAAAATCATGCCATGCAGCTCCAGATATTTAAATGAATGTGAATAATGCCACCTTTTGCTTGTCAGGTGTTTATAAATTGCTTTTTTGTGTCCTCAGCAACCATGCCAGCCCTAAGACCCCTCACCAAGCCCACCATCGTAAAGAAAAGAACTAAGAAGTTCATCAGACATCAGTCCGACCGCTATGTTAAGATCAGGGTAAGGTTTGACCTGTTGTCATTTTCCCTTTTTCCATCAGTTTGTTCAAATGGGGGGGATCAAATTATATCATTAGTTTTTGGCTCATTACTGCTTTTTCATTATGGCTATCCAAATAATGTAGAACTTGCATGTGAAAATGGTCTATTTATATTTAACTGTATCCCAAAAAAACGGATGTCTTGTCAGTATCGGTCAATAAATACAGGGGACTGTACCCTGTAGTTATGGAATAGAAGTGGTTTTGGATTAGTTGTTCTGTAAAGTGTGGGCATCTGCAAGTTATTATTGTTATTTTTATGTATTTATTTATTAGGATTATGGTAAAGTCTATTTAGGCTTGTAGTAAGATCTCTATCATTTTCATGTGGAGCCTGTTTGTTCATCTTGGGAATGTATTAGATGTAAAAGCCGTGACACGGTTGATAAACTGTGACTTTAAAAATGTCTCTGCCAGATGTTTTGTTGAGGAATAAGAACGTTTGCTCTGTTTTTATCTCCACTGTTTGCTACCTGTTTGTTCACCTGGGTCATTACTGGGGTTATTTTTAATTACTAGCTGTCCTTAAAATGTGGACCTTGCCTGTTGACGTATATTTCTATTCTAAATGTATCACAAATGCGAAGTGTATGTCAAAATAAGTAAGTTTCAATAAATGAATAGGAGCTCAAGTTAAATCAGACGAATGTTTTTGAGGATTCAATTTTCGATTTCTCTTATCTTGGCAGAAAAACTGGAGGAAGCCCAGAGGTATTGACAACAGGGTCCGCAGGCGCTTTAAGGGGCAGATGTTGATGCCAAACATCGGTTATGGTAGCAACAGGAAGACCAAGCATATGCTGCCCACTGGGTTCAAGAAGTTCCTGGTCCACAACGTCAAAGAGCTTGAGGTTCTCCTGATGAGCAACAAGTAAGAATATGGATAGATGTTCTGTCGGGATTTTTATAACCCAGTGGTGTTTGTTAGAGGACAAATTGTGGTTGTGCAGTGTGCTGGGATTGTTCATCCTCTCTCAGTGTGTTATTGGAGAATGTTCAATAGGGAGGTCATCATTTTGTATTTTTCACATTAAAATTTTTTTTGCATTGCAGGAGGTCTGAATAAGAAAAAAGGGACTGTTAGGGCTGTTCAATTTGGCCTAAAATCTAAATCTCGATTAATTGAACATTTTAACTTTATTACGATTGATGAACGATTATTTTTATTTATTTATTTTTGCCTTCATAGTTCACTGACAAGTTCTGTACAGTAATTGTGCTCACATATTACAAGTGAGGTTTTCAAATGAAGGGTGAATTACTTGATTTTAAAATAATTGAAGGAAACACTATCTACTGTCTATTACTATTCAATGAACATCAATTTTGATTGAACAGTCACTTTGTTCTTATAAAATAAATAAATTGCCCTTTTGGAAACAAAAAATTAATTTCAATGTTTTTCTTATTAAAAACAGTGACTCCACACGCGGTCGTGTGGTTTTAAAGGAAAAGTGATTGAAGTAATCGACCTGGAAAATTTTGATCGATTATAGGTTCTGAATGTCAATGTCGATTTAATTGCCCAGCCCTATGGTGTTTGATAATGTACAGTTTTGCCTTTAACAGCTGGTTGAATTATGCTTCACACCATACAGCAAAAATCAAAATTTTCAAAGATCACTTTAATGATACACAAAATAGACACAATCAAATCACGATACCAGCAACACCTTAGTTTTACACCCTGCGGTGCACTCAATCTAGTTAAAATGTTTAACTTTGTAAACATTTCCAACGTGGGTTCTGGCAAAGTCTGTAATAAACTTGAGTGTGTTGACATTGCTGTGATTTCATTTTAACTGCAGCTCCTAGTTGGAAGTACCTGTTCTCTGTAGGTTTTGTTAACTCTTAGGTTTTGTATGTTTATTCAGGGGAAAGTCACTCCAGTATCGGTGTATTAGTGTATTGCCCTTCTCCAGAATTGTACATGCCAGGTTCAAAATACCTTGGCAGGTATTTAAGGTGGAGAGAGATTTCAGCAGAGGAGATACCCATTCCACTTGTGGCTTTTCCCATAGCTAATAAGTGGAAGATAATCTGCGACAATCATTAATGTTAGCTGAATGTGGGTTGATCGTGAGAATTTTAATCTGTGAGCTCAAGTTGGCGATCGCAAGATGCTCTTGTTTTTGCTTGAATGAGTGGCTCATTGAATTAGAATCCATACGCGTGTCATTAAACCGGCACCTTGCTCTCTTTTCCACAGGAGCTACTGTGCGGAAATCGCCCACAACGTGTCCTCAAAGAACAGGAAGGTGATTGTGGAGCGAGCGGCTCAACTGGCCATCAAGGTCACGAATCCCAACGCGAGACTCCGCAGTGAGGAGAACGAATAATCTGGCCACAGTTGTCTTTTCAATAAAGTTAAAAATGTTATCCACGTTTTTGCTTATTTGATTCCTTTGCAACACCTTAAAACGTAACACTTTGACTAGTAGGTCGGTTCTTTTAGGATATAGAGTACAGATCGACCCATAAATCGATTTACCGATATTTAAGCATATTACCGTCATCGGTTTTGTAATATCGTGTTCACCGATAAACACCGCCGTCTTGTGGGTGTTTTGAGAATTACGCGCATGATCGCCATAGCAGCACGACGTTTGGGGGGGAAACTGCGTGCAAAGGTAAAGTATCCTTGCTTTCCTAAATTTAGTAGACTATTAAACATTACAGCTATTAATGCACACATTAGATGTGTTACCAATGACTGTAATTTATGCACCATTGAAGACTTCAGTAACTGCACTTTATTCATTTTGTTTTTAAATTTTTTTTGTGCTTTCAGACCCCTAGTTTTGATTTGTTTGCAAGGAGGGAGTGATTATTATAAATAAAACAGTTTTTTCAGTTTAGTGGTTGTAATAATTGTCAAAAGTAGAAGTATAATAGTAAATATCGGTTCTGAATATCAGTTATCGGGCACATAAACGTGCAAATAACTGGTATCTGTATCGTAATTAAAAATCAATATTGGTCAATCACCAATAGAGTAGGACTGTAATTCTAACACGCACAACCACTTTTGCCTGGCGACTGGGCCTTCATACCGACGAAGCCAGTTGAAGAAATTTGAATGGTGCATAATCCATTTTTAATCGTAGCTGCAGAATATCTAACTTTAGAAGAAATTCAGAAGTCCACCGTGATTGCCGTTTGCCATTTGCCATGGGATAGTGCATAATCGATAACTAGCTCATGTCCATTGGTTCCACGGCTCCTGAAATGGAGTCTCCCTGAACACTTTCGAAGATGGTGGCCATCTCTGCGTTGGTTCTGATCTGGTTGACGAAGTCTGCCATGACCGGATTCTTCTCCACCTCGCTGATGGACAGAAGCGCCGCCACTGCTCGCATAGCCGAACGCCTCAGTTCCTCTTGCTTCTCAAACTCCTGCTTCACCGAGCCAGCCTTCACCTGGACATTCATAAAACGCTGGTTTAGCTAATTCTCTTTTTACTGACGGTTGAGTTTAATAAATGAGGTGAATTAAGGTCACATGGCAGAGTTTGGTCCTGTTAAGTCTGGCTTATTTCAAGCAACGGTAAAAAAAGTCTCTCCCTCAATCCTGTTTCATGCTATCAGGACCCTGGTTATAAGAAAAGATGAACCTTTATTTGTCCAACAAGTGTGAAATGGCCTGGTCATGGCAGAAAGTGGACAGAACAAAGTTAAAAGTAGCAAAAATGAGTAAAATGTAAGAAAAGTATACTAACAGTCCAGTATAAGATGTACACTATACAATCTAGAAATATGAAGGATGGGTATCTACTATAAAATGTATCTGTCTACTTTTTAAACTAAATGTAAATAGTGATTAATGAATGGATACATTGTGTATATAGACAGTGCATATATAATAAATAGTATATTTACACTGTAAATACACATACACTTGTATGCAATGCGGTGACGGGCATTCATAACTAGAACACCACCAGAAAATTTGCTCGTTTTAATCGGCACATTTTGCTGTTGATAGTTCCACTCAAGACAATTACACTCAAAGAATATTGCATGTAACTACCGTTGCGTATTTGATGTTTGTGCGTGAATGGTCCTCTGCAAAGTTCAGGGTTCCCATGGGTCAGGGAATTCCATTAAAGGAGTACCAAGTGAGTTTCTGTTTTGCTCAAAAGCCGCCCCCCCCCCGCTCATAAAATGAGACGCAAAATTCTAGAATGCAAAATCTTTGAGAAGTCTGAGTCGACACGTCTTTACAATCGCTAACTGTCGATGAAAAGATCCACCTGGTCTCCACTTCCGTCACTGCACTTCTCCAGTCGTCCACATCCAGCAGCTTTACAGCAGATACAGCTGTTCTGTTCAGAACCGCCTGTTTTACCGGCCGGTTCTAGATAACCCTGCATGTGGCGGAGGGCAGAGATGGAGTTGTGAGGTTTTGGTCCGTTCAGCAAGCCAAGCCGCCTGTGTTCAACAACAGTGGCGTAAATGCAGTGTTGAACTGTAGAACCCCTTTAAACGCCCTTTAGAGCATCCAAACCTTATTTTACATTTCTTTATACGGGGGGTCATGGAAAAGTAATGGAATTTTAAGTCTGACTTGGCGTGGGAACCCTGAAAGTCTTTGTTGTGCAGTCAAGCCTGGCTGAATGAAAACATCTGGCTGGTTTTTGGGTCGGGTTACCTTTGTGGTGCAGGTCGCTTTGAGAGGATCCACCAGCCGATCCAGCCTCTGCACAACAGCCGCCGGACACAAAGAGGCGAGCCTGGCCAGCATTATGAAGGTTAACATCTGAAAGATGTACGAGAAATGTAATCAGGTTTTAAAAGAGTAGGCAATGATGCTTATTAGATGTTATAATTAATTATACTTAAACATGGGTATTAAGCAGTTGTACTGGTCATAGCCTACATGAGAAGACATGTAGGTACACTGAAAATATATTTGGAGCAATCCTTCACTTTTGAGACCTTGAGTTTACCTGGATTCTATAATATTAGACAGAACCTAAGACATATCCTGTTCACACTCATTCCAAATTATATACATTTACCATTGCTCTTGTCTTGTTGTTGCATTTATAAAAAATGCAAAGAAAACAAGCTGCTATTAAAAGCTAGATTGCAGTAATGGCCATATACCTGTTTACTTTTAATTCCATAACATGGAAACCACCTTCCTGCAAAATAAATTTAAAAGCAGGTGTGTTGGATCTCTAAGACCAGAATTGGGTACTATGGTATTAACAGGATAGTATCATGTGGTGAACGTTCAGACTTACTCGAATGTCATAGTGGTCTTTTAGACCTTCTTCCACGTGATTGAGGAATTCAAAGATGTCCAGACAGTCTAGACAGCTGTCCAGGAGAGTGTACATGCACTCGAAGGCGGCTTTGCGGACATCGAGCCCATCGTCCACTGTGTGCTTGAAGGGACCCATTTCTACCTGAAATAACAAGTCAACAAGGTTTTTACTGTCATTTCTGCCGTATAAACAGTATATAGTAAAAACAAATCAGTGTTCCTCCAGGACCATGGTGCAACACAAGAGCAGAACAGGACAGAAGGAACAATACAACTAAATGAGACGAGATGAGACAACGTTCAGTGCAGCTTACAATGTCTACATTTAAGATAAGTAAAGTACATTGTACTGTATTCAAGCAGCAGAGAGGTGCAAGGATGCAGAACAGAGTTCACATGTGCAATAAATATGCAGGACATCAAAAATAAATATAATCGTGCAGTTTGTAGCAGATTAAAAATCATAACAGAGAACGTGGTGTTTTATACAGAACGTTTCTGAAGAAAAGGGTATGTAACATCCAAGGGAGTAGGGTGAGGGAGGGGAGGGGGGTGATTGGGTGTGTGTGTTTATGTTTATGTTTTATTGTTCACTCAACCACAAGACTCTGTACTTCATCCAGTCAGACAGTGCTCCCGTTCTAATCAGGTTATTTTAAAATGTGTTCAGTGTAGGTTACCTCGCGAATGAGGTCTTTCCTGATCTGGGTCTCATTGTAGAGCTTCGGCAAGACCGTGGTCAGGAGGCCACGGATCAGGCCTGGCTTGTTGTGAGCAGCGGAGTTAAACATCACCAGGGCTACACGCCGCACGTTGAGGTCGGGATCTTGAATAGTTTTCAGGACGTCACCTGGTAGAGTGAATATAGAATATATGTTCACATGCAGCTTTGGTTTCAAATCGAATTTCTGTTTTATTTTTCTATTTTTAACAATTTTTCATTCCAACTTAGTCTCAACCCTCTAGCTAAAACTCCCCCACTCACACTTGTGAACGTTTTAACACGGATGGGTCCAGCGCTTAGACAGTTCACCACTCGGGAACCCAGTTCCTTCATCTGAATCCCTACAATCATGACATTTCTTGAAATGTTAAGTTAAATACCACTAAAGGAACTCAAAACCGAAAGGTCTTACCTATACATTCCTTAAGAAGTGAGTCTATGGGCACCGGATGGTCTACGATGGTGAATTTCACCGCCGTCACAACAGTACTGCGGGCAACTGAGGAGCCTGGAACAACAGATTGCCTACCGTGAATTCACTTTGGTTTTCAAATTCAAATACACCCATCTACACCTGTTTCTCCACTTGGTTCTTTGGATCCCACCACATTATTTTTGCTCTATCCCAGCTGCCAAAACACTTCAAGCAAATTGTTTGTGACACTAAATACCTGGTTAGACGTCAGTCAGGAAAGTTAGAGCGGGGTTAGATGAGAAACGCGGACCCAATGACAAGGCCACGGGTGTCGTCGGCATCTAATCAGAGGGACGTGTCCCCCTCACATTTTGTAATTATTGGTTTGGACCCCCGCACATTTAACATAAATAATGAGTTCCCCACCAATAGGGTGACTTTTTTTTGGTCCTGGGAACACCTTAGTGCACGGGGGGTGGGGAGGTTGTTAGTGTTAGTTATAGAACCATTTAATGGTCCAATGAAAGGTAATGGAAAACCAGGACATTTCCCCACTTTCTAAAAAGAAACTCGGATGCCCTGGACAGGATGTGAAAAACGGACATGTCCGGGGAAAACAGGACGTTTGGTCACCCTACGCAGCGCTGTTGAATCTTGAACCTTTGGTGAAACAATCCACTCCACTAAACCGATAGAAGAACACACACCACTGGAAATCCCAGCAGACTGTCTATGCACTGA
>JBBMFX010000128.1:7656583-7668000 GCA_037832545.1 Rhabdalestes septentrionalis
CACCTTTGTTCCTGCGTGTGTTTGACGTCATCACGACTAGTCGACTCGACCTAGACTATCTTGATGAACTAATCGACCAGGAAAAATCTGAAGTCGTTAATGCCCTAATACAAACCTACCTGGATGTGTTTTCTCACTGATTTAAGCCTGATGATGTGAAAATGAAGGAAATACTTGAACGGTCCAAAAATGCCCATGAACATAAGGTTAAAGTTGTTCTGCTGTAGCTATATTAGCCTGTATTTTGTTGCTTTTCAAAAAATATATTTGTTTGAAAAATGAGAATTGGGTTTTAGGAGTACACCATGGTCCGTGTGGTTTTGCAATCATTCGTGATTCTATTTCCAGAATTAAATGAAAATAAAAAAGAAGTGGTATATTCAGTAGGAAATAAGAACAATAAAATGCCGTAGTTAGCAAAATAATTAAAATAGTTGTTTATTTATAATTTGGAATTAAAATATTGTCCCTTCTTATTTTTTTATTCCTAAATTAATTCAATCTCATCATAATATAAAATGCCTTTATACAATTATAAAAACGAAACATCATTCCTATATTATGTAGTATGTACATTCAGAATGGGAGGGGGGGGGAACTATTGAGGGGGAGCCCCGGAAAGACTTAACTCTGCCACCTTATCTTTGGATGATTCTAATGCGCATCACGGTTTCACTTGAGCCGTATTCCCAGATTATTTCTGACATGCTGAGAAGGCATGCCACACATGAAGATATTTCCCAACACCTTCAGAATATTGGTGTGGAACGCGGATGTTCTGTGGTGAGTATACTGCAGTTTTGTGATGCTCAGAATCTCAAGTGCGGAGTATCCGACCGCTGTTGGAAATTGATGTTTCCACAGCAATCATAGAGGTTAGCAATGATCACATCAAAAACAAATAGTTACATGTCGGAGAGGTTATTAACTTTGTGCATTCCCTGAAGACTGGACCAAACTTCGGTAGAAAAATGATGACTGGCTAACTGGCGTCTAAAGGAACTTTTGCTTAGGAACGTCAGGTCGGAAGAGCTCTGCGTGGAATTCACAGGCCCTGTCATGAAACGAGATCGAGGGTATGCCTATTTCTAAACTAATTAAGAATTAAGCATAATCCTGAGATTCATTTACTTTAATGCTAAGGTGGTCCATTATTAAGCTAGGTAATGCCATAATGCTAATGCAGAAATACCACCAGTTGCTCGGGGGAGGAGTTAAATTCTGAAACACTGAGGCTTTCTGTTTTGTCTCAGTAGTTCAGACCCATTCCAAAAAAATAAAAAATAAAAAAAATAGAACATCATGTGAAAGTTTCCATAATTCAATTCTGTGCTATGACTGCTAGGCACCTCTGAGGTACCCTGAGCAAGGTACAGCCCCACACACTCCTCCCCGGGCGCTGCCCCTCCTTCACTTGGTGAACGGGTTAAATGCAGAGGAATTTCGTGCTGTTCACACTGTGTCCTCTGGTGTGTTCATGTACGACTGAATGAACACTTTCACTTCACATTCATAGTATATAGATTCAGGGCCCACAACTTAAACGATTTCAGGTACTTAGTTGTTTATTTGTACATCATTTGGGCTTCCAGCTCATAAAAAACCTCAAAACCAGGAAATTAAAACAATTTGAATACTGTGAAGAAATCACCATTTATTTCTCAGTTGTTGCAGGAAAACGGCAAGAAATTAGGCCTGAGGTTCGAGGTCTTTCTGGCACATTGAGGCAGTTTGCTAGACCTTTATATTTTTAAGTATTTCACCTCACTAAAAACATCTATGCCAAAGTGATAAATATTGATATATTCTGGACAGCCTCAGTGCCTGGGAGTTCTGGAAGCCCCGATTTCCATGATGCTTGCTTTCAGCCCTTCTTTGTTTTTGGGTCTGAACCTCATTTTCCTTTTGATAAAATCCTAAACCTGTGCAGGTGCTTTGAGTTTAGTAGATGATTTGAGTGTGACACTCCGTTTAAAACAATCATCCCCTGTAAAATTTGTGCTGGTGTTTTTACAGTGTTCTTTATTTTTTTGAATTCCTGTTTTCTTGGTTTTTATGAGCTGGAAGCCCAAATGATGTACAAATAAACAACTAAGTACTTGAAATCGTTTAAGTTGTGGGCCCTGAATCTATAATCTATGAAAGTGTAACTTTTTGAACGGAATTATGGAAATAAATACACACATAAATACTTTTCCATGATATTCTAATTTTTTGGAAAGGGTCTGTATTTGCTCTTTTCTACTACACTGCAGTCAGATGATCCAGGTATAACTTAATGTAAAGAGCAGAACTTGCCTGGTGTTTTGAATATCAATGAAAAAATACCCAACTGATTTTTTATCTGTTTCATATTAACTGACATTATGATATACAACATTTTGTATTTCCACGGATGAACATGGTTTCATTTCTTTTCCAGGGTCTCCGAAACTTCAATCCAGTGCCCTATCATGCTGCATACATGGGTCATAAAGTTCATTTAGATCAGAATGAAAAATTGGCGCTGTTTGTGGTGACCCATGTTATCGCTGTATATGGGTACAGCAGCAAAGTTGTAGCTGATGCAACAATGGCGGTAAAGAAAAATCTGACTATTTATGAGGAAGTCTACAGGGGTTTTTTTGGTTTTATTTTTTTTTCTTTTGTAATATATGCAATGTATTTACTGTTTTCAATAGAAAATTGCATTTGAATGTAATTTTTTATTATCGGTAAACAAACAGTCCTTGGTCAGCCTTTGTCAACTACGGGCTGTGGGACCAGATCAAAGCCCTATAGACACAATCAAGACAAACCACCATATTGTCAAACAACATCAACAAAGATTTAAAAAATCTCCTATTTTCACTTTTAAGTGTTATATTTACTGATAATTCCATGGCTTTTGTAGACAAATCTTGGCAGTTTCACGAGCCCCTCTAGTTTAGTCTTTAATAGATTAGTGTCCAAACTGGAAATGGAAACTTCCTTCTTTCACTGTTTCCCACAAAGGCTGTGCTTTACACCCACAGCCATTCAGTAGCTTGGTGTAACTTAGAAATAGCACTTAATGTCCATTACAATAAGAAATTCAGTGTAGACATTGCTAACATCTTAAATGACTGTTGTAGCAATACTTTATACAAAGGTGTACAGAGCCCTGACATTGCTTTTCATTTAAAAATGTGTAAACATTCATATGTGTGTCTGTCGACTCTGGCCTGAGGTAAACAGCAGGGTCAATTACCCAATAAAGGACGCTCTGATCCATCTGACTGACCAAGAACTCCTTGACATGGACTGTAACATCAGCAGATATTGTGCGTCTAACTTGACAGTCCAACTGTGCAAGATTGGAACAAAAGAGCTGTGGAGGCCTGGAATGAACACAGGATCCCTGGTATGATGAATTACATAAAAACATAGTTCAGAGACACGTCTTGGGTATTTTATTAACACACAAATTTGAATTGCAGGATCCCAAGTCAACTAGCCGGAGGTGGATGTCCAACAGAAGTCTCAGAAGTGTTACTGCCTCATGCATCTGAAGCAGCCAACCTTTACAATGAGGAACTAGGAAGCACCTTAACGACCGACTCGTCCTTCGGAACAGACCCTTTCTCATATGAAGAACAGAAGGCTGCAGTTGAACGGGTTTTTACTGAAACATACCCTGACATGGCAGAGTTGCTAAACAGCACAGTCAGCAAAAACAACTGCCCTTTTAAAGATGCAGTGCTCTATCTTGTATACCTGCAGTAATCTTATGTAAGTAATAAAGGACACAAATATATAGGGTCTCATTGAATACTGAGAATGCAATATAATAAACCATTTAACCAACCTAAAAGTGTGGTCTATAGATTCAACACCTAATCCACATTCATGACATCCTTCAAGGCAAGCAATCCCTCAGACAGGCCAGCAACAGTAATTACATTTGTTCTGAAGTTTTCCTCTCTACGTTTCACACACCGTGATGCATTTTGAAGCCACTGGTCAGTGCATACTTTGCATCCTGTTAGGCTTTTGCAGCAGGTGGAAAAAACAGGTTCATCCTTTGGACCTAAAAATATAAAAGGCGTGAGGGAAATGAGCAAAATTCTGTTCCTGATGATTTTATAGAGGTGAAGTTAAATATCTACATAGCTTTGCACACAGTACAGTTGAAAGCAGCTCACACTTGCACAGCCTGTGCTTCTGTTAAGATATATGCCACTTGTTCTCTGCTGCTCATCTCAGAAAGTCTTTTAATTGCCACCGTCACATCTGGAGGACTCTGGGACACATCACATCTGGAGGACCTCTTCAATCTTCTCATAGACATCCTGCAGGCCGGAAGTGTCATCCTCCTTTCTACTAAAGATGTAATTAATCAATCAATCAATCAATCAATCAATCAATCAATCAATCAATCAATTAATTAATTAATTGTCTAATTTGGTTACCTACCTAGTTACATTGATCATCTTCTTTTGCTACTTTGCAAACCAGCAATTTCAGTCTCTGCAGAATAAGACTAGACAAAGGGTTAAATAAATTTGTAACTGCAAAATATTCTGATAGGAAAACAAAGCTCTATTTCAATTTTTTCTTTTATTCATACAATGAAAAGGCAAAAAAAAAGACTTTTTTTCTCATTTTGCTTCTGGAAATAGAATTTGTTTGAAAAAAAAAAGGATTTTAGGTGAACATCACAACTGCAAATTTCAAAATTCATTTTTCAATTAAAAATTGAAAAAAATATTACATACAAATGTACCTGGACACGTTTTCTAATTTAATTAAAACTGATGATGTGAAAACAAAGTGATTAGAGACTGGTCCAAAAACGCTGTAGAATATAAGACTATAGTCCCACGTAATTTTGCAATTTTGCTCCAAAAGTGAAGGTGATATTTATGTTTCATTTTGACTGTGGTGACTTCTTTAGACTGTATTTTGTTGTTTTTCAACTATTTATTGGCTGAAAAATATGTATTTATTTGAACAATGAGAATTGGATTTTAGGGGAACACCATTTCTAAATGAATTTTCCAAATTAAAAATGGAAAAATATTACATACAAACCTACCTGGAGGCGTTTTATATAATTCATTTAAGCCTGATGATGTAAAAATGAATGAAATCTGAGACGGTCCAAAAATGCTTTTGAACGTAAGACTATTTAGCAATTTTGCTGCAAAAGTGAAGGTAAATTAAAAGCCTGTTGATGCGAAAACGAAGGAAATCTGAGAACTATCCAAAGACGCTTTTGAACGTTAGACTATAATCTTACGTATTTTTTTTTGCAATTTTGCTCCAAAATTGAAGATGACATTCACGTTTCATATTATATTGATTTCAAGGGACTTTGCTTTAAAGTTAATTGCATCGACATCCAACCAATTACTGCAGGTTAAGTTACACCTAAATAACTCCTGTCAAAGAAAAAGTTATTTAAGTGAAAATGGGAAAAAATAAATAAATAAATAAGCAGAAATGAGTCACAGTTAGTCACCAAGGTGCTCTTTGAAGAGGGAGTTCTTCTCACCACTAGGGGCCGAGACTGAGAGGTATCCTGACCCAGGTTCTCCGATACTTTTGAGCAGCTGAGGCTCCCGACACGCCACGCTTCAAGCTTTGAGAGAACGAGAATGACGCTGTTTGATCAGAGCTGATTTTTAAGGAGGTGCCAGTCCGTTCTTGCTTTTGGAGGCGAGTGTTAAGGTTTTTAACCGAATGTGAATGCCACAGGGAGCCAGGGAAGGTTCCCCAGTATAGGTGTGGTGTGTGAGAATGTAAGATGAACCTGGCTGCTGCATTCTGCATCAGCTCAAGTGGTTTTGTTACCTTCAGTGGGAGTCCAGCCAGGAGAAAGATGCGGAAGTGCAGTTTAGAGATGACCAGAGTCTGGACAAGTAAATGCATAGCTTTCATGGTGAGAAAGGGTCGACACAAATGAGGTGGGAAAAAAACATGTGAGGCTATAATTGTGAGGACCAGGTGAGGACTTCTATATTATATTAATTTAAAGAGGCTTTTATATCATATTTTATTAATTAAAGAGGCTTTTATATTGTACTGTTTTATTAGGGACCTCTATATTAGCTTGACGAGCATTTTTTCAAAATAAAAGACTCTTTCAGACTCTGATAGTCAATAAAATATTTTTATTCTGCCTTTCTGTGAGGCCCCACTACCAAATGACGCACAGACCGATACCGGAAACCGGCACAATGGTTGGGGATCTCTGTTTTAAAGCACCCGGTTTTAATGGTTCTAACTTTGCCTGCTGCGACAACGCATCTGCCCAAAAACGCAAAACAAAATGAGCTTCACAATTACACTGGTTTATAGGGGCCTGTTTTTTATATTATATGAATACTTAACGGGCATCTAAATTTTTATAAATTTTTAAAGCCCCTATATTATAGAAAATTAATTTATAAGGGCTTCTGTGTTATATATTATATAATAATTTATAGGGCTTCTATTTTACAATGTGTGTATGTACTGGTTCTTCTAAAATATATAACAATTTATAATATAATACATGTTCCTTTAAATCAACTT
Source organism: Rhabdalestes septentrionalis (assembly GCA_037832545.1). Classification (NCBI taxonomy): domain Eukaryota; kingdom Metazoa; phylum Chordata; class Actinopteri; order Characiformes; family Alestidae; genus Rhabdalestes; species Rhabdalestes septentrionalis. The sequence continues at coordinate 7,663,121 of JBBMFX010000128.1, forward strand.
AATATAGTACAGAAGCCACCTATAAGCCCTGAAACAAAAAGCGAGATGATGAGGCACACACACTCAGACCTGTAAATGTCACGTGTTACTGATCATTTTAAAATATTCAATAAAAATAAAAAAAGTTCAGAATTGAGTTCTGATCTGTGCACTTATGTTCCACAATCATATAAATACTGTGAGAATTCTAGCTCGGCCCGCTGGGTTCTGTGACACTTTTGCTGCATTCGAGGGGCATCAGAAATGAAGGAAAATTTTCCTCACGACCTCACCTGCCATCTGCAATTCATGTGAATATACATCAACAACAACAAGGACATGCTATTCTCTATTCTATTACATTTGCATACTTCAGAATTGAGTTTTATTTAATATACACTTACACACATTTTCTGCGGGTTTATTACTTCGTTTTAGCCTTTAAATTTGTCTCAGATGTTTCAGGACTTGTTTCACCACATGACGTGGTGATAACTATGTGAACTTAAGCATCATCTAGGATACAACTTCATTTACTGTTCAAGTTCTGTTTCTGAAAAAATTCAGTCATTTGTATGCAGCCATACATTCAAGCAACTGCAGAATTTGAAATATTTAACATGAAAGCCTGTCCTACACAATCAATTCTCAAAAACAAATTTAGGTTTATTTCTGGTTGTGACCACAAGGGGGGGCTCTCCCACTGATCTGTGTCTGTCAGAACTACGTGTGTAAAAGTGTGGAACAGTACGTTATAGATCTACCCACATATCAGGTTCTGGCTTCAACAATGGCATTGATTTTTAGATGACCAAATGTCTGACATTATACTAGACCACTTTTTGTAACAGAAACAATAGCAATAAAAACACACACCCAGTCTGAGCTGCTGAGAATGACCGAACACTCCAATAATACCTGTTCACCTCCTGTGGGGGTCCTGATCACTGGTGAACAGGGTAAAGGGGGAGGCTACCAAGTGATGCAGAGAAACAGATGGACTGCAGTCTCTAATTAGTGCATTTATAAGGGCAGTGGAGTCAATTTAATTAACAAGGAGTGGAAATACAGGGTAGAATTGCACACCACATTATATCCATTGTAAATAAGGCATTATTTTAACATTTTTTGTACCATTTTTGAAACCAGTTTTACCAGAGTAAAGCTACCCTCATAATGGTTTAAAATGTTGTAATCACTATTGATTCCTTCAATGCATTCTTTTATTTCTTCTAACCTTTTAATGGCTTTTATCCTATTTTATTTTTATTCTCAGCTCTAAAAAGCTGCAAACACCTGAATATTCGCCACTGTCTTCTATAAAAACCAGCATTTTTAGTGTACTTTCAAACATCTTTTATTGATTTTCAATGCATTCTTTTATTTATTCTAACCTTTTATTAGATTTTAGCCTAGTATAGAACAAAGAAAGCAGTAAAAAAGTATCAGGATCAGTTCTGTGTGTAACAGTGGTTGCTACTGTTTGAGCTGGTGAGGAGAACACAGGTTCGGTTCCAGATTCCTCCTCGGTTCCTCCAGCCGTTGTTTGGCTTGTGAAACTCCATCAGCAGCTCCTGGTTTAATATACTGAAGGACTGATGGAGTCGAACCAGGTTTCTGATGAAACTACAGTAATACTGAACTGAAATCACTGATCATCTGAATACAACATCACTGTTTACTGTAGAATGCTATTGATATTATTCTTTTGATTTCATTTAATATTTTTGTGATAATATAAAGCAAAAGACACTCACTGCTCATCTAAACAGTTTTTGAATGTTATTTTTATGAGCCCGTATGACTTTTGTATTACATACAGTTGACAGAACCTTTTTGGCACCGTTATAACTGCCCAGGACTTTAAAGGTGTTTCTGACCAAATTTTGAACCGTGAGTATCTTGAGACACTTGGATGTGTTTCCTTATTGTAAATATATTCTTGTACATACCAATATTTTCACCGAAAGCATACGGTATAAAGGGCTGCCACACAAAGGCAGGTATTGTCCCACTCGAAGCTTGAATACCAGCCAAAGTTGGAGTAAAGTCGGTGAGCACAACCCTTTTAAAAATGGGGCTTTCATTCGCACCCAAGAATGCCTGGAGATCCCTGAGGAACGAGGGGCTTTGTTGATATTGCAAGATGCATAATTTAAAACAAGCGCTTTAAACCTCTTTTAGGCCTCTGTCCTGTTTATAAATCAGCTTTTTCCACTGCACTTTCGATAATATTTTATTGATTTTCAATGCATTCCTTAATTTCTTCCATCCTTTTATTATTAACCTGTTTTCTTTATATTCTCAGCTCTGGAAAGCTGCAAGCACCTGAACATTCTCCTCTCTCCTTTTCTATTGCACTTCCTATCAACTTTTATTTTCAATGCGTTCTTTTATTTCTTCTATCCTTTTGTTAGATTTTATCCTATTTTCTTATTATTCTGTTCCCATAAGTCAGACTGATCTACAACCTGGTGCGTGACACTGTGCTAAATAAACTAAACTGGACTTGCGAGGAGACGGTTCTGTACTCCCGTCTTCCGTCTACAGCTGCTGTGGAAGTGGGACGGAGGTGGAGACTGTGTCTGAGGTGGGGAAGAATGACAGAGACAGGTGTGTGTGTGTGTGTGTGTGTATGTGTGTGTGTGTGTGTGTGTGTGTGTGAAATGCAAATGGGCGGATGTAGAGCGGAACCGAGCGTGGTTTGCCGAGACAGGGACAAGAGACCCATAGAGAGCGGACCGTCCAATTCCCACATTACCGACACTCCACCCAGTCCTACCTGGGGTTTAAAAGGCCGCCTTCCCACTCTGGCCAGGTTTACTCCACCTTAATCTCCTCAACCACCTTGGTCGCCATCCGCCGTTCCTTCATCTTCTCCTCTCTCGAGCCATGAGTCTGAGGAGCAAGCGCATCAGCTCCAGCAGCTCCATGCGGAGCAGCGGGAAACTCGGGGGTTTCGGCTTCAGCAGCGGTTTCAGCGCCATGTCCCTTGGAGCCTCGTCGCCCGGCTTCAGCAGCAGCAGCACCTACCTGGGCGCCCCCATCGCCAGCGTCTCGGTCAACAAGAGCTTGCTGGCACCCCTGAACCTGGAGATTGACCCCAACATCCAGATGGTGCGCACCCAGGAGAAGGATCAGATCAAATCCTTGAACAACCGCTTCGCCTCCTTCATTGACAAGGTAAGGTTTCTCAAAAGCGATAGATGAGGTGAAGATGTTTGGTGGAATTTGGACCACTGTAGAGGTCAGCAAACCTTCCTTGCTGCCTTCATATTGCACCAACATGATATAGAGGGCTGCCCAACAAAGGCAGGTATTGTGCCACATCTTAAGGCTGTAATCTGAAAACAAGCCAAATTTGGAGGGAAGGTGTCGACCCTGGTCCTTTTAAAAGGCATTCCATTGCAGGCACGGCTCTCGGGCGAAGGGGGGTGGGCTTGCTTGACGCAGGTAGAAAGTGCATGAAAACGATAGTTGAGCTTTAGCACCGATGGCCCATTTCTCTAAAGCTGGGCTGTAACCTGATGAAAACCAGGTCAGGTCTGGCCAAGTCACATAATCCACCACTATCTCAGAGAGCATGAAGAGCGCCTTTGTGTACTCGGATACAATGGCAACCCAACACCGGGGGCCCTCGGGACTGAAACAGAGACTTTTACTGTTACAGGTTACGATTAAAAAAAAAAGAAAGAAGTGGAGGGGAGAGGGATAGGGAAGGGTTCCAATGACCACAGGCCTCAGATCAGTCTTTAAAGGGATCTGAAAAGGCTCTGGAGAGAAGGGAACTGATCTAGGACGATGCCTTGTCCCTCGAGTGCTGCAAGTAATAGTGGGGTAGAGTTGCTCTATTAGTGTCACTAACTTGGCAAGACGGCCATCAGTTAAAGCACCACGGCTTTCAACATGTGCAGTGGAGCAGAAGAGCAAAGCACCATCCATTATCCTCTTAAAGCCCCAAATTCCACAGAACCAAGGTGCCACGTCCACGTCTCTCTCGAATATCAAGAGGATTCACTTTTACGAGCAAAGACAACCGGATGTCCTCTATAAAATTTAAAGCAAAAGTTACGGCCCCATAGGCACCACACCCACATTCATCCGTCTGACAGTCTGTGGTGATATCTTGGACAATATTCTTGGACAACAGGCCCCGGAGGAGAAACTGAATCTGTTTCAGCAGCAAAAGACAAGAAGAAATGGGTGGAGGGTGCAGTTTCAGTTTGAGAACAGTGCAGAGATCGACCTATAATCAAGCTAATTTAAAAATACGCTTTTATGACAGGTCGGCACCACGGTTGAGCCATTTTCTATCCATCTTATAAAGAGGCGGTTGCGGGGAGCATGTCTTTCCAGTCAAGAGAACGCCATTTCAAATAAAAATGTCATTATGAAATTTATTTAAAACTCCCTTCCTTTCAATATTCCACACTGCCTTGCATCCTGATGCCATCCTGGCATTTAAACCCCCTAACAACAAAAAGGTCTGATATTTTACGGTGCGCTCCACAGGTGAGGTTCCTGGAGCAGCAGAACAAGATGCTGGAGACCAAGTTTGACGTGCTGCACAGTCAGAGCCCCGGCAGGTCCAACGTGGAGCCCATGTTCGAGGCCTACATGGCCAACCTGCGCAGGCAGCTCGACCTGGTCAACAACGACAAGATCAAGCTGGACGGAGAGCTGAGGAACATGCAGGGCCTGGTGGAGGACTTCAAGCACAAGTACAGTTCTCAGATCAGTACACATGCGTCAGATGTGTGGTGGATGTGTTTCATAGTGTCTCGGACTGAAGGAAATGCTTCATGCATGAACACAAATGTTGAAGAACATGCAAATAAGAAACTGATAAGTGAATTTGCAACGTATTTTGATGATCCTTTTAAGGTGACCTATATACACAA
>JBBMFX010000128.1:7671417-7681991 GCA_037832545.1 Rhabdalestes septentrionalis
TACTGAAATCAGAGTTTACTGATACACTCTGAGTTCTGAGGGTAAACACTGGTTCTAGACTGTTTTACACCGGTTATTTTTACTGAAATCAGAGTTTACTGATACACTCTGAGTTCTGAGGGTAAACACCTGTAAAGCTTGAATAAAAGAAGTTTTACCTCCAAGAGAAAGTCGGAAGCGTCGTGAACACACATGACCAGGCTGCCCACTCGGACCATGTTGTTCGCGTATGAGAAACTGATCAGGCTCACTGTGGCCAAGTGATGCACAAACATGACGAGGAAGTCCTGAAAACAGAAGAAAACATGGTATTGGTTTTCTTAGTACATGAATAGGAACACATTTAACCACAGTTATAGGACATTTTTAACCACTAATGACTGTTCTTCTAATGTTCATTTACACATGAAGCTGATATCACATCACATTACGTCACTTTTATCCACGGTGACTGACAATACGAGGAATCACTACAGTTTCTGGATGGTGTGAGTATCAGAGGAGAGTTCTAAGCGCTAAACTCTTTTAACGGAGTAATGAAAGAAGAGAGGGGATGCTCTCTGAACAGATGAGCCTTCAGGAGGTTTTTGGAGACAGAGAAGGGTTCTGATGCTCATTCCTCCAACAGAGAACCGGAATGAGACCAGTCTGGACTGGGTTTGCACTGTTTGTAGGAATCACAGAGCCAGACGAGGTTCCTTAGAAGACGGGTAGGAACGTAAGCCTGACTGATGCACCAGATCATCTTCTCCACCTTTTAAACGAGCACTGTGACAATATTTACCACTTACCCTTTTTAAGATGGTAACTACAGACAGGTGCGTTGGAAGCATGTTTCATGTGAGGGGGATGCGTGGGGCGGGGCTTGTGTGTGGGGGCGGGTTTTGGCTGGAGGCGGAGTTGCTGCAAGCGTTGGGGTGTTTGGAAACCTTGTTAAATTTTACATTTTCGTAAAAGAATCCACTCCACTTTATCGATAGAAAACCACACACCACTGGAAATCAAGATTCAACAGCACTGGTGAACTAATTATGTTAAATGTGGGGGGGTCCAAACGTATAATTATGAAATGTGAAGGGGACACGCCCACCTCTGGTTGAATGGCGACGACGCCCATGACTACAGTACATGTCAGTGTGTGCAAACATTCTGACTGTTGGGTGTTAATTGTTGCATGGCTAGACATCAGGGTTATCGGTATTAATTACTAGGGATGGGTATCGTCAATGTTTTAAAGGTATTACTACTTCTATCGATACCACTTATCAATTCGGTACTTTAGCGGTATTCTTATCGTTTTTTTGGTTGAATTTTTTACTTAAAAAACAAACAAATTGAGAACAGAATAACAACACTTTAACCCTAGACCGAACCCTAATCTGGACTCGCAAAAAATTATGTGCAACAATACTTCGGTTTGGCTCTTTCTGCTATCGTCACTCCGTAAGCCCGAGCTCTCTTGTTTTTTTTTTATTTCTCCGGTACCGACAGCAGAACCGTTAGCTTCCGAGCTTATCGATACGTCTTTTATAATTAGGCACCAGGGCCGATTAAGTACCGGGTTTCGGTACCCAGCCCTACTAATTACTGCATCATTTACTTAATATTTGATTGGTTTAAAAAATATCTTTACAAATTTTGATAACCCCCACAACTTTGGCAAAACTGTTCAATTAAGACTTAAAATAACACATAAAAGCACCACACAGCAACTAATCAGCACTAAAATTCTTAAAATACTGAATTCTGGATACTTTACTGTAATTGTGACCGAGGCTCTGCACTGAAATAGGTAAATGAGATCGGACATACTTGGTAGAGTTACCTTGGATCATTTTCATCCATAAATTTGGTCTTTTTTTTAAGTGAGGTCCCGTATCAACGCCCTGTCCAGGTAAACCCACCCCATCCCCGCCATTGTGCTTCGAATTCCCTATCAAAACACGGCTCTGGGTAAATTTACAGAACTAATCCGCGGCCCGTCCTGGACATTAGAGGCATTAGTCGGAGTGAAAGCCAATAGACATTATTTGCCTTTGGGCACACATGACCTAAAGCTGAAAGAAACACAAAGGACTGGCAAACAGGCCAATAACACACACACACACACACACACACACACACACACACACACACACACACACATCTCCCAGCTGCTGCGTTTTAAACATCCCAGACCACAAAAGGCAGCTCAGGCTGTACATGAACTGCCCTATTTATCACAGCTGAAAGCTTCTAATTCAAGATCCAAGACTCAAGATTCTTTATTTGCCGCATGTATAGTTGTCTAAGTGCAACAGGCAGTGAAATGTATCCTGAACCCCAACTTCAATGAAGACGCAAACAAGTACAAATTTTGAATAAAAACTACAATGTTTATTATTTAAAAGTATTTAAAATGAGAACATTTTAAAATTTAAACGTAGCAACACTAAATTATGATTTTAGAATGTAAAGCCTACTTATAAGAAGTGATTGCGATCAATAAACGATAAAAAATAACAGCGATTACACTACTTGACAAAGTAAGTGAGCGGGTACCAGTCAAGTTTTTTGCATGTTATTCATTTAATATTGTCTAAAAATGTACTCAGTATTCTCTACTGACAAATAAATGTACAGTATGTTCTAGAGGTAGACCGATATATCGGGCCGATATTTGGCATTTTTTAATGTATCGCATCGGCGGATATCCAAGTGCACTACGCCGATTTACCGACAGGCACCTCTGTGGGCAGCCCAGTGTTATTATTGCTGTGGAACATGTGGCCCATGCTGCTTGTGCTGGACCCCAGCCTCTGTTCCCAGTGAGAGTATTTAGTGGAATTATCTATGACGAGAAGAGGAGTCGGCTCACAGGAGAAAATGCAGAACGTTTGTGTTTCCTCCACGACAACCTGCAGCTCTTAAACTGGGAGTACTGGGTGGGAGGAGAAAGACTCAGGGACTGGAAGTGGGATTGAAATTGAACATAGTACAAAAAGGAATGTGCACGTTTAAAAATTTTACCTCAAGAATTACACTAAAATATTTTGATGCTGCTGTGTTTATTGATTACAAGTTTAAATTATAGTTTAATTGTTTTGTTATTGTTACGTTTTTTGGTTATTTAAGTTTAGTCATTATTCAATAAATGGCAAGTTGAGAAATTTTGTGTATCTACCTTTGTGTTATTAGTGTAATATTTTACCTCCAAAAGAGGGGAAACTTTCGATTATTAAACAAAAAAATATCGGCAGCATATATCGGCCATCGGGTGACCCTGACTCCAAAATATCGGCATCGGCTACTGAAAAACCCATATCGGTCGACCTCTAGTATGTTCACTAATGGTGCAAATTTCTGACTGTTGTGTGTTAATTGTTGCATGGCTAGACATCATGGCTATCAGTATTAATTACTTGGGATGGGTATTGTTAAGGTTTTAACGGTATTACTACTATCGATACCACTAATCGATTCGGTACTTTAAGGTATTCATATTGGTACTTTTTTGTTTTCTGAAACAAATTGAGAACAGAATAACACTTTAACCCTAAACCTAACCCTAACCTAAAAAAAGTGGACTCACTACAAATTGTGTCAATTTTTTTTCATGTTATTCATTTAATATTGTCTAAAAATACTCTACTGACAAATAAATATACAGTACGTTCAATAATGGTGCAAATATATTAACCAGAAATCACAACAGACCTATAGAAATGTCTCTAATATAATTATAGTAATAATGTGGATCACCAGACGAGTGTTAGATATTTAACGAGCTACAAAATGAATCACAATGCATGTAATTATTTGGCATTAATCTTCCTCTTTAATTTACAGATATTGGGATTGGGATGAATCACTTTATGATATATTTTTTCAGAGAATATCATGGATCCAAAAGGTTTTTCTTTTGGCAAGGCATGCGTCATAAAAACAGATTTACAGAGCTTTTTACATTTTTATTACTGGACTGTAATTTGTCTGTTTTCTGTCTCTTTTAAATGTGACACCGTTCTTTTGGTGTGTTTTGTCCAGTCTAAATTGTTCAGGAACCTCCGAAAAGTGAAATACTCTTATCTACTGCAGATTGTGGATTCAAATCATCCAGCCTCGTTTCTAGATTGATTTCTCAAATGTTCAGGTCTTAAACCAGACCGCATATTCCCATCTAGACAAGCAACAAGGGACAGACAGACTTTCACTGACTAAAAGACAACAAAGAGGTATTGTTACATCATTAAAACACACCAGCAACTTATAAATCCTTCAAACACACACACACACACACACACACACATACAACTGAAACCCAAGAATTTCAATTATTCAGTTATAGTTGAGGTTCCAGAGTCACATGACTAATCAGATTTTTCCTGCCGAGTCCAGAGAGAAACACAATCAGATCCAGAATGAGAACCGACTCTAACCTTGAAACACATTCCCTTATATTACACGCCTCGCTATAAACTTCATCTTTCAGTGTTTATTACGCCATAAAGGTGAACAATACCTGGGAAAAAAATGACCAAAGTTCGACTAAGACAAGTAATAAATGAACAGGTACACAAAACCTAGAGTCAAAACAACAAGCAGCAAGTAGAACAACACTCCCACTGCTGTACAAAACCTTGGAATTAACACTGCTAATATTATTAAGCTAATCTGGTTGTAATATACAGGCCCTGTTAAAACCTGACACGGGGTTCCCACCCTAAGTCAGACTTAAAATTCCCTGAATTTTCCCTGATCAAAAAGCAGAAATTCCATGACCTCCCAAATAAACAAATGTCCAATGTAACGTTAGCATGCTGAGCAGAAAAAGGCACTTAATGGGGTTATATAATTCAAGACTGGATTTACAAAACTGCATTTCAATCTTTTCTAAACAAAGCAGCTGCACATGCTATAAAGCTGCTTGACGCGGACGACTGGAGAGCTGCAGTGATGGGACGTTGGGACGAGGTGGATCACTTTGGGTGAGCCGGTCCTTAAATTCTTCATTTTCAACCAAATATCTTGAAATTTAAACTTGCCTGGCTTGTTTGGCAAGTGTACAGACATGTCGACACAGACTTTACAAAGATTTTTTGAGCAAAACAAAAGCAAAGAGGCGTAAATACACATCACGTTTTGGCTACTGCACTGTATGCCATTAACAAAATTCCCTGATAATTCCCTGACTTGGCACTCAAATGATCGAAATGCCTTTACTGAAGTTCCCTGAGCAGTGGGAACCCTGCTGACAGTTTTCAAGGCATTAAGGACATTAAGACGTTGTAAAGAATTACAGTAAACTGTGTACGTCTTTGGTTATTGAATATTTGCAGCATTGAATTTAAAAACCTTATACTTTAGACAGCACTGTATAAATCAAGGGTCCCAAATTTCAGTCCTGGGGAGTCAGAGTGTAGCACAGTTTGGTGATTTGTCTACACGAGCACACCTGGAGAAACTTAATGGCAGATTTAGTGTGTTTGAGTCTAAAAAACGTATTTTTCTACACAAAAGGACAAGGAGGTTGGTTCAAACTTTTGAATGCTGATGTTTATATTGCACCAGAATATGAAGAATAGTTAATACAGACTGTATATTTATGAGACTAAAGCTTAGCAAGTGGAATTGTTCTTTTATGCACAATAATAAGGGCAGAGCAGAAACACAGACAAACACAGCCACTGTCGAACCTAGAGGGAATTTACCATTAGCGACATTCAGGCGTTTGGCATGTGGGAGGAAACCGGAGAAACAGGAGGAAATTCACAAAGCCCTCAGACTCCTGGTGATTCAAACAGAGGCAAATAATCTAATTAAAACCAAATTCCCCTGAATAGTTTTTCCCCAGAAAAGATTTTACTATCAAGTAGCCGAGATTGAACCTGATGGCGAAGGTCAAAGCCTGATCAGCACCAAGAGTGGCTTGAGAGTCAAGTACAGCCGGGCTTGACACTTCAAACCTCCAAGACACATAGAAGAGTCCAGACTCTGTTTGACTGTGTTTTCATCTGTCAGCCCTTTTTAAAAAGCAAAATGAGCTCTAACCCAGCACTTTCTGTGGATTTTTCTCGGGCTCGTGTTCCTGGGAGTACCTGAGGCTTCACCTGAATATCACACGTTTGCTGTCCTATACTGGTTACTGTTTACTATGTTCTATTATTAATTCTTGATACTGGCAGCTGCCATTTCTGACACTTGTAATATTAGTTCTAGTTATATATATCCATTTGTTTATCACATCCATGCTGCAGGTTCTCAGTCTCCACATCCACCAGTCTGTTTTGGTAGAGCGGATTCATTCTTCGTCGGGACAATTTGTCTCAGTGAATACGGGTATCGGCTTGAATATCACGTATATATACTTGCTTTATATATTTTTCACTCATAGTTACAAGAGAAGCATCTACAGAGCTGCAAGGCCTGTGTATTGCAATGAAAACGATATTATATTTTATTCTATTCCGTTCTAAATATGAACCCTAACCCTTAATTCTCTGAATGGACCACAAAGCACTTTCTCTCTCTCTCTCACTCTCACAAACACACACACACACACACACACACAGACATAGACATCCATGCATAGACACACTCACCTTTCTTTTGATGTCTGTAAACTGAGAGAACATCAGGGACCAGTAGAAGGCCAGCTCCGTCACATAGTAGTGATACAGGCCAGGAGTGAGGACCTTCAGAAAGACGGGACCGTGTTACACACCGGTCGCTACAGGCCAGCGACACTTATATCACATACAATTAACTGTATACAGAAACAACACACACTGCCACACTCCGGATCAGTTTACCTCACCTGATAGGGGTAATTGTACCAGCACTGTCGCGTGTCCCACATCCAGGGACTCTATAAACACACACACCACATACATCACACACACCACACACACAAACACACACACACGAACAAATGTTTCCGTTTCCATTCTCCCTGCTGACATTACCTACGTTAAGCACTGGTCCAGGTACAAATAATTTCCATTAAAATAATAAATTTGTATTAAAAATCAAGCCTGATTACAAATATATGCACACACAGTATTTGCACATCAAGAAGGACATTTAAAGCAAATTATGCACAGCAGTCTTTTGCACAGTGCTGTAAATACATAACAGATTTGTGTTTTTATCTTTTCATTTGTTCATGCTCTTTTCCTCTAGAATGTTGTCGTTCAGGCTGATTTTTATGTTGTTTAGGCAGTTTTAGGCTTTAAATGCATCACAAGTTCAGTGAATTGAAAGCTTATATTTCCATTTATGGTCTGTGGAGTGAATAGAATAGAACTTTTATGGACTCTTTTGTTGTTTGGCTTTCCCAGTCTTATAATTAATCCCCAGCTGGCAAATTATAGGATTTACAGCACAAAAAATGTATCAAAGTGGATAAAAACAGCTGCGACAAGCATCTCGGCTGCATGAGTTTTGTCCATTTGTTTATTTACTTAAAGAGGCTATGTATGTAAGCCATACATCGTTGACTACATTGTTTTTAATGGGAGAAATCAATCCAGTCTCGACCTGAACGCTATATGGCCAAAAATATAGGGACAGACATTTTTTTCAGGGTTTCGTTTTAGGCCCCTTAATTCCAGTGAAGATCAATCTTAATACTCCATAAGACAAAGACATTCTGAACGAGTCCATGCTTCCAAATTTGTAGACCCAGTTTGGGGAAGAACCTTCTCTATTCCAGCGTGAATGTGTCCCAGTACAGAAAGTGATCTCCATAAAGACTGGAGGAGTTCAGTGTGGAAAGTCCTGACCTCAACCCCATCCAGCACCTTTGGGATTTTGGGTCGTCAATGCAATGGCATTGAAGTCCCTACTTGTGTAATGGTTAGGTGTCCATATAGTTTAAGAAGAAAATGTGCGCTTCCATGGCCAATATTAATATGTAAACAGCAAATTATTGATACAATTTTTATTCCTGTCCGGTGTTAATTAGTGCAACATAATCAGCTATAGTGTCTGCAGCTCACCTGCCACAGAAAGCTGAAGCCGTAGGTAAATATGCACAGATAAAATGTAAACCTCCACCTGAAAGGAAATCACAGGTCTGGAGTCAGATGAATGTACATTAATTCTGACAAAGGCATCAAACTCATTAAGTTTTCAAAGGGTCTGACACACACACACACACACGAATATACACAAACCCCCACAAACACACACATGCGCTTATATTCCCATTTGGATTTCCTCCAAGGCGAGGCTGCCACTGACAACAATCCTATCACTCTAATCTGCTTTGGCAGCCTCAACGAAAGGTGCAAGGTTACATGTAGGCAGGTGTGGAGTAAAGACCAGAACCCGTGCAGGGGAACCCACATGCTCTCGCAGAACTTGGTTCTCGTGCTGGGCTTGTCCTGGTTCCGCCGGTGCCGGAACCACCGCTGGATCTTTCGCACCTCCCAGTCCAGCTGCTTGGACAGCCCGTCCAGCTGACGCGTGTCTGGGGACTAAATAAACAGAAACAAAGAAACACATGAACACAAAACGGCACTCAGGACCACAATCAGTGTTACCACTTATGAGGCCTTTAAGTAATACTCAACCGGCAAAATATAGGATTTATGGTACAAAATACTGTTTTGTACAAAAATGGATTCAAGTGGCTAAAAACAGCAGAAACATTAATCTTGGTTACATGAATTTTGTCCATTCTTTTGTATATTTACATTTAAAAAAAACCTATGAATGTAAGCCAATATAATTTTCATTATGTTTTGATGCTACTAGTATTATTTCTTTTATTGAGAGCTGTATAATATACTTATTATATAAGACTGACAATTATTTCTCTATATCTGCCTGTCTGTCCATCCATCCATCCATCCATCCATCCACCCATCCATCATCCATCCATCATCCATCCATCATCCATCCATCATCCATCCATCATCCATCCATCCATCATCCATCCACCCATCCATCCACCCATCCATCCACCCATCCATCATCCATCCATCATCCATCCATCATCCATCCATCCATCATCCATCCATCATCCATCCATCATCCATCCATCCACCCATCCATCCACCCATCCATCCATCAACAGAAGTCCTGATTTCAATGAGATGCCTTGTTTTACGTTTCGTCTATGAACATTTTACGGCAGATTTGTGTATTTTATATTTTATTTATATAACTAGGCGTGTAACATTACAGTAGGACAGACGATTCGGGGTTCAGGGCCTGAATTCTCAACAAAGTAAGTAATATTCTCACATAATTGAGAAAGAAATTTGAATGGAACTAGAACGGGATGGTGAGGGGACAATTAACACTATAAACAATGCAGTTGCAACAAAAACCATAATGAGTAGAACTTGTTTTTTCTACTTTTGAATTGCAATATAATGACATTTTAATTTATATTTACATTCCTCCATGCTACTCAGAAAATGAATACGAACAAAGCACTAAAATGCAATATTTCGTTTTTTTCCCCCTAAATATGCGCTTATTTCCACTGTGGGTGTTGAGGCTTCTGCACATCGCTGTACAAAAACAGTCTGTTCTGATTGACTGTTTTGTTAATGCCTCCAAGCTATGAAACACTCCATCCACCTTCAGTGCGAAGGGGCGGGGCTAAACTGGGGTGGGGCTAAACGGGGGTGGGGCTAAACAGCTGTCGGTTACATAGATGAGCATGTGAGTAATGGGCCCTTTACGCAATATCAGATAAACGGGCTTTTCCCTGTTCTGACACTGTGTAACATACTGCTACCTATAAAAATGGACAAGAACTACCAGGCAAAAGTTTTGGCACTGAAGTTTTCTACATTTGCATGTTACTCTCATAGAACACACTCAATTTTCATTGCTATCAAATACATTTATGTGGAGTTACTGAAAAAAAATGTAAAATGCTGAAACGGTAACGAGAACAAGACTCTGCAACAACACACAAGCAGTTATTAGGATGCCATCTTTAAACTAGAGCAAAAATCTGAGGTTTAGGTAATGAATGTGTATGCGTGTTGTGCAAAAACGTCTGACTGCTAGTGTAACTGAACACAGCTCCCATGAAGCTTTAACTAATAACTGGTTATAAGAAAATAGGATTAGCAATCCTGCTAAAGCTGTTCACCAATAGACACGGCGGCTTTTAAAGCTTGGCTCAGTTTGGCCTTAGGAGTCACTGGATATTGGAAAAAGAACGAGTGCATTTAGCAAAGTGCTTTGAACTCGACCCCGTTGGCACAGTAACGGTAAACCTCCCGAGACAGAAAGCCGTCCCTCCTGTCTGTGCTATGGAAATGTTTAGAAACAAGTCGAGTCTCTTCAAAAACACATGATGTAAGCATAGATCCTTTGGAGTAAATCACAAAGGGAGAGAGGGTGGGAGCTTCATTAGAAAATCCATGAGTTAGAGGGACCAAAACATTTGAAAAGGAGCTTTTGTCAAACGTGGGTCTTGGGAAAACTGATAGGAACCAGAAAGCCAGTAATGGTTTAGTGGACCATCAGGAAGATGGAGAATCTACGGAAGAATAAGTGGAGAACCTATGGAGAATTTAAGAGGAATAAGTGGAGAACCTATGGAGAATTTAAGAGGAATAAGTGGA